>CM072985.1:2400000-3000000 GCA_037013635.1 Plagiodera versicolora
AACTCGAAAACGGTTATAGTTAGGTATATGGTACCTCCTATGAAATCGTATTATTTTTTCCTGAACTATCCAAAACTGCAACAAAATACCGGGTGTTCCGTTTAAAAAAACCCAACTTTGATATGTAACACTTTTTTGAGCTACCCTGTATACTTCAAAATAATTTCCCCTTGAAGCCTCAATGAATATACAAACGATGAAAAGAAAAATTTTTCGAAATATTCAATGGTTTGGTTCACAGAGACCGTGTCGTATGTGGTGCCCCACCCTGTATATTTGGCCATTGAAGGACCAGACAGGTTTTCATTCCAGAGCTGATTTCGCAGTTTTCATTAAAAGTCTAATGATTTTGGATTTGGCGTTTTCCTCTTCAATTTCGGACACTCTGTAAATACAAATGTTGTTGCTTTTGCTGTTTTGTTCCATAGAGTCTACTTTTTGTTCGAGTATGGATATTTTATCGTTTTGCTTTTTTATTTCTAGTTGGAGATCGCACATTTTTTGTTCGAGACTCCATTAGCTTTTTTGTCAGCTGAGTAAAGGAATCATTATCATTGAAGAATTCGGTTATCGATTCTTTTATTAAGTTATTAATTTCTTGTTTACTCCTAGTACCCATCGCGTGAATATATTATATCAGTCAGAACAGTAAATGGATAGGACTCACGTTGAAGTTGGATTTCTGCTTTTACATTTGATTTCCGCACTACACTATGTTAAATAGTTGTTCGTGGTAGAGCGAACCGAATTTGGAATAAGCAGCACGACACATTAAACTGAACTGATAGACAATCAAAAATTGTGAAAAAGTCTATCCCTTCCTTATCACCAGTTCTATGTCGGTGTTATACCTATATATAAAAAAGTGAACAAAATGACTTGAATAACTACAGACCAATGAGTTTGTTAACAGTTTATTCTGAATTATTTGAAGTGATTATATCAATGGGAATTATGAATTTTTCTGAGGCACATGGTTTGTTCAATGATTTCCAGCATGGTTTTCTGAAAGTAAAAAGTACCGAAACAGCATGTTCAGGTTGATGAATGAAATTCAACACTTAATTGAAAAGGACTGTAACGAAGTAATTGAAATTTATTGTTTTGGTATTTGGCAAGCTAGCGACTCCGTTCTTTTTCGTGAGTGTTGAGAAGAATACACCGGTTCCGATGTAAGGTTTATTGTGTAAGCGCGAGGTGGATTTCTCGTAATTGTCTTTGAGCGCGATTGGTTACCGGGAAGCCATCGAGTTCATCATACGTGAAGCTCAGGACTCGTCGATGCGCATAGCAGTTCCTAATCCACCGTCTAAGTAGAGTGGGGAAATCGGGTATAAATCTGAGCGATCGGACGGTGAAGCGGTCGTTGACTTCGAGACCGCGAAGACAGCACACCAAAACTGCTGAGACCGCAACAGTGGACCGAATTGTCAGAAGGTGAGCCGACCTGTACTGATATTGGTACCTGTTGGATCTGTTTCCTGCGAGAGAGGGCTCTGCTCATTTCAAGGGATTCCGATCCTAGCAGTGGTGTTCCTGCGAGAGAGAGAGAGTGGGCGAATACTCTTGTCAGGAAGAGAGGGCTCTGCTCATTTTCCGAGACCGAGGCTTAGGAGGTGATGGCAGTATAGGGACGGGGTTTTCTCGACCTGTATGAGTCATCATTCCCCCAGGAACGTTCGCTAGAACTCTGTTCAATCTCGTAAGGAAGCCGCTAGACAGGTCTGAACCGAGTGAGCGTGAGAGAGAGAGAGAGAGAGTGAGTGTAGACTTTTGGCAGGAAGAGAGGGCTCTGCTTATTTTCCTAGAGAGACTTGGGAGGTGATAGCGGTACAGGAGCGGGGTTTTCTCGACCTGTATGAGTTATCATTCCCCCAAGGACTTTGTTGCATGTGCTTTGCTTGAGCTCGTCTAAGAGAATAAACCGCTGTGCTTTAATAGTTTGCTTTTTGCTGTCCGCCTGTGTGAGATTGTTTGTATATATCTCTTAACACTAACCGCTTACATTCGTTATACCGGGTGATCGGGAAAAATAGCTTGCCAGCATCGGGGATTCGGATTTCATGTGAATAGTTGTATAGTAACTATAGGTAGTAGGATAGCAGGATAGCATTAGTTTAAGTTTGATTATTTACCTAATCGTTGGAAGAATATACGAATTAATTGAGTTTGTTTGTTTCATTTCATTAACCAGAGCAACTAGATGCAGGGCATTGAAACATTCATAGTGTCACTCTGACAGACAACCTAGACCCCTGGACAAACTTTCTTCACTGATAGTTGCCCGGTGCAAGTGGACCTACCACTATAATATAGGTGGCGCCCGAGATTTCATAATAGTACCCGAGTTGGGGCGCCAAAAAACGCTCTAGTAGTAAGAAACCACTTACAAATTTGGTGTTAGGGTAAGCTGGGTATACCAGTTGAAAAGGGCCGATATTGACATAGAATTAAGTTTGGTCTTGATGTCGGTGGTACAGTCGACGATAAAAGGAAGAGACTAATAAGATTCCTCAGAGAGGGACGGGTACTCACCGCACCTTCGACGCCAGTACCCAGAGTTGTTCCTATGACTTCGGCTTGGACATTTCCGAATACCGTGCCTGGAACAGCTCCCATACCGAACGTCTCAATGACAGCCACACCATCTGTATCGTTGACAACTCAGGAACCATTGCGAACACGTGACTGGCGATTATCGTTCGATGGACTGGGAGACCCAGTTGCATTCCTGGAGAGGCTCGACGAAATTCGATTGTCTCAGAATATACCGGCCTTCCGATTATTAACCGCTCTTCCCGATTTGTTTGAGGGGAATGCCGCGCTTTGGTTCCGAAATAACCGATCCGCCTGTGCGACGTGGGAAACATTTGTCGAGCTGTTTCGAATATTCTACTTTCCCGCCAACTACCAAGTAGATTTGGAGGTGGCAATTAGTAGACGGCTCCAAGGACCAAATGAGTCTGTCCAAGTATACGTGACCGACATGCAGACGCTCGTAGGAAGGCACGGTAACATAACACCGGGACAAGAGCTCATGTGGCTGTACCGAAATCTGTTGCCCGAATACCGACAGCACATCAAGAGAAGTGACTTTGCCGATATTGTCACGTTCTCCCGAGCTGTGAAGGAGTTTGAACTTCTGCGAGAAGAACTGCAGGAAAGATATCACGTATATGGCCGGACCGTGAAATTCCGGGAGGCTCCTTCAGCCCCACCGTCAGCCCCACCGTTAGCCCGACCGTCGGCCCTACCGTTAGCCCGACCGTCAGCCCCACCGTTAGCCCAACCGTCAACCCCACCATTAGTCAGACCAGTACCCACACGAGGATCTACCCCGACAGGGAATGGGTCGAGAGCAGCTGTGCAGCAACAAAAGGCATCCCCGTCGACAGTATGTTGGAGATGCGGACAGGCGGGTCATTTGAGGAACCAGTTCCGTGCTGCCCAAAGACTGTTCTGTTCACGATGTGGTAGGGAAGGGGTTATGTCACGAGACTGCCCCTGTCCGACGTCGGAAAACTAGGAAGGCGCTGTTCCGAACCGAGACCAGAACAGTGCCACCCTACAAATGTCTCGGAAACGATCCGTACCGTCCGTTCAAAAGAAACCCGTCCGTTCGTTACCGTCAACACCCTAGGGGGGCATTACGAAGCCCTGTTGGATACCGGAGCATCCAAATCATACTTAGGAGATAAAGTGGCTAGAAGATGTCAGGAACTGGGAGTCCTGAAGGAAAATACGATCCCTTCCATTGCCAGAATGGCCAACGGTCTGCCCACTCAAGTTTCCAGCACATATCGCTTGGATTTAATCATTGCAAACACAACTGTGCCTGCTAAAATTGGACATCTTCTGGGCCTGTCATCTGATTTCGTCTTAGGGATGGATATTCTGGAACCGCAGAATTTCCAGCTCGACCTTTATAGTGGGAAAATTCAAATAGATGGAAAACCGATTACCGACCCGATATCCGAACCGACGGAACCGATAAATACCGTTAGCCAGACCGAAAAACTCGTTTTGACACCGACCGAAGAGAGGCGACTTGAAGCGTTCCTGGGTGATGAGTTGGCTCAATTTGAGGGCATCAAGGGTGTAACGCCAATTCTCAAGCATGAGATCCGATTGATCAACCCCGAGCCGATCAAACAGCGTTACCGCCTCCAGAACCCTAGAATGCAAGAAGTAATCAATACCGAAGTCGACAAGATGCTGGAGGAAGGAATTATAGAACCGTCTAACAGTCCGTGGAGTTCTCCTGTTGTCATAGTGCGGAAGAAAGACGGAAAACCGAGGTTTTGTATGGACTTTCAGAAAGTCAAAGCTGTGACTCATAAGGATGCCTACCCTCTGCCGTTTATCAATGCAATTTTGGATAAGTTGCGCAGAGCTCGATACATTTCGAGTATAGATTCATTCATTCATTCATTCATTTATTTATTAACTAAAGCCATTTACAATGAAGTGGATAAGTGTCGTCAGTGGTTTTTACAATAAAAATACAGTATTCCAATAGTATCTGAAACAGGATCACAGAATAAAAAATATAAAAAAAACGTTTGTTTTTATAAACAGCACGAGAACAGACAAAAGGAATCGATTAAAATATTTCTCAATGAGAATTACAATGTCCAACAAATTCATCAAGGTTATAAAAGCAGTTTGTAATCATGAATAATTTAAGTTTATTTTTGAATTGTTTGATGGATTGGACAGATTTTATGTCAGCGGGTAGCATATTGAACAATTGAATACCAGCACCCTCCGGAGACTTCCTGAAATATTCATGGTTGAATTTTTTTATATAGATTTTATTTTCGTTTCTAGTTGGGTACGAGTGCATATCAGAATGTTTGGTGTAGTTTTCAATATTTTTGTGTATGTATAGTAGTAGCTGGAAAATATAAATTCCAGTCAAGGTAAGAAAGCAGGGGTATTGGCAAGTGGCTTTGACTGATACAAGTAAGCCAGTCACAGCCTTCACAGTACCTGGCCGAGGGCTGTTTCAGTTCCGAGTAATGCCTTTCGGACTCCATGCAGCCCCAGCTACATTCCAGTGGTTGATGAACCGTATTATAGGACCTGAGCTAGAGCCGTATTGCTTTGCTTACTTGGACGACATCATCGTGCTGGGGGAGTCTTTTGAGCAACTCTTGAGCATCCTACAAGAAGTATTCCGGCGTCTCCGAGCCGCCAATCTCCGTCTCAACCCAGAGAAATGTCAGTTTGGCAGGAGGTCACTGAAATTTTTGGGACATTTGGTTACCGGCAATGGCATTTCGACTGATCCTGATAAGGTGAAGTCCATTGTAGATTTTCCGCCACCGACCACTATCCGCCAGTTGAGGCGATTCCTTGGGGTAGCATCGTGGTACAGACGTTTTGTTCCCGGATTTTCCAGCATAACCGCACCTTTGAACCGTTTGCTTAAGAAAAGTTACCGTTGGCAATGGACCAGTGAACAGGAAGAAGCTTTCAACCATTTGAAGAAATGCTTGACCGAAGCCCCTGTTCTTGCTTGCCCTGATTTCGAGAAACCGTTTGTACTCCAAACTGATGCTAGTGATCAAGGTCTGGGAGCTGTACTCATCCAGAACAAGGAAGATGGGGATCATATAATCGCTTATGCCAGTAGGACACTGACAACTTCAGAAAGGTCATACTCGGTGACCGAGAAAGAATGTCTGGCGATTGTATGGGGCATAGAGAAAATGCGTCCCTATCTGGAGGGTTATCACTTCACCGTTTTATCTGACCATCAGTCGCTGAAGTGGCTTCACACCATCCAGAGCCCAAGTGGAAGACTGGCTCGTTGGAGTATGTATATTCAGCAGTTCGATTTTGAGATCAAGTACCGAAAAGGAGTTCTCAACCGAGTAGCCGACGCACTATCCAGACACCCTGTGCAAGTGGAAATTGACATAGCCATCGTGGAGAGGACCGAAGATTGCTCATGGTATGCTCGGAAAAAGGAGGAAGTACTAAATAACTCCACCGCCCATCCAGACTATTGTATTAAGGATGACCGCCTGTACCGTCACTTCTGGAACGCTACCGATTCCTCAGAACACGAACTATCCGATCCCTGGAAGCTGTGCATCCCTAAACCAGCGCGCATATCCGTTATGAAGGAGAATCACGATGCTCCCACTGCCAACAATTTAAGACGTCACATCAGCAATTACCGGGAAAGATGCAACCCTCCTTGAACCGAGAACCGTGGGAAACTGTAAGCTCCGATTTAGACGGGCCGCTGCCTCGATCAAGTAAAGGAAATAACTATTCATTTGTTTTCCAAGATCGATTCACTAAGTGGATCCAGTGATCCAGGATCCAATAAAACGATGAAGACCATGATATCTCAGTTTTGCGAGGGCGACCATTGAAAATGGGACCAACGCATACCCGACTTGGTATTTGCCTACAACACCGCCCGACATGACTACCGGATTTACCCCAGCATTCTTGAATTATGGCAGAGAACTGGAAACTCCAGGGGCCATCTACCGTTCTGAAAAATCACCGACTGACGATGTGGAAGATAGCACAGAACCCATCCAAGACAGGGCCGGCAGATTGGACAAACTGCGAGAGACATTCGAGTTTGTAAGGATCAATCTCTCCCGAGCTTTCAACAACCAGAGTCATCACTACAACCTTTGTAGGCGAGAATGGCAATGTCACGTAGGGGACCGTGTCATGAAACGGGAACATTTCTTATCCAACGCCGGAAAAGGATTTGCCGCGAAACTTGCACCGAAATATTCAGGTCCCTACACCGTCACTAAAGTCTTGTCTCCGGTAGTTTATAACCTGAAGAGCACTAGCGGTAAAAAAGTTACACGTGTTCATGTGAAGGACCTGAAACCCGTTCCTGATTCCGATGATACTGAGATAGACGGATTGTAACCCTTACAGAGGAGGGACCATGCCGAGGTCACGAAAACCGTCCTTTGCCGAAGCGCCTGGAGACGTGCGGAACCTCCGACAATGTGCCGAAGACCGGATCCTCGCGACGAGAAGAGACATGCGGGTGCCCAGGCATTAGTAGGAAGCCGGACTATTTGAAATTTCTGTTAATTTTGGTTATATATATATAGATATATTCTTTTTTTTTTTTTTTGGTGAGTGAACGAAAAAAAATAATAATGCGGGATTATTTTTTTTTATGAAGTGAAGGGGGGATGTAACGAAGTTATTGAAATTTATTGTTTTGGTATTTGGCAAGCTAGCGACTCTTCTTTTTCGTAAGTGTTGAGAAGGATACACCGGTTCCGATGTAAGGTTTATTGTGTGAGCGCGAGGTGGATTTCTCGTAATTGTCTTTGAGCGCGATTGATTACCGGGAAGCCATCGAGTTCATCATACGTGAAGCTCAGGACTCGTCGATGCGCATAGCAGTTCCTACTCCACCGTCTAAGTAGAGTGGGGAAATCGGGTATAAATCTGAGCGATCGGACGGTGAAGCGGTCGTTGACTTCGAGACCGCGAAGACAGCACACCAAAACTGCTGAGACCGCAACAGTGGACCGAATTGTCAGAAGGTGAGCCGACCTGTACTGATATTGGTACCTGTTGGATCTGTTTCCTGCGAGAGAGGGCTCTGCTTATTTCAAGGGATTCCGATCCTAGCAGTGGTGTTCCTGCGAGAGAGAGAGAGAGTGGGCGAATACTCCTGTCAGGAAGAGAGGGCTCTGCTCATTTTCCGAGACCGAGGCTTGGGAGGTGATGGCAGTATAGGGACGGGGTTTTCTCGACCTGTATGAGTCATCATTCCCCCAGGGACGTTCGCTAGAATCTCGTAAGGAAGCCGCTAGACAGGTCTGAACCGAGTGAGCGTGAGAGAGAGAGAGCGAGTGTAGACTCTTGGCAGGAAGAGAGGGGCTCTGCTCATTTTCCTAGAGAGACTTGGGTGGTGATAGCGGTACAGGGGCGGGGTTTTCTCGACCTCTATGAGTCATCATTCTCCCAAGGACTTTGTTGCATGTGCTTTGCTTGAGCTCGTCTAAGAGAATAAACCGATGTGCTTTAATAGTTTGCTTTCTGCTGTCCGCCTGTGTGAGATTGTTTCTATATATCTCTTAACACTAACCGCTTACATTCGTTATACCGGGTGATCGGGAAAAATAGCTTGCCAGATTCAAGGATTCGGATTTCATGTAAATAGTTGTATACGAACTTGAAATAAATGAGTATATATAAGTGTCGTCTCATTTCAATGGTAGGTTCATTGGCTACAATATAAACACTCTCCACTGGACTAGTTCGATAGGCACCCATTGCAAGTCAAGTATTATGTATGGTATCTAGTTTTTTCAACACTGACATTTTTGCCGAAGAATAGCTGATTGAACCATGATCGATTTTTGATCTTATGAGCGATCTATAGATTCTAAGTAAGGTGATGCTGTGTGTCCCCCATGTTTGACTGGATAGAATCTTCAGTAAATTGAGTCCACTCTGGCAGTGTTGTTTGAGTTGGTTTATGTGAGCATCCCATTTCAGTTTCTCGTCGAAGACCATTTCCAGGAACTTGAATTCGTTCACAAATTCCAGATGTACAGAATATAATTCCAGCACTGGATATGTTAGAGGGGGTCGTTTACTAAAGAGCATACATTTCATTTTCGTATTGGAGAAGGTGAGTCCATGGTGCCGGGACCATTCTTCGTTCGACATTTTGGAAAGGTTTCGTTACAGAGCCTAAGTTGTTGCTGCTGATGTATAACACTAGATCGTCGGCGTATAGGTCTACTTTGATGGGTGCTTCGATTTCTTGACTGATATCGTTAATCGCTGTGAGAAATAACGTGACACTTAGGGTTGATCCTTGTGGGGTGTCATTTCGTTGAACGTTTTCCTCTGATAACGTCTTGTTTGCTCTTACACGGAAAGTTCGATAACTTAGAAAGTTCTTAGGATATTGTATCTCCATGCTGAATCATATGCTCTACTTATATCGAAGAAGATTGCAAGGATTTTGCTTTTTGTTGCAGAAACTTCATGTAGAGTAGACTCGAGGTTGATCAGCAGGTTGTTTGATTCCAGAAAAAAAAACAACTTTCGGTTCAGTATTTTCTCGAGTATCTTGCACATTGTGCATATGGGTGATATGAGGCGGTATGAATGTGGATTTGTTTCGGATTTGTTTGGTTTGATGATTGGGACTATCGTTGCTACTTTCCAGCTATCCGGGAAGGACCGAGAGGAGAATATCATTTTGTAGATCTTCAGGAGATGAAGTTTAGCTACTTGAAGAAGGTGGATAAGGAATGTCGTCAGGGCCTGCACTCGAGTATTTAACAGAATTGAATTCAATTTAAATTTCAATTTTCAATTTATTTCAATTCAATTCGTGAAAGATACATTTAATAATCAGATCTTTTGAGCCGTTCAAAGAAGAATGGTTCGCAAACTAAGTGCTTTTGGCTTGTTTGTTGCTTTCCATTTTTCTCTTCACGGTAACACTTTCAATAATTCGTACAGTACGACATGTTAATTATTTTATAATAGGTGCAAGAACAGGGAGAACGGAAAGGAAGAAAAAAATAAATGAAAACAACCAACTACTAACTACAAAAAAAAAAGAAGAAGAAAAAAAAGGAAGCTGTAGACAACATAAGAAACCAAGAAGGTTGGTTAAGTAAATAAGGTTATTGCTTATTGAATGATGTGGTATTTTATTAACTTGAATATGTAATGCGATCAAACAATTTATAGTGATATGATAGTACGAACCAAGGTAGTTGCTCAGTAACGTACAGTATTCAGATATCTTATTTTATTTTGAGAATTGTATATATATTTTTTTTATATATTGCTGCACTTTTCAGTGGAGCTAATATAGGATTAGGGTTTGTAGTGATGAATTTTTCAATTTTTGTTTCATATATTTCGAAATTTGAATTATCCCTTAATTCTTTTGGCAGTATATTATACAATTTTGGTGCAAAGTAAAATATTATTTTTTGTGTATGACATTTTTTGAAATGGGGTAGATTTAGATTTTGTGCATATCTGGTATTTTTTAATCTTGACGTGCAATAGTTTAATTTATTAGAATAAATCCAAACGAGACAATGGTATGCGTACAGGCTTCTAACGTCAAGTAATTTGGTTTCAGTATATAACTGTTTTGTATCAAACCGTCTAGGTTTTTTCAATATTATTTTAATTAAAGAATTTTGAATGACTTGAATTTTATTCAGTATATTTTCGAATGCTCCCCCCCATACTGTAATGCAGTATCTAATGACTGATTCAACTAGTGAATTATATATTATTAACAAATTTTGTTTTGTTAAAATACATCTTAGATTATATATTTTATATGTTAATTGTCTAAGTCTTTTGATCATATGTGAAACATGTTCATCCCATCTCATACGCTGATCCAAAACCACTCCGAGATATTTGATTTTCTTAACCTTTTCAATATTTGGGCACTTACAAAATGTTTTTGGACAAGTACGTTTATGAACGTGAATTATTTGCATATCGGGTTGTTGGTTATTTTGTAGAGAAAATGTTATAAATTTTGATTTTGAGACATTGAGGTTAAGGAGATTGTCATTTAGCCATATTTGTATTTTTTCTAAACTTTCTTCTGCTTCGTTATATACTTGCCGCCATGTCTCAGCTTTATAAACAATAGCCGTATCATCAGCGTATGAGATAAGGTGTCCTTTGAAGTTTCTAATTTCAGCTATACTGTTAATATACACTAAAAATAATATGGGTCCCAAAACTGTGCCCTGGGGTACCCCAATAGAGATCTCACGTGGAGAACTGATGCTATTGCCAATTTTAACAGTTTGTTTTCTGTGTGATAGGTAATTTTTGTAGATTTCAATTGCCGATCCTCGAACTCCATAATTATAAAGTTTGTTTATCAATTTTTAGTGGGAAACCGTGTCAAAGGCCTTGGCCAAATCCAGAAAAACGGCTAGGCATTTATCAGAATTATCCAAGGCCTCCGTTGTTTGAGAGTTGAAATTCAATATGGCGGATTCTGTATTACCTTTATTAATGAAACCAAATTGTCTCTCTGTTATCACTTTATTTTTATTGAAGAAATTTAGAAGTCGTGATTTTAGGGCACAGAGATTGGTCGGTAGTTGCCCATTTCTGATTTGTCACCGGATTTATATATGGGAGTGACCCTAGATTCTTTCCATTGCGTTGGTATTTTTCCAGTTTTGAAGGTCAAGTTGACCATATATGTTAGTAATTTGATCAAATGAAGGTGATATGTTTTTATCAGTTTTGTGTTGATTCCGTCTGGTCCAGGAGCATAGTTGTTCTTTAATTTTGATATGATTTCGATAATCTCCTTTTCATTAACAGGAGTGAGAAAGAGGGAGTTTGTAATAGATATATTATTTAAGAAGTCTGGTGGCGTGTTATGCGATTTATCAATATTTTCAGTCATTTTTAATCCAATATCAGTGAAATATTCATTGAAAGCTTGTGCTTTATCTTTATCATCTATTAATTTTTTATCACTAAGTTTAATGTTACCTATTTCATTTTTCTTTATCGATTTGTTGGTTATTTCGTTTATTGTTTCCCAAGTTCTTCTGCAGTCTCTGCTATTCTCATTTAATTCATTTCTGTAATATTCATTCTTTGTTATTCTTAATAATTTATTTAGTTCATTCCTGTATCGTTTATATTCAATTTTCAGTTCTGGGTTGAGTTCCATATTTATTTTCAACTTCATTTCATCTCTACGTTTTATTGATTCGATTAAGCCTTGTGTAATCCAAGGTTTTATTTTACGGGTTTTAATAGTATTTTTTTTATGTGTGGTGCAAATATTTATATGTTCTTATAGGCCCGTTGTGCGTCATTGCAGTTCAAAACTTCTGCCCAGTTTTCATTCTGGAGAAGAATATTCAATTTGTCATAATTTAATTTTGTATGGTGATAGTGGTTTATTTTAGTATTTTGCTCATCGTTATTGCTAGTATTATCTATTGAAATGATGATGCTTGTAGTAAAATGATCTGTTATGTTCGTTCCAATAATTGAGGGAAGTATTGATAATTTTTCAGCTGGCTTTTGTTTCCTAATGAATATATGGTCAATAATAGTTTTAGATTCTTCTGTAACACGAGTTGGTTCATTAATATATGATATGAAACCTGTTTCAGTTAAGATATTCATATAGTGGTTAACATCATTAGAGGCTTTGTTGAGAAGGTTAATATTAATATCTCCTAAGAATATTTCCGTATTGAGCTTTTCTACATTTGATAGATATTTTGATGATTCTTCTATATACGTTTTAACATTTATTGAGGGAGGCCGATATGAAGCAGTTATAACGAAAGTTAAGTTGAAAACCGTCATTGTAATTCTCAATATTTTTGTTTCTGATAAAGGAAAAATATTCGCAATAACTGGTAGTGAATCTTTGGCATGGATTATGACACCATCATTTTGATTATGTTTAGACTCATTATAATATACTGAAAAATTTGGAATTTGAATATCACTTACCGCATCTAGGTTCCAGCATTCTGATAGAACAATTATATCAATATACTCGCATTAATCGTCAATATTTTTTTATGCTCCTGATATTAAAATGAAATATACCAATCTTTTCAGTTTTCCCTGTTTTCTTTTGGCTTTGACCATCGACCAATTCAGCTAATGTTATTTGATCATTCAGAGGGTTATTTCGGTCTCCTGATACCGTGATGTGTTCTCTTCTTACCAGTGTTTTCAGTCTGCAAAATTCTGGTTTATAGTTGTCATCACACCGAGTGTCACCCAATATATTAGATATTTGTTTTTCATTTTCTTCATTATTTCCGTCCTTATCGATAAGAGTTATCTTGTGATAGGTATTTCTACCTCTTAGTTTTCTTTATTTTGTTCCATATTTCTGTCATATTGGTGGAACTATTGATGGTAGATACATAATTTTTCAACGACTCTTTTCTGCTTTTTTTCATTATGAATCTTGATTGGGCTCCGAGCTTTTTGAATTCAAAAAGTTTTTTCAAGGTATTATGTTTTTTGAGTCTATTGAGAGCGTGCTTAGTGAGTTTATTTGCCTCTTCACACTTTTTATTCCACCAAGGAACTGGTCGGTGTCCTATCACTGGGGATGTTTTTCCAATTGCTTGTGTGGCTGACTCGATTGTTGTATGGGTGAATTGGTTGGATTTATCATCTATATGCACATTATCCTGATTTGCATGGATACTGTTATCTTCCATTAAATGATAGAATAGTGTCCAGTCAACATCGTCAAATTTCCATCTCAGTACAGATATTGTGGTCTCCCAGTTATTCTTTCATGTTATATAAAGATCGAAAAGTGGTCGCTGTCATAGAGATCTGACACAACATTCCATATAAGGGAAGGGGTCAATGCTGAGTCACATAGTGTTGAATCGACGGCTGAGTGGTTGCCAGAAAATGAGCTGAATCTAGTTTTTGCTCCTGTATTTAGGATAGTCAAGTTTGATGTGTTGATAAAATTTCCTAGTATTCGTCCCCGTTGGTGTTGTTGTTCCCATGATATGTTGTGACAACAGATCATCGAGTTCATGTTCGTCAATAGTGGTGTTGGGAGAAATATAAATATTGCATGTATTGATGTTTATTGCGCTCTTGATATGTACTGCGACAGCTTCTGAATTTGTATTGAATTGGATTTCTTCAGCATTGAAGAACTAATTTATGTAGATTGATACTCCTCCACTGGCTATATGTTGATCTGACCGAGATGTTAGGTTTTATTATTTCGGAAATAAGTTCCTTGTAGACATAACACCAGAGGTTTCATTTCATTCATATTTGAGTTCCATTGTAATATGAAAATTGTTACGTACAGGATAATTTCTTTCTTTCTTAAAACTTTGTTGTTCAAACATAGGTGGTCTCTAAATTGGAGTTTCAAATTGTGAAAATTGATTCATACTGGGTTGTGATTTGTAAGTAGAATTTGATGAATTTGTATATTGTCCTGACTTGAAATGAACAAAATTTTCTTGCTCTCTGACTACTGCGATCGAATATTTTCAAGGCGAATTCGTGAAAGTCTTTGATTTTATGCCTTCGTCTGATTTTTTGTTCGCTTATAAGGAATGAGAAGGGTCATGTAGTGATCTATGATTGGTGAAAAGTTTATGCCTCACACCCATACAGTGGCTCATGTATGATAGCGGTAGGTTTCAGCATTGTAAAGTATACGAGTTAGAAGTCCTACAGGTCCTTGAGATAATGTTTCACTGATTTCAAATAAACTTGCATGTGTTGTGAATAAAAATGGTTCTTCGAATCGAAGGAGTTCATTAGAGTAAACTCAATTCAAATTATTGCAAATTCATAAGGAAATATAGCGTTCGGACCTGAGGTTGAATGACAAGGTCTCACACATCTTCATTGCCCATTATCTATCAAAATAAGACAGTTAATTCTATAATATTTCATAAATATCGAGCTATTTTGGAGGTGTTTTCTTAGTAAAGCAATAATAAATCCACTTCATCCCAATAGAAACTGTAATGGAAAACTAAAATGAAAAAGACACAACTTCCTCTGAAATTGGATTTGTTTTTCAATATACGTCGTATTCGACCGAGTTTACTATTAGATTTGAGTGTAATGAACTCGTCTGAAAAACCCACACCTGACGACCAGATGAAAAAACTGAAAACCCTCTTTGGGAAGCTTCTAAGATAGAATTAGATATTGATAAGCAACAGATGGAAACATGGAAATGGAAATATCTTGCCGATATCCATGAATATCGCAGAGAGGCTATTCATAATTGACGATTTTCAAGTATCGAATAAAAATAATACGAAAATACAATATCGATTATCAGAAAGCACAAAATCGAATTAATATTGTCGATTATGAAAAAAATCCGGAATAAATTCACAGCTGATTTGTTGTTTAACACATGATGCTTTTTTACGTATAATCCTGCTACAATCTAATTTCTGATGATATTGAATTGGTTGTAGTAATTACTTCCACAATATGGTGAAATTGATACTCAAAATAGAATCGATATTTGAATTTAAATGGAAAATTAATTATGTACTGATCTATCCGGAGTCCTTCTTAATCGTTTAGGACGTGTATTTTCTTCTGAACTCTTCACCTAAGGTTCACCGTCTGTTTGAGAGACATAGTAGAAAAAAAGATTCTGAGAATCTGCCAAAACTGCCCAAAGGAGGACTGATATTCCCCAGAACTCGTTTTATTTTCCTTCGGAATTTTGAGAGATAATTCAACACTTGCTATAATCGCGTACAGAAAAATACAGATTCAACCATGTGTTTTCGAGTTGAGAGAGCTACTCGTTTTTTTTGATAAGTTCGTCAGGGAACTCTCACATATAAAGTATAAAATATGAACAAAACAATATACAGGAGTTTGCGAATATTTGACACACATTGGGGATGTAAGAGGAAAATTTGCTATTAAAAATATAGAGTGGTAAAATTAGTATACAGGAATAGAGGAATAAAATATAAAAAAATAAAAGAGAAATGATGAAGAGATCAATGTCCTTTTCTATCAAACATCAACACTGATTATTGTTGTACAATGTTGTGTACTACGATAGTCAAATAAAAAATTATTTAGCAAAAAATTTCGATCAAAATTTTCATTCGATTCACCTCAATCTATGATTTTAGATCAGCACCATCATCAAAATTTGCATTCTTGATATAGTTATTGTGATGTAAACAGAAGTGTTTTCTTGATTTTAGTAATAAAATTTAATTAGAAATATAAATATACTTTGTGTTTAACTGAGTTCTTTTTCGACTAACCCTGAACGTACAAAGTTTGAAATACGTGACAATAATGTATGACTCTCGTGGCGCTCCTAACTAGAATCAATCGGGAAATCCGTATCATACAAGAAATACTAAATAAAATTCAAATCTACTTCAAAACCACTTTTTTTTCCAACGGTAGTGGTTATCGAAATGAAAAATCAGCATAATTCTTTTCCGACTTCACAATTTATAAGTTAACGGCTTGTTACCATTATCACCAATTGGAATTTCCGGTGATACAAATCGTTATAGGATTTATTGGGACCAAATATTACAGTTAAAGCATCCTTCTTCAATTGGCAATAATTTTTTGCTGTCATCGATAGGGTGCTATGTAATTCGTTTTTCGTTCCCATGAGACATTACATGAGTAACTACTGCAACACTTACCTGGTGCATCTCTGATCAGCTTCAAAAGTGAATTTTCATTGGAATAAATATTTGATTTCATTGAAAGCGTTTTTGCAACCTCCTGCCATATCTATTTACTACAAGATTACAACAAATTATACAGAGAATACGATTTTCATTCACAACACTTGCAAGTTTATTTAAAATCAGTGAAACATTATATACTTTACAATGCTGAAACCTACCGCTATCATACATGATCCACTGTATGGGTGTGAGGCATAAACTTTTCACCAATCATAGATCACTACATCACCCTTTTCATTCCTTATAAGCGAACAAAAAATCAGACGAAGGTATAAAATCAAAGACTTTCACGAATTCGCCTTGAAAATATTCGATCGCAGTAGTCAGAGAGCAAGAAAATTTTGTTTATTTCAAGTCAGGACAATATACAAATTCATCAAATTCTACTTACGAATCACAACCCAGTATGAATCAATTTTCACAATTTGAAACTCCAATTTAGAGACCACCTATGTTTGAACAACAAAGTTTTAAGAAAGAAAGAAATTATCCTGTACGTAACAATTTTCATATTACAATGGAACTCAAATATGAATGAAACAAAACCTCCAGTGTTATGTCTACAAGGAACTTATTTCCGAAATAATAAAACCTAACATCTCGGTCAGATCAACATATAGCCAGTGGAGGAGTATCAATCTACATAAATTAGTTCTTCAATGCTGAAGAAATCCAATTCAATACAAATTCAGAAGCTGTCGCAGTACATATCAAGAGCGCAATAAACATCAATATATGCAATATTTATATTTCTCCCAACACCACTATTGACGAACATGAACTCGATGATCTGTTGTCACAACATATCATGGGAACAACAACACCAACGGGGACGAATACTAGGAAATTTTATCAACACATCGAACTTGACTATCCTAAATACAGGAGCAAAAACTAGATTCAGCTCATTTTCTGGCAACCACTCAGCCGTCGATTCAACACTATGTGACTCAGCATTGACCCCTTCCCTTATATGGAATGTTGTGTCAGATCTCTATGACAGCGACCACTTTTCGATCTTTATATAACATGAAAGAATAACTGGGAGACCACAATATCTGTACTGAGATGGAAATTTGACGATGCTGACTGGACACTATTCTCTCATCTAATGGAAGATAACAGTATCCATGCAAATCAGGATAATGTGCATATAGATGATAAATCCAACCAGTTCACCCATACAACAATTTAGTCAGCCACACAAGCAATTGGAAAAACATCCCCAGTGATAGGACACCGACCAGTACCTTGGTGGACATCTGTGGCAAAAAAACTTCGGTTTAATGCCAAACCCCAAAAAAAATACGTTGGTGGAATGAAAAGTGTGAAGCGGCAAATAAACTCACTAAGCACGCTCTCAATAGACTCAAAAAACATAATACCTTGGAAAAACTTCTTGAATTCAAAAAGCTCGGAGCCCAATCAAGATTTATAATGAAAAAAAGCAGAAAAGAGTCGTTGAAAAATCATGTATCTACCATCAATAGTTCCACCAATATGACAGAAATATGGAACAAAATTAAAAAAACTGAAAGGTAGAAATACCTATCACAAGATAACTCTTATCGATAGGGACGGAAATGATGAAGAAAATAAAAAACAAATCTCTAATATATTGGGTGACTCTCGGTGTGGTGACAACTTCAAACCAGAATTTCGCAGACTAAAAACACTGTTAAGAAGAGAACACATCACGATATCAGGAGACCGAAATAACCCTCTGAATTATCAAATAACATAAGCTGAATTGGTCGATGAATTCAATTCTGTTAAATACTCGAGTGCAGGCCCTGACGACATTCCTTATAGATTCCTTATCCACCTTCTTCAAGTAGTCAAACTTCATCTCCTGAAGATCTACAATATGATATTCTCCTCTCGGTCCTTCCCGGATAGCTGGAAAGTAGCAACGATAGTCCCAATAATCAAACCAAACAAATCCAAAACAAATCCACATTCATACCGCCCCATATCACCCATATGCACAATGTGCAAGGTACTCGAGAAAATACTGAACCGAAGGTTGTTTTTTTTTTCTGGAATCAAACAACCTGCTGATCAACCTCGAGTCTACTCTACATGAAGTTTCTGCAACAAAAAGCAAAATCCTTGCAATCTTCTTCGATATAAGCAGAGCATATGATTCAGCATGGAGATACAATATCCTAAGAACTTTCTGAGTTATCGAACTTTCCGTGTAAGAGTAAACAACACGTTATCAGAGGAAAGCGTTCAACGAAATGACGCCCCACAAGGATCAACCCTAAGTGTCACGTTATCTAATAATAATAATAATAATAATAATAATAATAATACGTTTATTATTCACCATTACAGAAAAGAAAGAAAAAAATAATTCAAATATTCATAAGGAATGGCAAATAAAAGGTGAGAGTTCAATTTTCTTTATACTAGGTAGAAACTGTTCTTCCACTCAAACCATACCTTAAACTAATCCTATGACTAAACTCAAAACTACTGACTAGTAAATGAAAGAAGAAGTACGACAGAACAGCGAAGAAAGAAAGAAAGGGAGAAAGAAGGAAGGACAGACAGAGAGAAGGAAGATTTTTTTTTGCTCTGGCTCTGATTCAACCTTGCAGTTCCCATAGGTATGTGGCAGCTGATTTATTCATAGAATTACAAGATCTACTGTAGTGGGTTATACTAAGTGTATTCATAGAACGGGCAATATTATATGAGAAACTCCTTTTGAAAATTTCCTTTTTATGTCGTGGTATGGTGATCGTGAAAGTTTGACTAGTATTTATACTATGTATATCTCATCAGAACAAAATTTTTCTATATAGAAAGTTGGGTTGTTTGAATTTTAAAATTACAGATCATATGTAGTTTATGCCTGTTATACATATTGAGCCATTCTAAATCTTTAATTTTATGTGAAATTCATTGTCTTCTTTTAATACCAAATATAAGTCTCATACAACTATTCTGAACTTTTTGAATATGTTGACTATCTACACTATCCAAACAAGGTCCATCGACAGTGTCACAATAGCTGAAATGAGAAAGAACTAGTGAATCACAAAGCAGTTTTTTTACATCTTGGCTCAAGTAGTGTCTGTGTGGGTAGATCATCTTCAAGCTCATGTAACTTTTCTTCAGCATAGTGTTCACCTGTTCCTTAAACCTCAATTTGTGATCCATAATCAATCCAACATTTTTTACGCTATCACTGAAAGTTATTGGGTTTTCTGCCATCCCTAATTCTAAAGTTTGCAGTAGTTTTTGTGGATTTGTTTTGAGTTGGTGCTTGTTACATATGTCCGTTAAAGATTGCAAATCATAATTCATTTTAATGTTGGTTTGAAATACTGTGTCTGTTTCGAAAGTTTTGTACATTTGTGTATCATCAGCATACATGTGATAATTACAGTGATGCAGAGCCTCATGGAATGTTGCAGTGAATAAAAGTGGGCCCAAAATACTTCCCTGAGGAACTCCGCATGATACAGGAATAAAATTTGATAACTTGTCATCCAAAGTAACACGTTGAAATCTATTTGATAAAAAAGATACAAATAAGTTTTCGAGCATTTAGGTTAAACCCCAAATAATGCAATTCAGAAAGGAGAATTCTATGATTAATCAGATCAAACGCTTTTGAAAAGTCAAGAAGAACAAGTACGGTTGCCTTATTTTCATCAATGCCTTTGATAATATCATCTGTAATATTTGCAAGTGCAGTTTCACAACTGAAACCAGGTCTGAATCCGGATTGTTTTTGCGGTAAAATGTCATTAGCATCTACAAAAAGACGTATCAAGTGCTTTAGACAGAACTGGGAGAATACTTATTGATCTGAGATGATTGAAATCAGTTGGATGTTTCACCTTTGGTAATGGAATGATATTGGCCTTTTTCCACGTAGAGGGAAAATATGACTTCAAGTTACATTCGTTGATTATATGTGTTATGTAAGGGATTATGAGTGGGCAGCATAACTGGATGAAGGTGATATTGAGTCGATCAGTACCAGAAGTGCTGGAGTTAATACTGTGGATTATATTTGAAACTGTTGTTTCGTTTACATGTTAGAAAGAAAAAGGGATATTGATCCCATTTTTTGTGTTTTCAAAATAGAAATCAGACAGGTCATCACTAGGAGTCAACATGGTTTTCGAAATATTCGAAAAATGATTATTCAAGTCAACGTCTTTAAGGTGCACAGGTATTTCCCTATTTCTACTTTTACAACTTTTCAGTTTTTTAAGTTCATTCCATTTTTCCTTTGATGAGCAGTTCTCGAATTCATGTTTTAAAAATGCCTTCTTTTCAGATTTCATCGCAGAAGTAGTATAATTTCTTAATTGTTTATAGTATTCCCAATGATTATTCAAGTCAACGTCTTTAAGGTGCACAGGTATTTCCCTATTTCTACTTCTACAAATTTTCAGTTTTTTAAGTTCATTCCATTTTTCCTTTGATGAGCAGTTCTCGAATTTATGTTTTAAAAATGCCTTCTTTTCAGATTTTATCGCAGAAGTAGTATAATTTCTTAATTGTTTATAGTATTCCCAATGATGGGGTTGTTTGGAGAGTTTGAATTTCTTCAGTGCCTTATCTCTCAGTTCTTGCATGTGCTTTATATTGTCTGTTATCCAGGGAGAATATTTATAATTATTTCTTTGCCGAATTTTTTTAATGGGTGCATGTAAATCAGATGAGAGTAAAATATGTTCAGTAACAAAGCGTACTTTATCATCAATGTTTTCAAACTCAAAAATTGTTTGCCATCGTATGGCCTAAGAATCTTTGTGGAATTGTTCTTGATTTATATTTTTCAAATCTCTGAAAGAAAAGAAGTTATCGCTAATGGATTGACCTTCATTATTTATTATACCATATGTCTGGAGATGATCTGACAACCCCCAGTCATTTATACCTGTTTCTGATATTTTGACATCATTAGTAACAAATATCAAGTCTATCAATGATATAGAGTTTTTTGTTATCCTAGTTGGGCTGTCAATGATTTGTTTTAAGTTGAAAGTTTCACATAAAGATAGTAGCTGCTGTGCACGATTGCAGTTTATATTGAGAATATTGATATTACAATCACCCATACAAATAAGTTTATCAAAGTCAGAGTACATGTTGGCCATCATGTCCTCAAAGTTTTGGAAAAAAGAATCAATATTAGAATTGGGTGGTCTATACAAGAGTCCTATTGAATATTTTTCCTTATTGATTTCAACTAGGATCCACATTTGTTCGAAATAGTCAGAGCATTCTTGAATCAGTGTTTTGAAGTTGATTTTAAATTTAATATACATACCAATTTCCACAGCGTGTGTTCTTTTATCGAATCTAATGAATTCATAATTCGGAATTCTCACAGCATTTGCATCAACCTCAGGGCGGAGCCCCCACGATGTCACAATTTGAGTTTTCCACTTGGGAAGAAAAACTATTAAAATCATTCAGTAAGGATCTCCCATTCAGGTGTGATAACTTCAAGGTCATCTAAACAATTGCAAAGGGAGAGCAAAAGAAAAGTGTAGGAGGTTACAGCGATAGAGGAGAGAGATAGGTCTGGTCACCTTGATATAGCCCCATCTTTTGTAGGTGTGTTCTGACAGGAGCATGTCCTGTAAGGAGACCTGTTACTAGTCTTATCTGATCTCTTCTTAATCTAAGTATCTCATCAGTTCGTTTTTCAATTGTTATCTGAATAACAAGTTTACTATATTCTTGTCCTGGTGTCGTATCCCAGGCTATTCTTTGTAGTTCTTTGACTCGTCTTTTTATGGAGTTACCAAGTAGTTTCTTGGGTACCCCAAGTACTGGTTCCGGGCCAAAGTAAGGTGTAGCTGACCCCTGCCTAGCTAGTTCGTCAGCTATTTCGTTGCCTTCTATTCCACTGTGCCCAGGTACCCAGATCAGTTTAACTCTGTTTGACCTTGCCAGCGTCAGAAGTTCGTTGATACATTCCCAGATGAGTCTGGACATTACCTTATAACCTGCAAGGGCTTTTAGGCTGGCTTGACTATCCGAATAAATATGGATTCCTTTCCTCTTGAAGGCCTTCTCATTGCATATTTTTGCACATTGTAAAATTGCGAATATTTCTGCTTGGAACACCGAGGTGTTTTCACCAAGCGCATAGGAGTGTTTCTCCTTCAGGGTAGGGAAATAAATTCCCGCACCAGATCTTTGTTCAGTCTTTGATCCGTCTGTGTACCAGATCATTCTGTTTTGCTCTTCTCTAGCGTGAACTTCGTGCCACTCCCTTCGATCCGGGATTACCACCTCGAAGGGTTTTTTGAAGATGTATTTAGGGATCATATTATCTCTTGGCATCTGCAAGATATTGTCCCCAACGAATTGTAGTGGTGTATTTTTCCCACTATCTTTTGACGCTTCAGGTAATCTGAGGAGCCCCATTCTAGCCTCCCCTTGCACTTCAACGTGAAGCGGGGGAAGACAGAGCATTACCTCCATGGCCGCTATTGGGGTAGTCCTCATTCCCCCTGTTATGCATAGACAAGCAAGTCTTTGCACCTTGCTTAGTGTTCTAATAGCGTTATGCTGCAACGTCTTGCTCCACCAGGCGATTGCACCATAAAGTATGACTGGTTTAACTACCACTTTATACAGCCAATGTATAATTTTTGGTTTCAAACCCCAAGTTTTGCCAAATGTTCTTCTCACAACCATAAGGCTCATGGTTGCCTTCTTTGTAACCCTTTGTAGATGTTGGTTCCAAGTTAGCCTGGAATCTAGTATGACTCCCAGGTATTTAACTTCCCCCGACATCTCTATAGGTGTACCATTCAGGTAGAGAGGTCCTAGCTCTTCTTTTCGTTTTCGTTTTGTGAATGCTACTACTGTAGTTTTGTGAGGGCTAACTGCTAGGCTCTCCTCATTGATCCATTCAGTAGTGAGGTCTAATGCTTGTTGCATCCTTTCTTTAACAGTGGTATTGAATTTCCCCTGTTCCATGATAACCAAATCATCTGCAAAGCCTAGTACGCTGTGGTGATTTTGGGTTAGAATACGCAGCAGTCCGTCAATAACAAGACTCCACAAAAGCGGTGACAGAACCCCGCACTGTGGATACCCTCTTGTAACTTTAGCCTGCAGTGTAGTGTCAGAGATAGTACTTCTTATCACACGGCTCTTCAGCATATTCTCGATCCATCTATTAATAGTTTCCTCGATATTATGATGAGCGAGAGCTCGTGTGATGGATTTTAGATGGGTGTTATTGAATGCCCCCTCTATATCTAAGAATGTGCATAGAAGCATTTCCTTTTTCTCAAGCGCCTTTTCTGCTCTTTTAACGAGCTTGTGTAGTGCTGTCTCCGTGGAGACTCCTTTCCTGAAGGCATATTGGTCATTATGCAGAGCTTTCTTCTCAAGCACCTCATCCCTAATATACCTATCGAGAAGTTTTTCTAACGTTTTCAGTATGAAAGACATTAGGCTTATTGGTCTGAATGCTTTCGCCCCATCCTGTTCTGACTTGCCAGGTTTAGGTATGAAAGCGACTCTTACTTTAGACCATATTTTTGGTACATATCCCATTGCAAGACTGGTTCTTAGTACCATACAAAGTTTTTGAAGTAGAAGTTCTGGCCCTTCTTGTAGCATTTTGGGATAAACGCCATCGGGTCCAGCAGATTTGAATGGTTCAAACGAGTTGATAGCCCATTTCATTTTGTGCCACGTGATTATCTTCTTAGCACACTCCCAGTTTTCCCTAGTCACGCTTCTGTTGAGAGTTACCGGAGAAAGCGGTCTTTGTGCTACAGGTGCGTCGTCAATTACCTTGGATTCGGGAAAGTGAACTCTGAAAAGTTCCATCAGTGTTTCTCTTTCATCCTGGGTGTACTTTCCATCAGAGCCTACTATAGCTCCGATCGGACTTTGTGGACCTTTTGAAATTACCTTTTGAAGTCTAGCACCTGCTGCGGTTTTTTCGATATCCTCGCAGTACTTCCTCCAAGAGTCTCTCTTAAGTTTTCTCAATTTTTTGTTGTAATCTGTTAGAATGGTTCTGTATTCACCCCATTCTCCATTACTCTTTGCTTGGTTAAATTTGCGTCTAACCTGTTTTCTCAAATCAGCGAGGTCTTTGCACCACCATGGTGCGTTACGTTTGTAACTCCTTGTGATTAGAGGACAATTTGAATTGTAGGCTGAAACCATCGCGTCAGTCATTTGCTCCGCGATGTCATCAAATTTTATGGTATTATCAATTTTGCTAGGAATGTAGTGCAATTGCATGTCTAGGTCTGCCTTATAGGCTCCCCAGTTAGTTTTGCGTGGATTCCTATAGTTTGAAGTTTGGGTTTTAATGCCCGTTATTTCGAATCTAATGTGTCTGTGATCTGAGCAAGAAACCTCGTCAGATACACGCCAATTTTTAATGTTATTAGAAATAATATTAGTACTTACAGTTATATCTATAACCTCATTGGCCCGTGTCGTCACGAAGGTTGGTGTATTCCCTTTGTTGAGCACATTCAAGTTGTTAGCTAGAATGAACTGCAGTAGCGACTAACCTCTGAGGTCTGTATTTTTGCTTCCCCAGATGTGGTGGTGGGCGTTAGAATCGCATCCCATGACTAGTTGTGATCCAGTTCCTCTACAACTAGCCATCAGTTCCTCTACTCCGCTTGGTGGTGGGGGAGTAGGTGCATCACTGGGGAAGTAGGCAGAGGTTATTAAGATCTCCCCTGCCTTCGTTCCCCCCTTCTCCAGGGTTAACTTTATTACAACAAGGTCCCTAGAACAAAAGCTCGTTAAAGGAAATACTTTCAAGCCCTTTTTAACAAGGATACAGGCCCTAGGGCGATCAGTAGTTCGGCAATAGAATAGCTCACCACCACTCGCTCCTAGTCCCCTGATAACGCCCCCATTAATCCAGGGTTCTTGAATCAATGCTATGTCAAATGAACCCATTAGCCCAGATAAGACAGTTGAGGCTGCCTTACTGTGCTGTAGGTTCGCTTGAAGTATTCTTACCTTTGTCTGCATCACTAGGACCAGACTTCAGGGTCCTGAAGAATAACTTCCTCAGTTTATAGTAGGCCCTGAGGTTGTTCGCCTCCAGAGCCTTCATGGATGCCTCATCGATAGAGTAGGCCAGCGTCTGGCCCTTGTCCTCTACCTTCCGGCTGATCTGGGTCCACCCGTCTGTCTTCAGCAACGGATTTTGTTTGCTGACCCAGCTTCGGACCTCTTTCTCTTCACTGGCGTCCGGCACATGTACCATCACTCTCGGGCGCTTCGGGAGGTCTTTCGATTCAACCACAGTCAAATCGGCACCCTCCCAAAGGTTCCCAAGCGAGGCAATGTTGGCCTTCAGCCAGTTTTTCGTCACGTCGTTTGCGCAGTACATCCAACAGACCCCTGCGACAAACGACGAGCGTTCAAATTGAGGTGGGGTTGAACTTCCCGACGGCGTTCCAGCGATCAGTTTCAAAAGCTTCCCCTGTATAGCGTCCGCTTTCCCCTGATCCAGGAGCACCTCTGGATGACGGCGATCTATGATCGCCATCTTCAGCCCCCTAGCTACTACGTTAAAAGACATAGTCTGCTCTTGGCTCCTATGTCTTTTTGTAGGATTTTGTTTTCCGGGGGTACTCGAGTCGGAGCGAGGCCGTTTTTTGACCTCTTCCGCCTTTTTCCCCGGAACCTGCTTTTTTGGAGCAGGTTTGTTAGGATTGGCCTCTGTCCATTTCCCAGAGGCAATCTTCTCGGTTTTCCGGAGTTTCCTTTTAAGGGCACCAGAAAGTCGAGGTTTGGAGCCCTTGTCCATGTCCATTGCTTGCGCAACCACATGAACCGCTCCAGCTACTTGTTGAGAGTCTACCTTTTCAGGTTCCTCTCTGAGGGAGTCTATCTCTTTGGATTCCTCCTTTTTGTGAAGTTTTGTATCCGTGTCCATACTATATCCCACGAGTACCAGGGTCTTGAACGGTCAGTCTCCTGCTACCCCGATTCACAGGAAGAGAAGGCTAATACAATGAGGTGTCGCCCGGTGCCTCAAGGTGGGACCAGCATTGGCTGAACTCAGCCACGCATCCCATAAGCCTGGTCCACCCACCGTAGGATTTAGGTTTTTATTGAGGTTGTCTCCTCTTGGTTCAGGTGTTTAAGCCCAGACCCTCCACATAGACCTCCCGTAATACATGCCTACAGCAGAGGTCCTGTAAGGTATATCAGTCCTGCAGACCAGGGTCTAGCAGATACTGGCGCCGTTATGCTCTTGTGCAGGTCTCTAGCCACGACACGACAGCTAGGCAGGAGGAGTTTGTCTGCGGTAGAGTATTTATGAGCTACCAGTACAGTTTTTGATCATACGAGCTCTTATTCCTCTACTAACCACTGCGTCACTTTCTGATCATTTGCTGTGGCCGTTCACTATCCGCAACCTGTGACGCACCCGGTAGCCACTCAAGCCGCGGGTCATTGAGCCTTAAATACGCCGCCAAACTATCCTCGATAAAAAGTAATCCAATCTACGAACATGTATTCTCTAATTATCAAAATGGCATTCATCAGAACTACAATACCAAGGCTAATATACGAATGAAGTTGCAAGATTTCAACTTCACCAATATCATGCCAAATGAAGCAGAAAATCCAGACATGAAGCCCATTATTCACGAGTATACACAGAACGGTTGGCAATTCCACCAAGGTCGAATATAATTTTACGAACTCAGATATACCCGATTCTCGCCTGTCCGATTGATTTTTTGAGTTGCCTCTGAGACAGCCAGAAACAAGAATTAGTCAGTCATATAAATGGACACAATTTTTTGTTTCATTTCATCTATTCGGAGGGGTTAGCTCCACGGATAGAAATATAGTTTTTTTTCAAATATTTAGAGTTGCCGGCCAAAAACAAAAGTTGGTGGGTCTTATAGAGGGACATGAAAAGTATTCGTCCATATTTTTTCGTTACATTCCATCCACTTTGAGGGCCAGCTCCAAGGATCCAAATATAATTCACCGTAAGACTCTCAGAAACGATTTTTTTTTCAACATTTAGAGTTGCCGGCCAGAAACAAAAGTTGGTGGATCTTATAGAGGGACATAAAAACTACCTCTCCGTCTCCTTTCGTTACATTCAATCCACTTTGAGGACCAGCTCCAAGGATCCAAATATAATTCACCGTAAGTCTCTCGGAAAAGATTTTTTTTTTCAATATTTAGAGTTGCCGGCCAAGAACAAAAGTTGGTGGGTCTCATAGAGGGACATAAAAACTACCTCTTCGTATTTTTTCGTAACATTCAATCCACTTTGAGGGTTAGCTCCAAGGATCCAAATATAATTCACCGTAAGATTCTCGGAAACGATTTATTAATTTTTTTCAATATTTAAAGTTGCCGGCCAAAGACAAAAATGGGTGGATCTTATAGAGGGACATAAAAACTACATCTCCGTATTTTTTCGTTACATTCAATCCACTTTGAGGGCCAGCTCCAAGGATCCAAATATAATTCACCGTAAGACTCTCGGAAACGATTTATTAATTTTTTTCAATATTTAGAGTTGCCGGCCCGATACAAAACTTGGTGGATCCTATAGAGGGACATAAAAACTACCTCTCCGTATTCTTTCCTTACATTCAATCAACTTTGAGGGCCAGTTCCAAGGATCCAAATATAATTCACCGTAAGATTCTCGGAAACGATTTTTTTTTTCAATATTTAGAGTTGCCGGCCAGAAAAAAAGTTGGTGGATCTTATAGGGGGACATAAAAACTACCCCTCCGTATCCTTTCGTTACATTCAATCCACGTTGAGTACCAGCTCCAAGGATCCAAATATAATTCACCGTAAGTCTCTCGGAAACGATTCATTTATTTTTTTCAATATTTAGAGTTGCCGGTCAATAACAAAAGTTGGTGGTTCTTATAGAGGGACATAAAAACTATTCCACCTTATTTTTTCGTTACATTCAATCCACTTTGAGTACCAGCTGCAAGGATCCAAATATAATTCACCGTAAGTCTCTCGGAAACGATTTATTAATTTTTTTCAATGTTTAGAGTTGCCGGCCTAAAACAAAAATTGGTGGATCTTATAGAGGGACATAAAAACTACCTCTCCGTATTTTTTCTCTACATTCAATCAACTTTGAGGGCCAGCTCCAAGGATCCAAATACATATAATTCACCTAAAGACTCTCGTAAACGATTTTTTTTTCAAATATTTAGAATTGCCGGCCAAGAACAAAAGTTGGTAGGTCTCATAGAGGGACATGAAAACAATTCCTCCTTATTTTTTCGTTACATTCAATCCACTTTGAGGGTCAGCTCCAAGGATCCAAATATAATTCACCGTGAGTCTATCGGAAACGATTTATTATTTTTTTTCAATATTTAGAGTTGCCGGCCTGAAACAAAAATTGGTGGATCTTATAGAGGGACATAAAAACTACCTCTCCGTATTCTTTCCTCACATTCAATCAACTTTGAGGGCCAGCTCCAAAGATCCAAATATAATTCACCGTAAGATTCTCGGAAACGATTTTTTTTTTTCAATATTTAGAGTTGCCGGCCGGAAAAAAAGTTGGTGCATCTTATAGGGGGACATAAAAACTACCTCTCCGTATTCTTTCGTTACATTCAATCCACTTTGAGTACCAGCTCCAAGGATCCAAATATAATTCACCGTAAGTCTCTCGGAAACGATTTATTTATTTTTTTCAATATTTAGAGTTGCCGGCCAGAAACAAAAATTGGTGGATCTTAAAGAGGGACATAAAAACTACCTCTCCGTATTTTCTCGTTATATTCAATCCACTTTAAGGGCCAGCTCCAAGGATCCAAATATAATTCACCGTAAAACTCTCGGAAATGATTTATTATTTTTTCAATATTTAGAGTTTCCGGCCAAAAACAAAAGTTGGTGGATCTTATAGAGGGACATGAAAACTACCTCTCCGTATTCTTTCTTCACATTCAATCCACTTTGAGTACCAGCTCCAAGGATCCAAATATAATTCACCGTAAGACTCTCGGAAATGATTTATTATTTTTTCAATATTTAGAGTTGCCGGTCAAAAACAAAAGTTGGTGGATCTTATGAGGGACATAAAAACTACCTTTCCGTATTCTTTCGTTACATTCAATCCACTTTGAGGGCCAGCTCCAAGGATCCAAATATAATTCACCTTAAGACTCTCGCAAACGATTTATTTTTTCTCAAATATTTAGAGTTGCCGACCAAAAACAAAAGTTGTTGGGTCTAGTTAATAAGAAGATGGCGGACAAGCCAGACAGAGTAATTTCCACCGAGCTGAATAAGCTAACCAAAAGTGATATTTTGAAGCTGTTCGTGTATAAAGTTGTCCCAGCAAATGTGACCAATGAAGCTGTAAAAAGGTTCATAAGTGACCATTGTGAATCAAATGGTAAAACCAATGATGAAATTTTCCACGACTCTTGTGACGACCTAACCTCCAAAGTGACATGTGCTGATATTGCGTGTATTGAGATGAGGATGGAAGGTAAGGCCTTGGGAAGAGAAAACTATATCTTACGTAACCTAGCCGACCACCTTGAAAAAAGAATAAGTGATCAAGAAAAAATTATCCAATTAACATCAAACTTTCACCAAGTAAATCCTTGTATAGTGGTGACAGCCAGTGAGGAAGTACACAAACATCATGGTGATCCTAACCTAGTGGCGACAGACATTGATAAAGTTCTCAACTCCGTTAAACCCAGCGATTCAACGGCACAGACTTCTGTAACTGTTAACCACCGTATGCCACCCAGAGATTTATACTCAAAAATAGCACAAATACCTACCAGAAGCAAATTGTGCAGCAAAAAAGTTGATCTCATGAAAACTAACACTGAGACAACTTCATATTCAGATAGTCTGCCCGTCAGGTCAGAAATGAACATTCACAAAAACCGACGTAAACAAAACACAATAATGATAGGGAGAAAAAAATGAAACGAAATAAAAACAATACCTAAACTGGGATACCTTCATGTGTTTCGACTATCGCCAGATGAAACTATAGAGTCACTGACGACTTTTCTCAAGAAATCTGCACCTCTAATAAAATTCAACGTTTGTGAGAAGTTGACTAGGAAAGACAACCTTTCTGCATCATTCAAACTCAGTTTTCCACTCTCCAGTGCCAAGGAAGTTCACAATCCAGATATATGGCCAGAGGAAAGTGCAATACAGCGTTTTAAGTTCCTTAAAAATTTTCCCCCCGAAGCCTCGAGGGAATCAGCGGTTCAAAGGACATGAATCATGACATAACTGGTCGTGATCGTGGAGTTCCCTGTGCCCTGAGTTTCAATATACAGTGTTCATCTAATAAAATTAATATTTTAGAAAACTTCATCAGTGAACATGACTTCTCTTTTTTAATGTTGAGCGAGCATTGGTATCAAAATACCGATATCGAATATATCACCATCTCTAATTTCAAGTTATTAACTCATTTTTCACGAACACAGCATATCAGGGGTGGTGCCTCGATTTTCGTCAGAAATGATTTGTTGAATGAGTGTCAACCCATTAACTGAGTCAAGTCTACTTTTTGAATGCTGCGCAGTCTTATTTAAAAAAGAATACTGTTTAATAAATGTATACAGGCCATCCTCCAATTCCTTTGGCGACAGCTAATTTTACTAGTTATTCCTCTATAGATTATGTAATAACTAATACACCGCATGAATTTATAGCAGCCAACTATGATCCTGGTTTATCAGATCATCACTGTCAAACAGTGCGGCTGCTGTTATCTAGCTCCGACGCAGTTCCAAGCACCCATAAAACATACACGTTCAGAGACATAAATGAAAACTCAATCAATTATTTCAAGAGCCAACTTGAAAAGGTGACTATTGATACTGATAATACTGAATTGGACGTGAATGTTATTTTCGATAATTATATGGAAGACTTTCTCTGGTGTTTCAATCAGAGCTTTGGAAAAATATCTGAAAAAAACCATCCCTAGGAACCCACACAAAATTAATTTTTCTGCTGAGTTGAGGTGTCAACGTGAGCATTCGCGCGATTTGGACTGGTTGCGAAAGAGAGTTTATGATAATGATCAGAATGAGAATTATAGAAGTTTGAAACAAAAAGTCAATAAACAAATTACAATGGAGAAAAAAAAACATTTTAATGAATTAATTGAGAAGTCTGATAACAAAAATAAAGCTGCCTGGTCACTTGTAAATGAAGTAAAGGGCAAACAAAAAAATAAAACCATCGAAGAATTAGACATAATGACAGACATTTAACAGATCCACTTGATCAGGCTAATGCTTTCGGTGAATATCTGACTACAAATGTTGATGAAAAAATATCCAGCCACTTTGTCAATGATCCTGGAAATAATTGTACTGCAAGCGACTCCTCAACGCATACAATGTTTTTGCACCTGTCACTTCATCTGAAATGATTGAAGTAATTAACAAATTACCTCATAAAAAATCTACTGGTATGTATGAAATCCCCATTATTGTAATTAAAGAATGTAAGGAAACAATTGCTCCTATTTCAGCACATATTATAAATATTCCGATCGCTCAAGTTATATTTCCAACCAGCCTCAAGATAAGTATAGTCATTTTATTACACAAAAAAGATGACCCCACTAGCATGGAAAATTACCGGCCTATTCCTTTATTGAGTGTTTTCTCGAAGATTATTGAAAGGGTGGTTTCAGATAGGGTTCTGCTTTTTTTAAACACCTTTTCAAAAATTACAAATTGCCAGCATGGCTTTCGTAGTGGGTTCTCAACAGAAACCAGTATTGTTGACTATACACAATATATTCATGACTCATTGGATGCTGGAAACTGTGTCATATCTATACTTTTCGATCTAACTAGAGCTTTCGACACTGTCGAGAAAGCTTTCGTGTCTTTAAAGCTAGACCGCTTGGGTATACGTGGTTGCATTGGCAGGTGGTTTATTTCTTTTCTGGAAAAAAGAAAGTTTTTTGTTAAGATTGAGGATGTCATGTCGGATGAGTTTGAGGTTGACTTGGGAACGCCTCAAGGAAGTGTCCTTGGTCCCTTAATTTTTTTAGTATTTATAAATGATCTCCCCACCTATATATCTCAAGCAAAGGTACTAATGTATGCTGATGACACTTGTATGCTTATCGCTGATCGTTCGAGAGGTGTTTTATCACAAAAAATACATACCACATTCATGGAATTTGACAATTGGTGTTCTAGGAACAGGGTTATGGCAAATCTTAAGAAAACGCTTCGTATTGAATATCACACTATTTACAATTCACCATCTTATAATCATTTTTCTTTCAATAATTCTGATTTCGTGTCTTCAAAGCATGTTAAATTTTTAGGAATGATTTTTGATAGTAACCTGTCTTGGGCTGTTCAGACTGACATTGTTTGTAAAAATTTCAATCAGTGTTATTATTTATTAACTATATTGAAATCTATGCTTGATACTAACACTCTTATGAATGTTTATTATTCTTATGCCTATGCTGCTATTGCATATAACGTAATCGTATGGGGACAAGGACGAGACGTAGAAAGAATTTTTGTTTTACAGAAGCGCATTTTGAGGCTTATTTTTGGCATACCATATCGGTCGTCGTGCCGTGATATATTTGAACGAAAGAAAATCCTTATTCTTACCTCAATCTATCTGTTGAAATTGTTGACATATATATTTAATAATCGAAAGTGTATGGTGAAGAACAAATATATACACACCTACAACACTAGGCAAAGGAATGACTTTTTACTAAGCAAGGTAAATCACACCTTCTGTCAAAAATCTCCAATAATGGCTGGCATACATTTTTTAACAGGTTGCCTTTGTGTATCAAAGAGAGTACTTCTTGTGAGATATTCAAAAAAAGGTTGAAAATAATACTCGTTGATCAATGTTTTTATAATCTCGATGAGTTTGAAAGATATCTTTCAAATATTTAATGGTGACATTTTTCTTAACTTTGATGTTAGGGTATACTTTACATTATGTATTACGATGATGTGTTGTTATGTTTGTTATTGTGAATGGCATATACTTTGTGTATTTCTGTGTATACTTGTATGTATACCGTGTGTAACTGGATCATGGTACACCCCCTGTATCTCCTTTAGTTTTGAAGGTAATTGATTGAAATTTGAGATATCTCATATACATAATAAGCGGCAATTTTTGATTTACAAATGATTTTTTTCACTTCCGGTTTCGCCGGAATTGATACCAACTTTCGATTTTCAAATGGAACACCCTGTATATTATTACATTTCTGAAATCTGCATAATTTTCTGAATACAATGATACCACATAAGTGACATTTCAAACGTCAATATTTTTGAAAATTCAATTTTTATTTTTTCATTTATGTGTGCCATGATGGTTCCGATTTATTCCAATTTACCCGTCTAATGCTAGAAAAATCGAAATCCCGTCAAAAATACTAAATTGCATTTATTATGAGCGAATAAAGTTCATCGTAATCGATTTTGGGGTAAAACTCATTTTTTTTTAATGGAACCATATTGGTATCGTGGTACCATTTATTAGTACTATTGATAAGGAATTTATTCATACCTGCTAATAAAATGGGCGATGAATACAATCAAAATTACAGCTAAAAGAAAAGAAGATGATACAATTACTTTGTTCTGATTTAATGCTAAGAAATTACTAAGGTGGCTTTGGAATACAAAAAATAAACACAAAACATTACAACAATTGTTCGAAATGCTGTCCATTAACGTCAATGCACTTTTGAACTCGCATAGCTGTTTCTTGAAGAACGTTCGCTAATTGCTGGGCCGTTATACTATTAATTGCGCGTCTTACTCGCAACTCCAGGTCTTCGCGGGTTTTAAATGGCCCCAAACAAAGAAATCAAGAGGTGTCAAATCAGGTGACCTTGTAGGCCATCGCACAGGACCATTTGTCGAAATTACGTTTTCTTGGAATGCCTGTTGAAGGTAATCAGTTACTATTCTTGAATTATGGGGAGGAGCTCCATCTTGTTAGAAATACATTCCCTGTCGTAGATGGACAGGTAATTCAGTTAACCTGTCCTCAATTTCATTTTGCAGAAATCCTAAGTATCTATCTCCAGTCAAGCGTCCTTCAAATATTATTGGACCAATGATTCTACTACCGAGTATTCCAAGCCAAACATTGAAACCGAACCGCACTTGAAAGTTACCCTCCCTCAATAAATTTTGATTCTCTTGTGACCAATACCTTGCATTTTGTCGGTTGAATAATCCCATATTTGTAAACCTAGACTCATCCGAAAATAAAATCCTTCTCAAAAAAGCATTGTTTGGCTGCACATTATTCTGCAAGATCCAATTGCAATATTCCATCCTACGTTCATAATCATTTTCGTACAGGTGCTGGTGCAATTGATATTTGAAAGATTCATACTTATGTTTGTGCAAGATTCGGCTTACCGTTTGGTGACTAATTTCCAATTCAAACCCAATTTGCCTTAAAGAAACAGTCTTATCAACTTCTATTCGAGCTAAAACATTAATTTCCGTTCCTTCGTCAATGATAACGTTTTCTTCGGGATCATGGTTAGGCTCTCTTTGGGATTGTTTTCAAGACGATTAAAATAATTTCTCGCTAGACATTGTCTATCAGGATATCGGTTGGCATAAAGGTTTCTAGCCGCAACGGCATTTTTTCTACATTCCCCATAAATAATTACCATGTCCACTTTTTCATCCCTTGTATAAATGTGGGGCATTTTGAATAAAAATAACAACAAATGTAAAGACTTTTCCAATACACAATAAAAACACCGATAAACCAATACCTATTCATTTGACAATCTGAATGAATAATTTCATTGTTTTCAAAGCCTCCTTAGTAACTGATTACCTTCAACAGGCAATCGAAGCTATGCGAGTTCAAAAGTGCATTGACGTTAATGGACAGCATTTCGAAGAATTGTTGTTATGTTTCGTGTTTATTTTTTGTATTCCAAAGCCACCTTAGTGATTTCTTAGCATTAAATTAGAACAAAGTAATTGTATCATCTTATTTTCTTTTAGCTGTAATTTTGATTGTATTTATCGCCCATTTTATTAGCAGGTATGAATAAATTCCTTATTGATAGTACTAATAAATGGTACAACGGTACCAATATGGTTCCATTTGGAAAAATTGAGTTTTACCCCAAAATCGATTACGATGAACTTTATTTGCTCATAAAAAATGCAATTTAGTATTTTTGACGGGATTTCGATGTTTCTAGCATTAGACGGGTAAATTGGAATAAATCGGAACCATCATGGCATAAATGGAAAACTCAAAATTGAATTACCAAAAATATTGACGTTTGAAATGTCACTTATGTGGTATCATTGTATTCAGAAAATTATGCAGATTGATGAAAGAAAAATCATTTGTAAATCAAAAAGTGCCGCTTATTATGTATATGAGATATCCCAAATTTCAATCAATTACCTTCAAAACTAAAGGAGATACAGGGGGTGTACCATGATCCTGTTACACACGGTATACTTCCTTGTGACACGTCTTATCTATTGTAAACAATGGCAAAAGACAATAAAGAATTGAATTGTTGGGTTAGGTTTAAGGGGTAAGGCCACTGTAACGGTCAAAAAAGAAAGGTGCTTTCACGAATTTTTGCATGTTTTGCTTGCAGGGCTCCGCGGCACGCAGCACCACTGCTGCACTTTTGATTCTAGAACAAAAAAAAAACCGTTAATCTAGAGGGTTATAGCTAGAGAATGTCGATTGGATTTAAAAAAATATTGATTTTTGTGGATTTGGCGTGCGTTTGAAAAAAAAATAATTTTTTACGAAAAAAAACGGCTAGTTTTTTGTTTATAAAAAAACAATAAATGAAGTTATTGAAAATCCCGATGGACATCCTCGAGATAATAATAATAATAATAATAATAATAATAACGTTTATTCAATAAACCATTTCACAGAAAATAAATTATAACAATGATTTGTGAATAAACGGGGGAGACCACAGAAACTGAAATTTTCAGCTTGTGCGTGGTATAGGTAATAGGTTATGTAATAAGAGGTTGATTATAAAATTAACACAGATTAAAATTAACATCAATTTGAGAACGAGGTACAAAACAATTAATTAGAAATACAATATTAAAAAGATACAATAAAATTTGTGTACATGGTAAGGATATAACAATATAATTTATAATTCATTACAATATTGAAAGCTCATTTACACATCATGTTACAATAAGAGTACAGAATTATTAAAGAACAATACAATCAAAACTATAAATATGGAAAAATATAAAAATATAAATATAGAATTTTATCTTACGGAATCAGTAGTTATTTATTATTTTGTGAAAGAACTGGCGCTTTTTTTCTAGTATCCATTTCCTGGTTTTCGTTTTAAATTCTTTATATGTTCTACTATCTCTTATGCTGGTAGGTAACTCATTATAGAGTTTGCTACTCAAGTAAATATAACTACGTTGCCCAATGGTTTTTTTACATCGTATAGAACAATATTTTAAATTTCTTTGCCTTGTTTCATGAGTATGAGATGGTATATAGAGAGGCATTTTTTTTTTGAAAACACTGGTTATGATATTCAAGCTGTAAAGCTGCCTAATGTCGTATATTTGGGCTTCAATGAATAGATCATTGCTGGGATATTCCCGAGGTTTTGTTAAGATAATTTTTAAAATCCACTTTTGTAGTACATTTAAATTTTCAAGGTATATATCATTTACTCCTCCCCATCCCAAAATTCCGTAGGAAAGAAGAGACTGCACTAACGAATAGTATATTATTTTGAGTTGGGGTATGTCCAAGAATTTTTTTAGATACTTGAACCTTGATAATAATCCTCTGATTTTCACCACGTTGTTATTTATTTGAAGGTCCCATCGGAAATGTCTGTCAACTATAATGCCTAGGTATTTTATTGATTCAGCTTCAAAAATTTCAGTAACATCATCAATTTTTATGTTTCCTAAATTCGGTAAATTATTCGCATACGAGACAAAAGGCAAATACTTAGTTTTTTCCGCATTCAAGGTGAGTTTGTTCAATTGGAACCATTTTTTTATCATTTTCATGTTTCTTTCCGCTAGGATTTTCAGTTCATCCCATTTTTCCGCTCTGTATATTATGGCAGTGTCATCGGCAAAACTGATGATTTTTCCTTCATTTTTCATTGTCAATAAACTATTCAAATATATTGTAAATAGTAGGGGACCCAACACAGTTCCCTGTGGTACACCGTAAGTAACAATACGAGGTTCGCTGACAACACCATCTATGTTCACCTGTTGCTGACGGTCAGAGAGATAATTTTTCATTAGTTTAAATGCATTACCCCTCATCCCATATGCTTCCAATTTTTCCATCAATCTTTCATGACACACAGTATCGAATGCTTTCGAGAGGTCGATAAAGATGCAGAGGGTAGGTATTTTTTTATCAAGTGCTTCATATATTTGTGCAACAAAAGTTTGTATAGCATCTTCAGTAGATCTTCCTTCCCTAAAACCAAACTGATTGTCTGACAATACTGCGTTTTTTTTCAAAAAATTCGTTATACGGCGTTTTATGATTTTTTCTACAATTTTGGCTATGTTTGAAATCAAGGTAATTGGTCTATAACTGACAGTTTTGGATTTGGATCCATTTTTGTAGAGTGGCTTTATGATGCCCTTTTTTAATGCCATTGGAAAGTGTCCGTTATCAAAACACTTGTTAATCATGAAAGAGAGATGTGGTGCAATTTCATGAGAAATTTCTTTCAATACCTCCGCTCGTATACCATCATAACCTGGAGATTTTTTATTTTTTAATTCTGCTATGACATTTTTCACCTCATTGGGATCAGTTGGAAATATATACATACTTTCCCCTATCGGTTCAAGATCTTGTTTGAAATTTTCAGGATCCTCTATTAATTCTGCATATTTTTTTCCCAAATCGCTATAATACTCATTAAAACTATTGCATATTTTTTCCTTATTTGTTATTTCTTCCTGATCTACAATAATTTTTTCAATTTTTGTTTTAGGTTTGTTTTTGTTGCAGATCTCGTTTACACATTTCCAGAGATTTGAGGAGTTATCTTTAGATTTTTCAATTGATTTCTTTGCGTACTCTCTGCGAGATTTATCAATAAGTTTTTTTAATTTGTTTTTATAATTTGTGTATATCCCTAATAAGTTTTGGTCTGTTCTATCATTTCGTACTTGTTCATATAATTTCTCTTTTTTCTTTATAGACGTAAGTAGTCCTTTCGTTATCCAAGGTTTTTTGGGTGTACAAGATTTTTTTTGAATTCTAATCTTTTTTGTATTTTTATCTATGCAGTATTTCAATATATTAATGAAAGTTTCAGCCATTTTATCTAAGTTTTCTTCAATGTAAAACGAATACCAGATGTCCTTTTTTAAATCAATGCGCAAGCCTTTGTAGTCTGTATAGTATTTGTATATAGGTGTATTTAGTTCACAATTTATATTGGTTTCGGTTTTTTTCAGCATGATGACTATGGGTGAGTGATCCGTTATGTCGTAGTCTATGATGTAAGAGTCTATGTTTTCGTTTATGTGATACTCGTGCTTTATAAAGAAATGATCTAAACATGTTTTACTTTCTGGTCGTGTGTAATTGTTTATATAGGAAATGTATCCAGATGTATTTAGAATATTTTTATATTCTTCTGTAACGTCGGAGTTACTCATTAAATCAATATTCATATCACCAGTGATGACATGGAATTTATATTGGCTGAATTTTTTAAGGTATTCTTCAAGAATTTGGTTGAAATATTTTGGGCAAGTACTAGGAAGTCTATATACAGCAGTGACAGGATATATTTCTTTTGAGATCTTTAGGTATAGTTCTATTGATTTGAGTTCGCCCATATTTATTATACTGTGTGTGAATTCTAAACTGTTTTTGATGTATATAATTATACCATCATTTTTGTTGTAGTTTCCTTTGCTATATATTACATTATAACCCCCCAGCTCAAATAGTTCTAACTCAGTAATTTGAAATGTTTCTGTAAGTATCAATATATCAAAAAGAAATTCAAATTGACAAAGAAAAAGGCAAAACTCATCAAAATTTTTGTTAAGACTTCTAATATTGAGATGTAGTATGCTTAAATCTTCTATATTACTTTTTTTTAAGCTAGCTGGAGAAGATATCACTTTGGTGGAGACCGGTTCGTTTTTATAATCCTTGATAAAGTTATCCATAATTTACCATAGAAAGTTATTTCACAATTTTAATATAATAAAGAGGCATAACAATACATACAAACTAGAGAATGTTTTCGATTTCTTGTGTCACTTTTTTCTTCTTGATTGTGTTGTAGATATATTGGACCGAAGCTTGATGGTAGTTGGATTTTCTAGGTGTAGTTTCCTTTTTGGGTAATCTTTCGGCAACTTTGGATGATCTCTTTCTTCAGTATCCTCTAATTCATCTGCTGTGTCATGTTCTCTAATGAGAGTTTGTGTTGGAGTTGCTGGTAGGCTATTGCCTTTAACTGTTTGAGTTCTTTCTATTTCCGTTTCTTCTAACTCATTCACCGAATATGCAGTTCCATCAATTATCAGTTTATCACTTCTTATATAACAGTTTATTCCGTTTTGTTTCTGATACGCTTGATGGTGTTTGAGTATTTTTAAGTTCTCTCGTTGTTTAAGAGTTAAATCATTAGATATAGCAATTTTAGTTCCTTTCAATTTTGTGGTATTTTTCAATATCAACTTTTTTTTCAGCTGAGAGATCAGTTCCACTTTAACTGGACAATTTCTAGTCTTTCCGAGGCAGTATACGTTATTGATATCCCTTTCGGAGATTTCAATCTCCAATAATCCTCTGAGGTCCCTGAGTATCGAATCTGCTTGCACTTCTTCTGTTGTTTTATTTAGTCCAAAAATGACAATATTATTGAGTTTACTTCCTCTTTCTAATTGCTCTAACTTATTTTTTAGATCACTGTTCTCCTTTTCTAAGTATGAAATCTTGTTATTCAGACTTTCAACTTTTAGTTGTAGACGCGTTTCACTCGCTATTATTGTGTTTTTAAGTTCATCTTTACTTTTATGTATCTCTTCTAAGATTTGTTCAATTGCAGTATCATTCATTCTTCAGATTTAGCGTTTCCTTGAAGAGTGTGTGGATTGCTTTATCTTCTGTACTGTTTATGTTTCTTATCAGGCGACGAGCACTTTTTTGTGGTGCTCACCGACTTGTTTGACACTATGTGAACTTCAAGTTTGCCAAGCAACCCGTTTACTATTGTTTTATTCTACTATGACTATATACGTAAGAGCATATCAATGACTTACAGGTAGAAGTCCATATTTTTTAAGCGCAATTAACCTAGTACTATCACTACATTTGCTGAGCACTACTTTCTGACAATGTTTATCATAAAGCTACCATACACTAGCACTAGCACAGATAATGTTGATGTTCACATCTGGTGAAAATTTCAAGTAAAAAAAATTCTGCTGCGTGCCATTTTGAAAAACCGTGTTTCGAGAAAAACGCGTTTAAAGTTTTACGACTAGTTTTTTATGGAAAAAAATTAAAAAAAGGAGGTAAAAAAAATTTGTACCGTTAGTCTGCGATTCCAGCACCATACATTTGTCCTTCGATGGCCAAATTTTTGTCTTCTAGGTCTTTCCTGGTCGATTTTTGGAGCGCGCGCGCACTTTTTGTCGCGTCGCTCAGAGATGCTTCGGCGTGCGTGATGCGTTTGGCGTCGGCTTCGATGCAGAAATTATATAATTGAGCACCAATTTCCACCTCCAACATCTTGAATATTTGCAATATGTTGGTAAGGCCTCCATTGAATGTGCAAACAGCGATATCCGTCGCGATATCCAGTACAGTTTTTCCGCTTGAGGATGATTTGGGGGCCAAACTCCAAACGGTAGCGTTGAAGCTTTCGTTATTGTTTTGAGTATAGGCCCCCAAGCAACGCTCCAGCAAGTCGTCCCGGCTCAATTCCACGTAGATGGGTTTAATGGCTTGATAAACCTCCACCCTCACTCATTGGCTGATTGTGATGATACGCATCCAAGGGGTCGTCGTTTCATCCCGCCTGATCGACGCCGCGTTGGATACGCGGTTTTCGTACCTTTTTTTCCAAGATACACTCGACCATCCATTTCAACTAACGCGTTCGTAAATTTCACAGTGAAATCGTAAAAAAAAACACGGAAAACACGCAAAAATCGTCACTTATGAAGAATAAATCGCTCTTTACTGTGCGCATGCTAAACTAACGAAATTTTTCTTCATAATGCTCAAAAGGCTCGAAAGGACACGTGGAACAACAATACAGGCGGTTGGGAGCAATAGAGGGGGCCTAATGTGCCGTCCCTTTTCACCGTTATGTTAGTCGTTTTGCAGCAAGTTTTGACGCGCTTGGCGGCGACCTCTATTTCCTAAGAAAAAAAATTGTTCCCGCACGGGACCTTCTTTTTCTCATTCTAAAGGGTTCAAACTATATTTCCAATAAAAAAAAATTATTTTTCAAAAAATTTACAGTGGCCTCACCCCTTAAAGTGAGTGGGTCAGTACGACCCTCCACTGCGACCCTGGCGGGTCTATTGTGGCTCACACCAATTCAAATTTCACCAAATAACTCCAGCTTTCTGACGAAGCCGATTATGGTATCTGGTGAGTGATATTTCAGGTCCGAGGGCAAGAGTGTCACCCTGTCAAACATCGAGAACCTGATTCTAGCCGCAGCGGGGCAGACACAAAGTATGTGTTCTGCTGTTTCATTATCTTCCAAGCATAGGCGACAAGTCGGGTCTTCTGATAGACCGAGTCTAGTCATGTGATGATTCAAACGACAGTGACCTATGAGGAGGCCTGTTAGGCAACGTAGAACATCTCTGCCGTAATCTAACAATTTTTTGGCTCCATTCTTCGAAGGATGAATGAATGCCTTGGAATGGGTCAATCCTGGAATACTCTGCCAGAAGTTTGAGAAACTTCCTGTTGTCCAGGTATTCAGTGTCTGTTTGGCAAAACTTAAAGAATCGCCAATAGCGGGTTCTGGTCCAATGAAATCGCTCGAGGCGCCTTGCCTTGCAAGACAGTCTGCCATTTCGTTGCCCTCCAAACCGGAGTGGCCAGGAATCCAGATCAAGGATGATTTGTTAATTCTTCCAATCGAAGAGAGTCTCTTCTGGCAGTCAAAAACCAGTTTGGACGTCACTCGGTTCGAGCAAAGGGCATTCAGTGCCGCTTGGCTGTCCGAGAATATTTTAATTGTTTTATGTGTGAGGTTGATTTCTACCAGTTTCTCAACACATAGAGCAATGGCATAGATCTCTGCCTGAAAAACGGTCGCAAAAGATCCTAGGCAGGCAAATGTTTCTGTCCTAGGTCTGCGACCATAGACACCTGCGCCCGAACCTGCAGATGTTTTGAATCCATCAGTGAACCAGCAGCTTTCTGCTCTTAGTAGTTCCTCCTTCCGGAGGAACCAGTCGTCTCTATTCGGGATTAGGACAGAATAAGGCAGATCGTAGTTTACTGTTGAAGGCATAATGTCAGAGGTCATTCCCAGAATACTGTGATTAGTAGTGTCATCCAGTAGTCTGCCACGCTCCGTATAAGCCTGATTCGTACAGTTAGCAATACGCACGAGTCCATCTGGCCTCTCTCTCCAGGAATATGTGGAAAGGAGTTAGGTCTAGAAGGCGTTCCATGGCCACTGACGGTGTGGTACTTATGGCAACAGTTATAGCCAGGCAGGCCTGTCTCTGTATACTAGAGAGCTTTGCCTGGGACGTACGCTGTGAGGCTTTCGTCCACCAAGCAATAGCACCATATGTGATCATTGGTCTGACAATCATCACATATATCCAATGAATTTGTTTGGGACCCAAGCCTCAAGATTTACCACAGATCCTCCTGCATGTCCATAGGGACAGTGTGGCTCTGTGAAGAACCTTATCCAAATGAGCGTTCCAAGTGAGTTTCCTATCGAGGATAATACCTAGATATTTCACTTCCGCAGCAAATGGAATGACTTCACCATTCAAGGAAAGTGGTGTTAAAGCATCCAAATTTCTTTTTCTGGTGAATGGAATGATCACAGTCTTGCTGGGGTTTATGGACATCTGTTCCCTCTGGCACCAACTGTGAACATCATTCAGCGTGTTTTGGAGGATATTAGATGCTATCCTTCCAGACGCTGTCCTTGCAAGAATAACAAGGTCGTCTGCATAGACTTGCAGTTCCACCCCCTCCCTATCGAGGACCTCAAGCAGACCATCCATCAGAAGTGACCACAGAAGGGGGGAAAGCAATCCACCCTGCGGGCACCCCCTGGAGACCTTGAACCTTACGGCCTCACTCTGAAGGGTTGTAGTTGCTGTTCTGTTAGTGAGCATGGCGTGAATCCAGCCAGTTATGGTTGATTCTATGCCTTTTTCAGCCAAAGCTGATTCAATGGATTTTGGTAGTGCATTGTCGAATGCTCCTTCAATGTCGAGAAAAATTGCCACCGCAAACTCTCTGTTGTTGAGGGATTGGATGATTTTCTCAACCAGGTTGTGAAGTGCTAAATCTGTCGATTTGTCAGTTTGATAAGCGTACTGGTGTAGGTTCAGGGGGTTAGTGCATAGAGCGACCCGCCTGATATAGCCATCCTGTATCCTTTAATGTCCTTTCAATAGGAAGGATGTTAGACTAATTGGTCGTACCGATTTGGGATGTGGGTCTGTGCGGCCCACTTTTGGTATGTACACCACCCTGGCCGCCAACCAATTGGGTGGAATGTAGTTCCACGCCAGACTAGCTCTGTACATCTTGATGAGAATGGGTAGAAGTAATTCCAGTCCGTTCTGCAGTAGAGCTGGCAAAATGCCATCCTCACCAGGAGATTTGAAGGGCTGGAAAGAATCAATGGCCCATTTGACAGCTGGTGCCGTGATTACTTTCCTCGCGACCTCCCAATCGTCCTTTATTGGGCGTCTAGCACCCTCAAATATGAGAGGTCGATTATTTTCAAGAGTTAAGCTTCCAGGAAAGTGGTTTTTTATCATAAACTCTAATGTTTCTCTTTCAGAGGCCGTAAAAGTGCCATCCGGTCGTTTGATCGATCCAATTTTGGTGCACGGCTCTCTAGAAAAGATCTTGTGAATTCTTGTACTGCGAGGTATGTCAGATATACTCTCACAGAAAATTACCCAGGTTCGCCTTTCTGATTTCTTTATTGTAGTTGGTTAGAGCAGATCTATATAGTTCCCAGTTACCTAACTCTTTAGCTCGGTTGAATAGACGTCGAACTTCTTGTCTTAATTTGTTAAGGCTTTTGTTCCACCAAGGAGAGTTACGATCGTCTCACCTAGATTTTAGTGGACAGTTTTCATGATAGGAAGAGATCACAGCTTCACGGATTTGTTCTGCTACAATCTCTAACCCATCACAACTGTTAATACTAGTGAAACCTTCCTCAATGTGCAACTGGAGGGAGTTTTTGTATCCACTCCAATCTGTAGCTTTTGAGTCACGGAATTCCACTACTGGTCTCGGACCTGTTTCGATGTTGAATCGAATGTGTCTGTGGTCTGAACAGGAGGGTTCAGTAGATACAGCCTAGTGCCGTATCTTAGTGCTCAAAAAATGTGTGCTGATGGTTAGATCTAATACCTCTTCCCTATTTCTTGTGACAAAGGTTGGTTTGGAGCCTCTGTTAATCACAGAAAGCCCTTCCCCTAGTATATAATCAGAGAGTAACTCACCTCTACGGTTAATATTCGTGCTGCCCCACGATGTATGGTGTGAATTTGCGTCACAGCCCATGATGAAATGAAGATTATTCCTTTTGCAGTAGTCGATAAATCGGCGTACAGCAAACGGAGGAACAGTATCCGTGTCTCCTGGGAAGTAAGCAGAGCAGGCGATTATGTTCGTCTTGCCCTTCTTCTCCGGTAGGGAAACTTGGATGGCTACAACATCTTTGGTGCAGAAGCCTCACCAGGAATGTTGCTTAGACCGGTTACACGATCCTTATTTCCTAACCAGGGTTCTTGTAGGAAGGCAAGGTCGATTGATTCGTCCTTGAACCTTTTGCCAAGCATGTAGGAAGCTGCCTTGGCATGTTGAAGGTTAGCCTGCAGACAGCGGAACTCGGCGAGCAGTAGAAGTGGGCTTTTGGCCAAGTTGTAATTCTCCTCAAACTCGGGGGGGACCAGATGGTGAGTCGTTAGCGACGTCACCATCCACCACCATCGAGGTCGAGGCATGGGTTGGGGCAGTTGGCGAGGGTTCAAAACCCATCGCCTCTGAGGTGCCAGCTAATTTCCTGGATGTCCTCGAAGAGTCGTTGGTAGACTTCTTCCCAGAACATACAGACTCGGAGCTTTTCTTGGGTACTGACGAGACGATATCCGTCTTCGTTGAAGCAGTACCCGATGATTTTTTCCTAACTCCAGTATTGCTGGAGTCATGAGGACGAACCGGTAGTTTGCCTCTCTTCTGTTTTGGTGGCGGTTTGGTTCTACTCACCTTAGAAGGAGCTGCCCTACTGGGACCTTGTGCCTGCTGGGAGGGTGCCCGGTTTTTGGGTCGGAAGAGAACCTGCCCAAAACCGAAGAAAGGTTTGAAACCCAGTCTCTCCAGCACAGATATGGATCCATCGTCAATAGCGAAGGTCCATGTTTGACCAGGGCCTGTGATTTCCTTGTGTAGATTAGTCCACTCCAAGGTTGACAGACCATGGTTCATTTTCCTCAGTCTTTTGAGAACCTGATCAGACGTCAGCCTACGACCATCCTCATCAGGCAGGTAATCCACACATATATGAGGCTTGGGAAGTAGGTCACCCGTGACGCACTTCAAAGAGGCACCTTTCCATGGTTGAAGGGTAGTGACTACACCCTCAATCCAAGAGACGCTCTCCTGGTCCGCACAGGTGACTTGTAGCCAACCAGGCCGAAAAGTGCAGCCCTGGAATCGCACCTGTGGACTATCATCTGGGATCTCCTTCACGGCAGCCATGATGACATGCTGGAGAGACCTCAGCTGACCAGTCTGAATTGTACTTGTCGGATGTTCAAGGTGCAGGACTCCTACCTTGATTCCCGAGACAACCTTTCCATATGAGAGCTTTTGTAAGTCAGTTTTGCCTGACGTTACAACTTGTTCATCCCTACAGGGCTTTTTCGCCTCTGGTAGGGGTGAATTTCCGCTTGAGGGGGGGCGTTTGCTGAGACCGGCAAGTTCAGAGGGAGTTTGTATCCTCTCTTGTTGCTTCTGCCCTCGCTTCGCTGGTGGGTCTTATAGAGAGACATAAAACGTAACATTCAATCCACTTTGAAGGCCAGCTCCAAGGATCCAAATATAATTCACCGTTAAACTCTCGGAAATGATTTATTATTTTTTCATTATTTAGAGTTGCCGGCCAAAAACAAAAGTTGGTGGATCTTATAGAGGGACATAAAAACTACCTCTTCGTATCCTTTCTTTACATTCAATCCACTTTGAGTACCAGCTCCAAGGATCCAAATATAATTCACTGTAAGTCTCTCGGAAACGATTTATTTATTTTTTTTCAATATTTAGAGTTGCCGACCAGAAACAAAAATTGGTGGATCTTTTAGGGGGACATAAAAACTACCTCTCCGTATTTTTTCGTTTCATTCAATCCACTTCAAGGGTCAGCTCCAAGGATCCAAATATAATTCACCGTAAGACTCTCGGAAATGATTTATTATTTTTTCAATATTTAGAGTTGCCGGCCAAAAACAAAAGTTGGTGGATCTTATAGAGGGACATAAAAACTACCTCTTCGTATCCTTTCTTTACATTCAATCCACTTTGAGTACCAGCTCCAGGAATCCAAATATAATTCACCGTAAGTCTCTCGGAAACGATTTATTTATTTTTTTCAATATTTAGAGTTGCCGGCCAGAAACAAAAATTGGTGAATATTTTAGAGGGACATAAAAACTACCTCTCCGTATTTTTTCGTCTCATTCAATCCACTTTGAGGGCCAGCTCCAAGGATCCAAATATAATTCACCGTAAGACTCTCGGAAATGATTCATTATTTTTTCAATATGCAGAGTTGCCGGTCGAAAACAAAAGTTGGTGGATCTTATAGAGGAACATGAAAACTACCTCTTCGTATTCTTTCGTCACATTCAACCCACTTTGAGTACCAGCTCCAAGGATCCAAATATAATTCACCGTAAATCTCTCGGAAACGATTTATTAATTTTTTTCAATATTTTGAGTTGCCGGCCAAAAACAAAAATTGGTGGATCTCAAAGAGGGACATAAAAACTACCTCTCCGTATCTTTTCGTTACATTCATTCCTTTTTGAGGGCCAGCTCCAAGGATCCAAATATAATTCACCGTAAGTCTCTCGGAAACGATTTATTTATTTTTTTCAATATTTAGAGTTGCCGGCCAAGAACAAAAGTTGTTTGGTCTCATAGAGGGACATGAAAACTATTCCTCCTTATTTTTTCGTTACATTCAATCTACTTTGAGGGTCAGCTCTAAGGATCCAAATATAATTCACCGTAAGATTCTCGGAAACGATTTATTTATTTTTTCAATATTTAGAGTTGCCGGCCAGAAACAAAAGTTGGTGGATTTTATAGAGGGACATAAAAAGTACCTCTCCGTATTCTTTCGTGACATTCGATCCACTTTGAGTACCAGCTCCAAGGATCCAAATATAAATCACCGTAAGTCTCCCGGAAACGATTTATTTATTTTTTTCATTATTTAGAGTTGCCGGCCAAAAACAAAAATTGGTGGATCTTATAGAGGGACATAAAAACTACCTCTCCGTATTTTCTCGTTACATTCAATCCACTTTGAGGGCCAGCTCCAAGGATCCAAATATGATTTACCGTTAAACTCTCGGAAATGATTTATTTATTTTTTTCAATATTTAGAGTTGCCGGTCAATAACAAAAGTTGGTGGATCTTATAGAGGGACATAAAAACTATTCCTCCTTATTTTTTCGTTACATTCAATCCACTTTGAGTACCAGCTCCAAGGATCCAAATATAATTCACCGTAAGTCTCTCGGAAACGATTTATTAATTTTTTTCAATATTTAGAGTTGCCTGCCAAAAACAAAAATTGGTGGATCTTATAGAGGGACATAAAAACTACCTCTCCGTATTCTTTCCCTACATTCAATCAACTTTGAGGGCCAGCTCCAAGGATCCAAATATAATTCACTTTAAGACTCTCGCAAACGATTTATTTTTTCTCAAATAACATTTTTTTTTCAATATTTAGAGTTGCCGGCCAGAAACAAAAGTTGGTGGGTCTTATAGAGGGACATAAAAACTACTCCTCCGTATTTTTTCGTCACATTCAACCAACTTTGAGTGGTCTTTGAAGGTCTTTTTCGGGAGTTCCGTTCTGTACCACCTAGCAAATAGCTATAGTCTATTTATTCTGGGTTGATAGTTGTGTCAGATTTGGTAACTTTTCATTGCTATTAGTCCAAAACAGAGAGTATTCAGCCCCTTACTTCCATTGAATCCAATTGAAAAGGTAAGTGAAGAATCTTCATGAAAATTCATTCACCACTATCTCTCGGTGGTTCAATAGTTTTTATGGAATATGATTATTACAGACAGTGATTGCTGCTTTGAATGTAGGAACTGAACTGTGTAGAGGGAATATCTGCATACTTTGGTAATTTAAGAACTTAACCTAGGACTTCTACAGAACTACACAACGGAATAAACCCGTTGTGGATATTGATCAACCTCAAGAATATTAAAAGAACACTAATTCCTACCTCATTTCCCTTGCTTCCCATGATGTTCTCTGAACATTATAGGGTGTCTCCTTTCGTGAGAAGTTTTATATGAAAAAAAAACAGGGAACTATATTTACAATATGTAGAGTTGATGAACATTGCTTATAGAAGAACACATAACATTGAAGTCATTGAAATAAAAGCTTGCTTAACATTTGCTTCACATCTTTATGTGCTATATCACCATGAAACGTATTGCATTCCTCCAACAGTACACTCAGTTGAGAAATAAAGGTTTGAGGCTATTTGTTTTCTTTGATTAGACCTGGATATTTCAGAATGGAACTCTAGGACATTTTTGGCAAGATTCTAGTATATGAAAGTGTCAACGAAGTTTACAATAAACAGAAAGTAACTACAAATATAAATCAAATTAAAGTAAATGATCAAGTAAAACATAATAAAAGCGAGATCCCTAACAGTTCCACTGAATACTATAGTGAATTGGGAGAAAAATATGCAAATAAAATCATCGAACCTGAAGAATTTGTCAACAATGAGACAAAAATTGAAAGCACTGTATTTATACCCTTCTAATGAAACTGAAGTGGAACAAGCAATTATGGAGTTCAATCAAAAAAAAAACACCAGGTGATGACGATATCCGCGCTGAAACACTAAAACCTTGAATAAAATCAAAACTCCATTAACACATTCGATAAACCGATGTATGGATACAGGGTGTTTTCGAAGAATTCTCAAAAGGGGGCTTATTAAACCATTGTATAAGAGCGGGGATAAAACAGAAATGATAAATTACTGACCACTTTCTCTGATCTCAAATGTGGCAAAAATAAAAGGAAAAATACTAAAAAAGAGGATATTGAGTTTTTTAAATAAATATGGAGTCTTTTCGAACAGGCAGTATGGCTTCAGGGAAGGTGAGTCGACGGAAGATGCAATATTTGCTTCAACTTCTTGCATTTATGATGCACTCGATAAAAAGAATCCACTCTATGTATATTCGTCGATTTATCCAAAGCATTTAATACTGTCTGTCATCAAAAACTCCTTAAAAAGTTGTCATCCTATGGACTAAGAGGAAAAGTATATGATATACTGAAAAGCTATTTATCTGGAAGAGAACAACGAGTGAGTATTGATGGAATAATAGGTGAAACTGAGATTGTTTCCTATGGAGTCCCACAGGGAACGGTACTAGGACCATTGTTATTCACAATTTACATAAACGGCCTACTCGAAATAAAAACTAAAGGTAACTGTTCTTTATGAATCTAATACATGGCAAGAATTGAAAACGCTGGTGGAGAGTGATTTCCTGGAAATAAAAACATGGTTCAGATATAATAAGCTGACGTTTAATTTCAATAAAACGAAGTACTTACCGTTTTCCTCTCATACCAGCGGCTTACCGAATATGGGTCCGTTGAAAATAGGAGAGAGCTATGAAATCCCAGAAGGCACATCAATGGGAATCTTGGGACCATAATAGATCGCCATCTGCGGTGGGATCTGCAAATAAAAAATGTTGTAGGGAGAGTGAGGGGATTGTTGCATAAATTCAAATATCTGAGAGATTTTCTTGATATTCGAAATCTGAGAACATTATACCATGCACTAGTCGAATTTGAATATTGTGCAAAAATATATTCTTGAAATAATGTATCGGAAAATACCTACTTACCCTAGTGACGATTTATATAAAGAAACTGGTATACTCGACGTGAGACAACTCTTTTGTTTGAGTATTTCAAAAAATATTAAAAAAGGATCTATCACTCTACAGTCTACGAACCATTGCCATGGTACTAGAAACAGGAAAAATAATGTATTTCATCCTCGTTGCGAAAAATATATAGGCCAGCGTAACGCATATTTCCTTGGACCTCGTCTTTATGACATTCTACCGATACCTATAAAAGACATCAAAAATAAAAATAGCTTGAAAAATATGGATATTGAATGGAATTATATCTTTTTTGGCAATTTCATAAATCAGCTATAATTCTGACATTCATCAGTGTTCGCTACTCCCTTTGATCGGGTTATTTTTATGAACCTAGAATTCAGCTTCAAGTTTTGTGAATGTATGATTTTTAATCTGCTTTTGGTGTGTTATATATGTGTTTGTTATTTTATTTTGTCAACCTCCAATATCTGTTTGTATTTCCACTGGGTTTGTTACTGCATATTTTGAATTTTACCGATGCTTTATTATTCAACATTTGTAGAGATCGAGATTAGTTGTGGTTCGTAGAAGCACCTTGTATCTTTTTTGAAACCAAATTTGTGTTGAATAACTCTTCTCCGACATTTATCAATTCACACAATAAAAGATTTACTTTTCTCGATGCTGTTGATGAACATTGAAAATGCAGGTTACAAGTGACAAAAATGGAATGGTTAATTTCTTTATAGGTTCCACTTATATAGGATTAGAATAATAGAACAAAGATAATTTGCGGTGTGAAACATATTCAGCAAAACTGTAAAGATAAAGTCCGGTAGGAAGCTGAGTCTTCTATTTTGATGTCTCCACATTGTCTCCGTGGGCAGGACCGGCTTCAGGGACGTAACTAGCATGAGAAGTCACACACCAGTGGTATAGCAACTTATAGTTGTTATACACACTTCAGTGACCTATTCGTGTTTATCCACACTGTATGAAACTATTATGTATACTATTTGAATTTGAATAAACATATTATTATTATGAAATTCAAGGCACCAATTGGAATCAACGTGTGATACATTTTTGGAATCAGCTCAGCTAGAGTAATCCGAAAATTAAGACAAAATGAGGGTGTACCATTTAAATAAATAAAAATGACGTTGACGTCATTACTCGAACGTAATTCACCCTGCATATTAGATTATTATTTCAAAATACGGTAAATCAACACCAAAAATCAACGTGTTTCAGGATTATTCATTGAAATGACCTGTTTAGCTACAAATGAATTTGTTCCATTCTTTACGGACACAGTGTATAACTATTTCAATTACAGAATGAAATACAAACAAAACATATAACTTAATAATAATTTTGATGGTACATCCTTCAAGAAAGTTTCAATGATACAATTGCTTACCCCTAATATACAACAATGCTGGAATTCCAGTCTTCAGGAGAAATAAGAGTAATCAAGAAGAATTGCAGCGTAGGCGTCCGAACTACCCCTTCGGACGCCTATCCACCATTCTAGACTAACTCAGGACTTTATGATGACTAAGTCAAGAATCTCCTCAGACTATGTCTTCCATTACTTTTATTCGTTTTGCTAATTTTGGGTAAATGACCAAGTTAGTTCAACGTGACTATTCACTTATGGTATAAACACGTCTGATAATGAACTTGAAAAAACTCACATTCGGATCATATAAACATAATCGCAGTGAGGTCGAACATGAGTTTGTTTAACTATAATGTGTGATTGTTATTCTCGGACCATGTCTTGTGGTCTTTGTGACGATATACTGAGTTTCGCCACTTTGAAATCGCACTAAATACTTCGACGTGACGATGGAAGTTAATCTGAAACAATATGTCGAATGTATGTTCATCCTTGCCCCATTCAGTCCTTGGAAATAAACTCAAAGAAATTGGACTGAAACCTCTATCTCCTACAACATTTCTACGAGCGAATATCCCCAATTGAGAATATTACCATATTTTATGTTTTCGATGGCAAATCTATATACCTATCCCCTCCCCATGATAATGAACTCCCTGAATCATTTATTCGACGATACACAGTATCGTAGTTGTTTATCCAAGAATTCTCCAACTCCTCACCGATGCAAACAACGGCCATATGGCTTATCAATGCACAATTGTTGTTCAAACACAAGCTCCACAACCAACCGAAACCTTGCTACACACCCAAAACATCTCATCTGATCATCATACAGAAGAATATATCCAGGTAACCAATGGGAATAAAAGGAGCGTGTCTGAAGCCTCCTTCCCTCCATTCCGAAATGAATCAATTGACAATATGCTCCTCCACTAAAAATATTCCTCAAATCGTCCACGAACGTTCCAAAAAACCCAGGGCAACCGGACCCTCTAGAAAGGAGGTATCCGGAGTGGACACCAGCGAACAAATTCTTCGGGGGAGACTCTAGCTCCTCCACTTTTGACTACCGTCAAACGGTAGATTTTTTCGAAAACGTACAAGGTTCCAACGAACCATTCAGCATAACCAGACAATATACTGGAGATATTCACGGCCTCATTGAAACATTATCAAAAATATATTCCCACCTCAACGGCAGATGCATAAAAGCAAGATGCTCTAAGATCAGAAATCGTTTGCAAAAATAACTCTCCAGACAATGCAATACTACTAAGACAACCTATGACACTGACAGCGACAAATCGTCGCAGGAGTCATATTGGGGCCCATGAAATAGCTTTATCAAAATGACTCTGCATGTTCTGAAAAACTACGAGAATAGAACAGTCCAGAATATAGCATGTGGTGGCATCGTCACTTATGTGAGGAATTCATTAGTGTGAAGTTATCCACAGATTCCCAGCCACAGATTCCGACGTGGAGAAAATTTCAAATCTGTGGCTGGTATGCGAATTAATTAGCACGCGGACTAAAATCTGTGGCTGTTACCAAGATATGTGCATGAATTTTGAAGGCGTCTATGAGAATGATGTAACAAATGGTAATTATTGTGTGGAATCCTGAAGTCATGGTGATCTTCTAGTTGCCCACACGGTTTTCCAGTAAATGACTTTTCCATTTCGTAATACTGAAAATTGAAACGCCTCTATAATCAGAACCTGGCGATGTGCGTCGATGAAAATCATATCAAAGGTGTAGATTTTGATGTAGAATACTATGGTGAGAACTATTTTCTTGTCACCCACACGGTTTTCCAGTAAACGAATTTTCCATTTCGTAATACTGAAAATTGAAACCCCTGTATAATCGGAACCTGAAGATGTGCGTCGATGAAAATCATGTCAGAGGTGTAGAATTTGATGAGAATACTATGGTGAAAACTTTTTCCTTATCACCCACACAGTTTTTCAGTAAACGAATTTTACATTTCGTAATACTAAGAATTGAAACCCCTGTATTATCGAAACCTTAAGATGTGCGTCGATGAAAATCATGTCAGAGGTGAAGAATTTGATTTAGAATACTATGGTGAAAACCATTTTCTTGTCACCCACACGGTTTCCCAGTAAACGAATTTTCCATTTCGTAATACTGAAAATTTAAACCCCTGTATAATCGGAACCTGGCAATGTGCGTCGATGAAAATTATGTCAGATGTGTAGAATTTGATGTAGAATACTATGGTGAAAACTATTTTCTTGTCACCCACACGGTTTATCAGTAAACAAATTTTCCATTTCGTAATACTAAGAATTGAAACCCCTGTATAATCGGAACCTGAAGATGTGCGTCGATGAAAATTATGTCAGATGTGTAGATTTTGATGTAGAATACTATGGTGAAAAATATTTCCTTGTCACCCACATGGTTTTCCAGTAAACGAATTTTCCATTTCGTAATACTGAAAATTGAAACCCCTGTATAATCGAAACCTGGCGATGTGCGTCGATGGAAATCATGTCAGAGGTGTAGAATTTAATGTAGAATACCACGGTTAGAACTATTTTCTTGTCACCCACACGATTTTCCAGTAAACGAATTTTCCATTTCGTAATACTGAAAATTGAAACCACTGTATAATCGGAACCTGGAGATGTGCGTTGATGAAAATCATGTCAGGACTGTAGTATTTGATTTGGAATACTTTGGTGAAAACTATTTTCTTGTCACCCACACGGTTTTTCAGTAAACGAATTTTCCATTTCGTAATACTGAAAATTTAAACCCCTGTATAATCCTGGCGATGTGCGTCGATGGAAATCATGTCAGAGATGTAGAATTTGATGTAGAATACCATGGTTAAAACTATTTTCTTGTCACTCACACGATTTTCCAGTAAACGAATTTTTCATTTCGTAATACTGAAAATTGAAACCACTGTATAATCGGAACCTGGAGATGTGCGTCGATGAAAATCATTTCAGGACTGTAGTATTTGATTTGGAATACTTTGGTGAAAACTATTTTCTTGTCACCCACACGGTCTTTCAGTAAACGAATTTTCCATTTCGTAATACTGAAAATTTAAACCCCTGTATAATCGGAACCTGAAGATGTGCGTCGATGAAAATCATGTCAGAGGTGTAGATTTTGATGTAGAATACTATGGTGAAAACTATTGCCTTGTCACCCACACGGTTTTCCAGTGAACGAATTTTCCATTTCGTAATACTGAAAATTGAAACCCCTGTATAATCGGAACCTGGTGATGTGCGTCGATGAGAATCATGTCAGAGGTGTAGATTTCAATGTAGACTATGGTGGAAACTATATCCTTGTCACCCACACGGTTTATCAGTAAACGAATTTTCCATTTCGCAATACTAAGAATTGAAACCCCTGTATAATCGGAACCTGAAGATGTGCGTCGATGAAAATCATATCAGAGGTGTAGAATTTGATGTAGAATACTATGGTTGAAACTATTTTTCTGTCACCCACACGATTTTCCAGTAAACGAATTTTCCATTTCGTTATACTGAAAATTGAAACCCCTGTATAATCGGAACCTGGAACAGTGAACATTCAATTCGACAAAGAATGACTGCCTTCGAGTAATTTCACGTGAGAAAGGTTTTAAAATTTCTGGCATAAAATTAAAAATGGTTGAATAGTGGTGAATAGTGTATGTGAAAACAAATATAAGCTCATGAATTATATTGCTTATCCACTTGGAATTTATTCGTTTACTGGAAAACCGTGTGAATGACAAGGAAATAGTTTCCACCATAGTATAACTATAACTGATTACAGTTCGAGTGCAGGTGTATAGTTGTGCTCTGAAGAAGTGGTTAATTTTAAGCTGGAAATCAGTGGAAAAATATTTGCAAAGTTACATGGATTTGTAGAGGAAGTGAGGCTCTATAGGTTTCAAACATTTTTGTGTTGGATTGCTGATTGTGTAAGCAGAAAATAGCCAGTTTTCTCCAATTTTCATTGTCCAGTTTGGTCTATCTGTTGGTAAAAAGCAGCATTTGTGGAAGCAGATAAGGATACTTCTGAATATTTACTAGATCAGTGGCGTTTCAGGAAATTTTTTCAACCTATGATGGGACATTAATAGAAATATGGATGATAAATGTTATACATGTAAAAAGCAGAAGATCTGCTATGTCTGTGATGGCTGCAGGAGTAAATTATGTAAGCAATGTGGGAATTTAAATTCTTCAGAAGTGAAATGCCTGGAACTGAAAGAGGATAAAAAAAGGATAATAGAGTTGTTGGAACGAGAATTGGGTAAAGTCCAAAAGAACAATGAAACTACTTTGTCTTACACTCAGATGGTGAAAAAGAATAAAGAAAGTGTGGTAGTTGTAAAACCAAAAAATAGTAAACAGCCTAACAACAAAACTAGGGAGGAGATTCAAGAAAAGATAGATCCAACAGAATTGGGAACGAGCATTTCTAAACTGAAATATGTGAAGAATGGAGGAGTAGCAATGAGCTGTGAAGAGGATGGAATTGAGAACATAATAAGGGAAGCTGAACAAAAACTTGGCAATGAATATGAAGTAACAATTGTGGAGAAAGGAAATCCGAAGATAAAAATTTTCAATGTCAATAAAAGGGATGTTAATATTGAGTCAGAATTGGTAGAAAAAATCATATTCCATAACAGCATCAACAGGAATAAAAATAATTTCAGTTTAAAGGTTGTACAAAAAAGATATACTAAACTAAATGAGAGAAATTGTCATGTTGTAGTTGAAATGGATCCTGAAACATTTAATGAATTGAATAGAAAAGAATTTATCCAAACAGTATGGAAAGGGTATGAGGAATGGGTTAATTTAGTTCAGTGTTTTAAATGTTGGAAATATGGACACAAGGCAGCAGTTTGCAGGAAAGAGAACCATGTGTGTCCTCACTGTGCTGGAGATCATGTTGCAAAGGATTCTTCATCAACTGAGAAAATCTGTGTGAATTGTAAATATGCAACCGAAGTACTTCGTGTAAGCAACTTGTCACATTCCCATGCGGCATTTGACAGGCAATGTGAATCTTATAAGCGTGTTTACAACCAAGTGAAATCAAAGACTAATTATCATGACACTTGCTTAAGCAGCTCCCAAGGTCAGGAATAGCAGTCACAGAAGTCTGTATCGGATACACAATGAAAAGTTAGTATCATTCACCAAAACATTCAGTCCATAGGAAATTCGATAGATCTTATTAATGACCTTCTTACGGAACACCAAAGTTGCATCAGTCTGTGTCTTACAGAACATTGGGAGACGGCATCTCAATCACAAAGTTTTGCAATTCAGAATTTTTATCTTGCTACTAGCTTTTGTCGGGCAGAAGAAACTACTCATGGTGGATCAGCAATCTATATAAGGCGGGGAGTACAAAGTGTAATTCTAAAAGATGTAATTAACATTGCCAGTGAAGGGTTGATAGAGTGTTGTGCATGTGATATTAAAAAATATAATTTACGGTTGGTGTCAATATATCGACCACCAGGTGACAGTAAGGCTGAGATTGATAGATTTCTAGAAAACCTAGAGCAGCTTCTGAATATTGTCACAAACACCTCAAGACATGGTCCGAGAATTATAATCACTCACTATATGTAAACCAATCCATGTTCGACCTCAGGTGCGTTTGAACCTACATGACCCGAATGTGAGTTAATTCAAGTTCACGAGTTCATTACCAGATATATTGTTACAATTCGCAAATAATCACGTTGAACTCACTAAGGCATGTTACCATAACAATCAAAACGAATAAAAGTAATTGAAGACATAGTCTTAAGAGATTCTTGACTTAGTCTTCAGAGAGTCCTGAGTTAGTCTAGAAGGGTAGGTAGGCGTCCGAAGGCCTAACTCGGACGCCCATGCTACAATTCTTCTTGATTACTCTCATTGCTCCTGAAGACTGGGTTTCCAGCATTATTGTACATTAGGGGTAAGCGATTGTATTTTCTCATTTCTTCTCGTTGGTATCATTTAATATTTCTTGAAGGATGTACCATCAAAATTGTTAATAAATTATATGTTTCTTTGGTATTTCACTCTGTAATTAAAATAGTTATATTTATATTTCCTGAGTACGACCCAAGCGACAGGGGTGACCCCCAAAACACCCCCTGTACGCGACAATATTATTGTAAAAGACTATGTGAATGTCATTTTATTGGGAGATTTCGATATCAATGTGTTGCTGGATAATACGTACTCTAAAAATAATTTTTGTTCTCTTATAGACTCGTTTAATTTAAAATGTACAATTCAGGAACCTACCCGGGGGAGGGCCTGTTTGGATAATATAATAACAAATTTGGAAGATAATTTTTTGTCAGAGGTAGTTCATGCAGGAATCTCAGATCATACAGCCCAAAAGATCTCCATTACTTTCAATGTTATAAACAACTTTTTAACGAAGAAGTGCTGATTGGAAAACAGTTTATGATTTACAGGTTAATGATGTGAATAGGCAGTGGGATACTTTTTCAAATATTTTTCTTTTTCATTTTAATATTAGTTTTCCAATAAAAAAAATAGACAACAGTTCAGTTCAAGTCATCTTTAAAAAGGGATCCTGAGGTTCTTGAGTGTAAAAATAGATTAGATCTGTTATATAGCATTAGACAGTTAGATTTGAATGAACAGTATAAAGATACTAAGAAAGAATACAATTCCTGTTTGGTTAGAGCAAAATCAAGAGAAATTGAAATGAGAATACAGAAATCTCAAAATAAAAATAAAACAGTTTGGTCAGTAACTAAGGAACTTTCAGGTAATTTCAAAAATAAGAGTGAAATAGGTATAGGGGGGGGGGGAAATGAGTGAAGTTGCAAATGCTTTCAATAATTCTTTGATAGATTCACTTTCAAATCGATTGGCCCAACTTGGTGATATACCGTTTTCATCTAGTGTAGAGAGTAATGATAGATAATTTCAAAGATAACAAGCACTTTCAAAAACAAATTTAGTAGTGTTTTTGATCAGGTACCTATAAATATTGTAAAGTTTTGTATTCAGGAAATAGTAGATGTAATAACATATATAGTCAACAACTCTCTCAAATATGGCATTTTTCCACAGGCTCTTAAAACAGCCCTTGTTATACCATGCTTTAAAAAGGGTGATCCTGAAAACATAGAGAATTACATAAGCTTGCTGTCATCTATTTCTAAAACTTTTGAAGCAATAATGCGGATCAGACTGGTAGGTTGGATGGAAAATAACAGTTTACTTAATACGATTCAGCATGGTTATCAAAGAGGGAGGTCCACTAGTACTGCTGTTTTTCAATTCTTACAGAAACTCCTAATTGAGTTGGAGAATAATAAATTGTTATTGGGTGTGTTTCTGGACCTTTCAAAGGCATATGACAATATTGATCACGACATACTTCTGGCAAAGTTGGAACTTTATGGTTTCCGAGGACCTGCCTTAGCATGGTGTAAGTCATATCTTACGAATCGTGATCAGAAGGTTCAAATTACAGTGGCTGGCATCTGATTTGAAATATCTTCACTCCGGCATCCCACAAGGCAGTAGTACAATTGGCCCAATTCTTTTTATAATCTATGTTAATGATCTGGTTCACTCTGTTGACAATGCATTCTGTACACTTACAACCTATGCAGATGATACGAGCTTGTTGGTTTGTGACTCGCTTTACCCGGATTTGGTGGCACAGTGGTATAAGGCTATGCAAGACCTTAACACATTGTTCACAAAAAAAAATGTTCAAATGTTCAAAAAACCAATGCAGTCTTCTTTACTACTAACCACCCAGGATTCATACCACCGACGGAATTTTCTCTAAATGGTAAGAGTTGGTAGATTGTGTTGAATTTTTGGGTATACATTTGGATATAATGTCATAAATTGGAGAGTTCATATTGAGGAAGTAAATAAAAAATTAAATAGTACCTGTTACACTTTTCGAGTTCTGTCGAGATACTTGAATAAGAATACTTTGAAGACAGTATATCATGCCAATTGTGAGACCCATCTGCGTTATGGGATTGTATTCTTCGGTAGTGGTTCGCAGGTCGATCAACTTTAACATACCTACTATATATGGAGTTTACATTCAAGAATGTCTGATTTTTACATAGAGTACAGTAGAGTATATTTATTTGACTACATTACAATGCATGTTTGTAGCACGTCATAAAAAATCGACAATACTATAGAATAGTGAATTGTTAAATGTATGTCATCATCAATACATCACATATAGTGTAAAAATATTGTAGATTACTGTAAAAATAGCATTAAAACATAGAAAATAGATTTAAAAAAAACAAACAAACATAGAATTAGCATATAATTGGAAATTTGGCGAGACGAATTTTATTCTCTACAAAGTCTGAAATGTCCAATGTATTCCTCTGTGGAATAAAAGCAATGCGTCAAAAGTAAGTTTTTTATCCTTATTTTGAATAAGTTCATACCTAATGATTTCAATTCAGGTGGAAGTGTATTGTAGAGATAATAATTCAGTGAATTTTTCTTAGATTTAGTTAGGCGGAACTTTTTTGATCTCAGGTTCTCTGCTTGTCTAGTACCATAGCTGTGTATATCAGATTGCTTAGTGAGCAACGAGGAGTTTTTGAGAATCTCTATCAGAACTTGAAAAATAAACAAACACGGCAAGGACATTATCCTGTCTTTAATAAACAAAGGTTGGCAGTGTTCCAGATAGCTTACAGCTTTTTTCTGTAAACGAAAAATTAAGAGAGAGTCAGACGAACCGCCCCAAAGAATAGTAGCGTAACTGATGTGCGAATGAAATAACGAAAAATATGTTGTTCTGAGTGCATTAAAATTGGTTACAGTTTGAAGTTGTCGTAGGACAAACAGAGCACTACTGAGTTTACTTTTCAATTTGGTAAGAAGAGGTTTCCAAATAGATCACTATCCAGAGTTACTCCTAGTAAATTTGCAGAATGAGTTTCTATGGCATACGTAGACGAAAGATACAGAGATTGCGATTTATCGTTGTTCAGTTTGAGTTTATTGGCTGTAAACCAATTTTCGGATTTATTTGTTAATTCTTCGTGAGTACTGTACAGCTCTGATCTCAGTTTTCCAGAATAAATGAATGTCGTATCATCTGCAAATGAAACAATTTTCACCGGAACCATATAGTTGCTTAAGTCGTTTGTCTATATTATGAACAACAACGGTCCCAATATTGACCCTTGAGGGACACCATGCTCATTATGTTTGAAATCAGATAAGGAATTTCCAATACTTTTCAAATAGCATTGTATCAGATTGAGTGGTACTCCCCTAACCCCGTAATAATTCAATTTTTCAAGTAATATATCATGTGATACACAATCAAATGCCTTGGAAAGATCACACAAGGTGATAGCAGCTTGCATCCCACCCTCCAAGGCAGATACTATATCATTCGCGACATTCAAGACAGCGAGAGCAGTAGAGCGATTTGGTCGAAAACCATATTGTGTGTTGCTAAAAAAATTATTTGACTCAAAATAACACCTCAATCGTTTATTCAGAATGTTTTCCATTATTTTCGCAAAAACTGAGATGATGGAAATAGGACGATATTTGTTGATATTATTTTTATCACCTTTTTTAAACAACGGTGTTACTTTGGAAAATTCAAAGCAATCTGGAAATATTCCTGAAATGAAGATGGAGTTTATTAGATTAGTAAGTGGAACTAGAATAATGTCGCTAGTATCTGTTATAATTTGAGAGTTTAGTTCATGTATATCAAGACTTTTAGATTTCTTCAATAATTTGATGGCATCCGATACTTCTTGGGTTGTTACCGGTGACAAATAGAATGACTCGCAAGGGGCTGGAAAATGTTTGAAATTCAGAAGTTTGCTGGACGATACCACTGGCAAGGAATTTATTATATCAATAGCAATATTGACAAAAAAATCATTGAAATCGTCAGAAGTAAGATCAGGAACCGATTCGATACGGTGAAATTTATTTCTTTCAAAGTTTATTATCTGCCAGCATGCTTTCGATTTGTTTTCAGCTGAAGTAATATATCGATCATAAGCTGCCTTTTTTGCTTCCTTCAGTGAACAGTTGTATATCGTTTTGAATTGAGTGTAAATGTTGACGTCAGTTGTTTTTTTAGTTACATCAGCTTTAAATTTCAGAGCTGATAACGAATCTCTCATAGATTTAAGACTTTCATCAAACCACTTAACTGGAATGATTTTTTTATTTGTAGAATATTTCCTTAATGGGCAGTATTTCATCACCGCATCATTGTAAGATTTTACCAGAAAATTTGCCAAGTACTGAACATTTTCACTGGATTCAAAAATTGACCAATCAACAGAAGCTAGATCATTCTTCATATTCAAAATGGATTTTTCACTGAAAGACCTCTTGCAGAAAAAATTTGAATTTCTTCTTCCCGAATACTTATAAACTGACCAGGGTGGTCGGAAAGACAAGGTTCCATAACGCCACTATCAAACAACGATTCATTGATGTTTGTTATTATATTGTCAAGACATGTAGACGATGTAGCTGTGATTCTTGTATAATCACTTATAATAGCTGACAAACCAAATGACGTTAGAATACAATTCAGATCATTCAACTCTTTTGAGTTAACCTTGAAATTTATATTAAAATCGCCTGCTATTATTATTCTTGTTTCAGGTGAAATAATTTCACTTAGAACACTCTCTAAGTTCTCGAAAAATGCACCAATATTGCCCCCCGGATCTATACAAAGTTAAAACAGTAAGTTTCATCTTAGGTAACTCGATTGCACTAAACTCACATGTCTGTTCTATATTGAATTTATCAACATTTAGTACTTTGAAAGTAATACCGTTTTTCGAAAATATTGCAGTTCCTCCGTGGATCATATTGCTTCTCGAAAAAGAAGCAGCACAGATATAACCATTTAAAATTATACTGCCAAGATTAGTTTCATTCAGCCAGCGTCCACTTATGCAACAAATATCAAAGTTGTGCCCCTGTAGAAATACATCAAACATTTCAATCTTATTGGCTAAACATTGAGCATTAATGTGATATCAAAAAAAGGGTACACTCTCGAAGCGAGGGCCATCAGGTAGTTTTGAGTTTACTTGTAATTCAGTTGTGAGATGCTATGTTTGAAGTGTACGAGTGTGAGAGAGAAATAACGAGAGTATATACGGGGGTACGCAGGTATGATTCTGAGGGATGCGAGCGTAGGTATGAGGAGTGGGAAAAGGGATGGGTGTGGAGGGTCAGTTGACCTGAGTGTGAGGGTTAGTTCTTAAGCAGCATTCAACAAATACGTATCATTTATCTATCACTATATTAAATAAACCTACTATACTAGAAAATAGAACTTTTTATCGTATCCAATCTCAAGGATATCACATTTTGGGGGCTCAACCGAGATCTAGATCTAGTAAAAGGTTTATTTTGACAGTATAGTGTTGATAGAATGGCAAACAACGGCGAAGTTAACGAAGTAGTGGGTTTGACCGACGAAGAAGTGGCCTGAATGACCATACCAGAGCTGAAAGCTGAGCTCAGAGGAAGACGCCTCAGGTTAACAGGTCGAAAGCGGGAACTTCATCAACACTTAATGGCCGCGTTGAAATTAGAACGGGAACACGGTGCACAAGAAGGCGACCAAGAAGATGACGACGACAACGACGAAGAAGAAGAAGAGGAGGAACCGGAAGAACAGGTGAACCCTCGAAACGACGACGAAGCTGAAAGAGACCGTGCAACCCCAGTAATCCGACGATCAAACAGACCCAATCGCACGTTATTACTTTTGAAAGACGTAGAGAACTCATTGGAGAAGTTCAGCGGGGACGACCTACTAAGTGTTTCCCGTTGGGTTGAAGATTTTGAAGAGTTGGCGGAAGTTTGTGGGTGGACTGACGTACACAAAGTCGCGTTCGGGTAGAAGATGTTGACGGGTTCAGCGTTGGCTTTTGTGCGGCAGGAAAGGTGTGCAAAGACGTGGGCAAAGCTCAAAAAAGCCCTGAAGGACGAGTTCGAGGACGAAGTGACCGACCAGCAAGTTCACCGAGAGCTGAGGCAAAGGAAGAAGAAAACAGATGAGACTTTGCAACAGTACATGTACGCCATGCGTGAAATTGCGGGGCAAGGTACAGTAGATACGCGATCATTAATCGAATATATTATCCAAGGTATCCCCGATGAGGTAATGAATAAGAGCGTACTGTACAGGGCCAAGACGATGCAGCAATTAAAAGACCGTTTCAAGCAGTACGAAGCGATGAAAAGAGATATGAAGGCGAAGCCGAAGCCCTTCGAGAAGAAAGACGACAAGACGAAGAAGCCGGAAGCAAAGAGTGATCCGAAAAAGCAAGCAGCCGGTGAAAAAAGTGACAAACCAAGGTGCTTCAATTGTGGTGGCAAAGATCACGTCAGTGCGGAGTGTCCTGATAAAGAAAAAGGTACAAAGTGCTTTAAGTGTAACGAGTTTGGGCACATCGCGCGGCAGTGCCCAAATAAGAGAAAAGAAGCGTATGTAATTTCCAGACCTGTGTGTGTCAATAGATGACTCTAAGTTTGTAGCATTAGTGGATACAGGGAGTGACTTAACACTTATAAGGTCAGACGAATATGTAAGATTAGGGTCACCACCGTTAGGTAACCGTAAAATTGGGTTTGCGGGTGTTGGATCCACTGGCAATGAAACTTGGGGTGATTTTTCAAAGGTAATTAACATAGATGGGCATAAATTGCAAGTAACGTTGCATGTAATATCTAATAAAGTATTGACAAATCACGGTTTATTGTTAGGTACTGACTTCTTGGACCAAGTAGAGGTTAGAGTCAAACGGGGCGAAGTTACATTGCTGAAATTAGATGAAACCGAGATTAACGTAGATGCACCCGAAATTTTTAATATAAATGTTGTAGATGAGACGAATGAGGTGGATTTATCTCATATCAAAGAAGCGCATTATCGAGACGCCGTGCGGGACATGATTAACGGGTACAAGTCGGAAAAGACGCAAGATGTTGGTTTGACTGCCAAAATTGTTTTAAAAAACGAGAAGTCAGTGATTAGACGGCCGCGAAGACTGGCTCCTTGTGAAAAAAAAAGTAGACGATTTAATGAAGACGTGGATTAAAAAGGGGGTAATAAGACCATCCAATTCTGAATATGCAAGTCCGATAGTTGTAGTGAGAAAGAAAGACGGGTCGATTAGAGTTTGCGTTGATTTTCGCGAATTAAATGATCTCATCGAGTGTCCACATTTTCCATTGCCTTTAATCGACGACATTTTGGACGCATTGCAAGGGTTTGGATATTTTACGACACTAGATTTAAAGAATGGGTGTTTTCACGTGAGAATGCAGGAGGATAGTCGTAAATTTACAGCTTTTGTCACGCCAGCATGGCAGTATGAATTTTCAAAGTTACCATTTGGTTTAAAGATCTCTCCTATGGTATTTCAAAAATATATTACAATGATTTTTAAAGAGCTTATAGATATGGGTATTCTCATAGTCTATATAGACGATTATCATTCTTGCTAGAAATTGGAAAGAGGCATGGGAACGTTTACTTATGGTAATAAAAATAGCCGAACAGCATGGGTTGGTAATAAACTGGGAAAAATTTCGTTTTCTGTTAACAGCTAAAGCCGTGGCAAATTTTCCCAAACCAACATCTGTTAAAAAGGTTCAGAGTTTCTTGGGTCTAACGGGATATTTTAGAAAGTTTATTAGGGGTTACTCGAAGATCGCTAAGCTAAAGAAAGATGTAAATTTTCATTTTGGGGACCAAGAAAATGAAGCGTACGAGGCCTTGAAGACGGTACCAATGATCCTGTGCTAAAATTATACAGGGTAGGGGCTCAGACGGAGTTGCACACAGATGCGTCTATTGATGGGTACGGGGCAATGTTGATGCAATTAGACACAGATGACGGGAAGTTGCATCCGGTTTATTACGCCAGTGGGAAAACAACTCCCGCAGAGTCAAAGTACACGAGTTATGAATCAGAAGTGCTTGCTATTGTAAAAGCATTAAATAAGTTCAGAGTGTATTTGTTGCCCATACCATTTGTTATTGTAGCCGATTGTCAAGCATTTGCTATGACTATGAAAAAGAGAAATTTATGTTTGCGTGTAGCCCGATGGGCTTTATTGCTGGGTGATTTCATGTATGATGTGCAGCACAGGCCAGGTAAAAGTTTGCAGCATGTGGATAGTTCAAGTCGGAATGCAGTGTCGAGTGTTATGTTTGTGAGTGAGGCTAAAGATGGGCTGATTGTACGTTTAAGAAGCGCACAGAATAAGGACAATGAGGTCCGTAAGCTTATAGATGCCGTAACGTGCAGTCAGACTATTGATTATGTTCTTAGGAATAATATTTTGTACAAACAGTTTAAAGACGATTGGTTAATTGTAGTACCGAAGGCCATGCAGGCTCAGGTAGTCAAGTAGCAGCGACGTGGAGAAAGACATCTGAGGGCAGATGTTCATGCAGGATGGCCGAGTGTAATATCAAAAAAAGGGCATACTCTCGAAGCGAGGGCCATCAGGTAGTTTTAAGTTTACTTGTAATTCAGTTGTGAGATGCTATGTTTGAAGTGTACGAGTGTGAGAGAGAAATAACGAGAGTATATACGGGGGTACGCAGGTATGATTCTGAGGGATGTGAGAGTAGGTATGAGGAGTGGGAAAAGGGATGGGTGTGGAGGGTCAGTTGACCTGAGTGTGAGGGTTAGTTCTTAAGCAGCATTCAACAAATACGTGTCATTTATCTATCACTATATTAAATAAACCTACTATACTAGAAAATAGAACTTTTCATCGTATCCAATCTTAAGGATAACACATTAATATGAAATATACTCGCCCCACCTTTACATTGAGAATGTGAACTCCTGTGATTTTTGACAAATGGTGTATCGTTATCGTTCAATTTGAAAACTGCGTTGCTTGGCTCGGCCTAGGGTCCTGGTATTGGTCCTGGATGGCTTTGGTTACAGAGCTCGTTGAGGTAGTTTCTGTCTGAGGATCCGTCTCCTTCGAAGGTGTCCCCTTCCTGCCGAAAAACGAGATCATAGCTCCAGTTGGCCATACTTCTCTTTTCCAGGCAGTTCCCAAGTGTTCTCGCTTCAAAGTAACTTTCATCGATGAGTATAATTCAGGTCTGAGAGAGGGGTGGGTTTCGCAGGCTACCTCTGGGATATGTGGCTCAAGGATTTTTTTCAAGTCATGCGGCTTGGTGTTTGGTGTCAGTCTGGTGACGTGAAGAGATACTAGCCTTGGGACAGTTTCTATACCTGTTGCTTCTGAGCTTTGACCAACCAGAAATTTTCTTCTTTTCTAGTGGTGGACAGTGTTCCACTTTCCAGTATCGTTTTCGTGATTTGTCGTGCCTAATTGTTGTATGTTGTGCAAAGTATTCATTGTTTTGGCCAGAATAACTGCAGCACTGACCTGCTGAGGTATAATCCTGTTTGGCAAGGCAATATTACCAATATCTCCTTTAGACTTTGTTTCATTCGGTTCCGGCGGTCGATTAGCCACTACCACTTTTGCAAAGTTTCTGGTACTGAAGTCGTTTTTAACACTTGAGCTCCTGCTGTTGTTGGAATTAGGTATATCTGTACTTATAGGGATTTGTGGAGGGTCCTGGTTTGAATAACGTAGAGCAGATAAACTTGCGTTTTGTTCATGTAATCGCTGTACCTTCTCCGTTAATTCCCTGATAATGTAGTTTTTGTGAGCAATAATTGATTTCAGATATTCTATTTCTCTCTTTTGAGGGTCGTCGTTGAGCATCAACGAGTCTTCTTTAAGTATTCCTTCCATTATCGTATCATTTCCATTGAGGTTATGTTCACCTTCGTTGTACTCGCCACAACAAATCATGCCTCCATCGACTAGTTTTATGTTTTTCAGTCTTTTTGCACAGCTATTGTGAGCTGAACGTTCACACTTTATGCATTTGGTTCCTGTTACTACATTAGAAGAACAATAAATACAGAGGGCATTCACCACGACTTCCTCACTCACGGCCATCTTGATATCATATGAAAAACAGGCAGTTCTTTGAAGATTATGAATCTCAAATAATCTATGATACAAGAGCCTTGGATTTAGTTTATCCAAAACACAGGCTTACAGTTACAGAAAAGGGTACTCTTTATAATTGTATGAAATTTTATAACAAATTGCCTGATAATATTAAGTTAAGTGCTTCATTGAATATGTATAAAAAGAAAATATATGAAATGGTGATAAATTTGGAGCCTTACAATGTACAAGAATACATGAATATGTAATTTGTAATCATAAGACTATTATTTTGTTTAATGCTTGTTATGTATATTGCAACATTCACAAAATAAATTTTTTTTATTATCCTTATTTATTATTATTCTACATCAAAATCTACACCTCTGACATGATTTTCATCGACGCACATCTTAAGGTTCCGATTATACAGGGGTTTAAATTTTTAGTATTACGAAATGGAAAATTCGTTTATTGAAAAACCGTGTGGGTGACAAGAAAATAGTTTTCACCATAGTATTCTAGATCAAAATCTACACCTCTCAAATGATTTTAATCGACGCACATCGCCAGGTTCCGATTATACAGGGGTTTCAATTCTCAGTATTACGAAATGGAAAATTCGTTTACTGGAAAACCGTGTGGGTGACAAGGAAATAGTTTTCACCATAGTATTCTACATCGGAATCTACACCTCTGACATGATTTTCATCGACGCACATCTTCAGATTCCGATTATACAAGGGTTTCAATTTTCAGTATTACGAAATGGAAAATTCATTTACTGGAAAACCGTGTGGGTGACAAGGAAATAGTTTTCACCATAGTATTCTACATCAAATTCTACATCTCTGACATGATTTTCATCGACGCACATCGCCAGGTTTCGATTATACAGGGGTTTCAATTTTCAGTCTTACGAAATGTAAAATTCGTTTACTGGAAAACCGTGTGGGTGACCAGGAAATAGTTTTCTCCATAGTATTTAACATCAATTTCTACACCTCTGATGTGATTTTCATCGACGCACATCCTCAGATTCCGATTATACAGAGGTTTAAACTTTCAGTATTACGAAATGGAAAATTCGTTTACTGGAAAACCGTATGGGTGACAAGGAAATCGTTTTCACCATTGTATTCTACATCAGAATCTACACCTCTGACATGATTTTCATCGACGCACATTGCCAGGTTCCGATTATACAGGGGTTTCAATTTTCAGTATTACGAAACGGAAAATTGGTTTATTGAAAAACCGTGTAGGTGACAAGGAAATAGTTTTCACTATAGTATTCTAGATCGAAATCTACACCTCTGCTATGATTTTCATCGACGCACATTGCCAGGTTCCGATTATACAGGGGTTTCAATTTTCAGTATTACGAAATGGAAAATGCGTTTACTGGAAAACCGTGTGGGTGACAAGGAAATAGTTTTCACCATAGTATTTAACATCAAATTCTACACCTCTGATATGATTTTCATCGACGCACATCCTCAGATTCCGATTATACAGAGGTTTAAACTCTCAGTATTACGGAATGGAAAGTTCGTTTACTGGAAAACCTTGTGGGTGACAAGGAAATAGTTTTCACCATAGTATTCTACATCAAAATCTCCACCTCTGATATGATTTTCATCGACGCACATCGCCAGGTTCCGATTATACAGGGGTTTCAATTTTCATCAGTATTACGAAATGGAAAACTCGTTTACTGGAAAACCGTGTGGGCAACTAGAGGATCACCATGACTTCAGGATTCCACACAATAATTACCATTTGTTACATCATTCTCATGGACGCATTCAAAATTCATGCACATATCTTGGTCACAGCCACAGATTTTAGTCCGGGTGCTAATTAATTCGTATACCAGCCACAGATTTGAAATTTCCTCCACGTCAGAATCTGTGGCTGGGAATCTGTGGATAACTTCACACTAATGAGGAATTCTGTGGAATCACAATCTCTAACAACAAATTCAGGAATGATAATCACAGAAGTTTTGATTCCACGTAAAATATTTTTATGTAATTTCTATAGTCCTCCTAATCAAGACATAATATACGATGAATTGAATCGACTAATTCAACAAATCTCGGAACCTAGAATAATATTAGGCTACTTCAATTATCATAATATCATGTGTGGATGCACATCAACAAACCAGCATGGACGAATTCCGAAAATGGCTATATCTTCTGAACAATGGTGAAAAAATTTGATTCGATTTTCACACAGGAAATTCCGGTACGTTAGATCAAAGTATGTGCGACCTGGCTCTCAAAATGATCTATACGGCAGTATTCACTACCCTATTCAAATTCTCAACCCACAATCGATTGTATATACCGGGTGTCCCAACAGTGCGAATTTACTCGATATATCGATAAGGCTGATTGAGGTAGAAAAGAGTCTCATATGAAAGTTACACGACGTCAAAAAGTCCAAGTTTTGAAAATAGTTTCAGATGCACAGGGTGTTACATTTTTCCGTAATAGCAAGACAAATATTTTTTCAAATAGAACAACCAGTTTATTTTTTTGGTCATCGAAATGGTCTCTCCGTTTTCTATTCAGCACTGAATATTTTTCCAGTCACAGTGCGCCGGTACCAAGTTATTAATTATTTCTACAAAATGGGGAGTGATGCAGACTCTGATTGAGATAACTATAATTGAGCTGTTTCTTCAAAGATCTGAATTTTGTCTGGTGAAGTGAAGTAGAAAATCCCAAAGTAGTCGGTATCGTTCTGATCAGCATGTATGTTCGTACAGGGTGCCTCAAATGTTACGTTAATTTTCGTTCACTTCGATTTAGTTTTATGCGAATTTTCAAAATTGAATACCCTGTATATCAGCTTGTCTTCGCATTCTATGTGATATCACCCATCTGAGGATATGTTATTCCTAACAATTCTTCGATAATTTGTGTTTTTCAAATTATTCTCACAGAATTGAAGAAATACCTGTTTAATTTTTTAAATGTTTATCTAGGAAAGGCAATATCCACCCTTATGATACATGTTCGAAATGTCTTCTATCCTGTTCCATACATTCCTTCAATCTCTTCATGAAGTTTGTTCTCACGCTGCTCAAATAAAATAGAATAGAATGAAATTTTTATTCATCCTTTGGTTCATATACATGCAATAGGACATGACAATGAAACGTTATATATTCATGACAATTTGCTTATTTAATTATTCTGTTCTAAGATTTATTCTCATAATAAAAAATCTTTTCAAAAACCCCTTTCGAATCTTCGAAAACAAAATTGGCGCAGTCGGTAGGATATCGGTGCAGTTATTTGTCGAAAATTACGCGGTATCGTAACCGGTTTCGACGAAAAAACGTGGATTCCAATCCTTTGGCACCGGTAGTAAAGAAGATTGAACTTTTCGAGTAAAACGGCACCAAAACGGGATTGAGTTCACCTGAGGATCCACCAACGAGTCGCAGACTACACGGGACAGAATCAACCACAGAAAGAAGAGGACTTTGGTAAGAGTCAAATTCCCTGCATCTTTCCTGTGACCCCATAATTTTTCCCTGGTTAGGAAATTTTGATCTTAGGAATAAGTTAGGAGATAAGAAAGAAAGAAATCAAACAAAATGTAGATAGGAAAATCTCATGATCAGCGATCATACTGTAGAAGATTTAATTAATTCATTCACCGAAACTTTAACATTTTCCGAGACACATTCAAACAATTCAGCAATAAAAATGACTGAACCAGCGAACAATTTAAGTATGTTGAAAATGTTCGTAGACACGATTCCTACTTTCGACGGGAATCCCAGTACACTCGTAAGTTTTATTTCATCTTGTGACTTCCTTTTCGAAACTTATAGAGAGCAAACGAGAGATCCAATTTTGAAAAATTACTTAAACAGAGTAGTTCAAACAAAATTGTTAGGAAAAGCGCAACTACTTGTTGGTTGTCGAACCGAATTAAATTCTTGGGAATTAGTAAAAGCCGCACTTGTGCAATGTTTCGGAGACAATAGGAGCTTTGAATGTCTAGAACAAGATTTACTGTTAGCTAGACCCTTAAAAAACGAATCACCTTTAGATTTTGGCAAACGGTTACAAGTTCTAAGAAGTAATCGCGCACAGAAAATCAATTCACAAGACGCCACTATAATGGACGTAACAACAAAAACGGTGTACATGAAACAATACGAAGGAGCTTGTCTCAGAACATTCATAAGAGGTCTACACGGGCATTTACAGACGATAGTCAGATAGAAAAACCCAGATTGTTTAGAAACGGCAATGAATATCATCGTCGAAGAAGAAAACTTCCAGTAAACTCAAAATCGATCAAAATCTATATCAAATAATAGTCAGAGATCATTCGATACTCGTAACCAGACTTTTCAAAATTACAACCCACCAACACAAAATTTCAGAAATAACACTCATTATGCTCACCAACAATTTCAAAGACCTTTACCGATAGCTCAACAAAGACCCCAACAATTTCTTTCCCAACCAATAAATATACAATCACGTAATAATAATATGCAAAGACATTTCCGAACTCATCAGATGTGATCACCTTAATCTTGAAGAAAAATTCGCTCTTGAAAATCTTTGTCGCGAATTTTCCGATATTTTCCATAACGAAAATAAAATATTAACTTTCACTAACAAAGTTAAACACGAAATAAGAACTAGTGACGAAGTACCCGTACATTCCAAATCATACAGATATCCATTCGCTCATAAAAACGAAGTACAAAAACAAAATGTTAGAAGATGGAATTATCCGTCCGTGTCAAAGTCCATGGAGCAGTCCCATTTGGATTGTGCCTAAGAAACTAGATGCAAGCGGTAAACAAAAATGGAGGATAGTCGTTGACTATCGCAAAATAAACGAGAAAACCATCGATGACCGCTACCCTTTGCCTAATATCACAGATATTTTGGACAAATTGGGGCGCTGTCAATATTTTACAACTTTAGATCTTGCGTCAGGGTTTCATCAAGTAGAAATGCACCCAAGCTCTATCGAAAAAACTGCTTTTAGTGTCGAGAATGGACATTTTGAATATCTTCGAATGCCATTCGGTCTTAAGAACGCACCGAGCACGTTTCAGAGAATAATGGACAACGTATTACAAGAACTTCGAGGCAAAGTATGCTTAGTGTTTATGGATGATATTATTATCTTCTCATCTAGCCTCAAAGAACACATCGATGATTCGAAATTAGTATTCCGCGATTCAAAATTGAAAATACAAGTTGATAAATGCGAATTCCTACGTAAAGAAGTCGAATTCTTAGGTCATGTAATCACACCCAAAGGAGTAAAACCAAATCCTAGGAAAATAGATGCTATACTTAATTTTCCAATTCCCAACACAGCAAAACAAATAAAATCATTTCTTGGACTTCTTGGTTACTATAGACGTTTTATTAACAACTTTGCGAAACTAACGAAACCTTTTACTAAATATAATAATATAATAATTTATAATTATATTTATTAACTTCAGGTACAATATAAAGTTTAGACATAGTAAAAAAGGTAAGTTAATAAAAGAAGAAGTCACGTAAACTGTTTCCAGTTTGTGTGTGACTGTGAGAATTACAATCAGGAATTTAAAATTCACGTAACAAAAAAATATATTAAAATACAACATTCATATTTAACACTAGATATATACTTATATACTCTTATATTGGTTACATCACATATATATATATATATATATAAAGGAACAGTTTGTTTTCGAATAAAAAATGCTTGAAGAAATGAGAGAAAATTGAGCATACCACAGAATTTGTCAATACCTTTGAACTTTGTAAAAAGCTCTTATGTAGTGATCCAATTCAACAATTTCCCGATTTTGAAAAACCATTTATAGTCACTACTGACGCATCCAATGTAGCCGTAGGCGCCGTACTCAGTCAAGGTAAAATAGGTAACGATCTACCCATTGCTTATGCCTCCAGAACATTAAATCCAGCTGAGACCAACTACAGCACGATAGAAAAAGAACTTCTGGCAATCGTATGGGCCACAAAATACTTTAGGCCATATCTTTTCGGAAGAAAGTTCACAATTGTAACCGACCACAAACCACTCCAATGGTTATTCAGTTCAAAAGAACCGAATTCGAGACTAGCGCGTTGGAGATTAAAACTCGAAGAATATGACTACGAAATTGTTCATAAAAAAGGTACGCAAAATTCGAACGCAGACTGTCTTTCGCGGATAGAATTAAACCAAATAGAAAATGAAACAATCGAATCAATCATTGGAAACCCAGGAGATATAGACATCGATATTGACCAATATGTTAATTCTGAGGAAAATATTACCTGCGAAGACTTAGACAAACTAGACGATTTATTTAACCCCAATGATGAACAGATACCCCATCCTATAGACGTCATCACGAACGTTCAAATAAAACAACCCAATCAAGAAAGTGACGATGACGAAACCGTTCATTCAGCAATAGAAAACCCTATTCTTGAAATACCTATAACTGAACATTGTATTAACAAATATTGCAATCAAATCATATTCATCCAAAAATCATCAGGTTGCTTTCACGTCGTGAAAAATACATTTTTTAACAACGTAAACAGACTAATAGTTCATTTGACAAGAAATATTGAAGAAGAAATTTTCAAATTCTTCAAAGAACGTGTCGATCCGAAGAAACTTCATTGTATATTCGTACAAGAATCAGAAATCGATCTATCATTAGTCTTATCTAAAATACTACCGAAATTCTTCAAGAACCATGCATATAAACTGATCATTTCAAAACAGTTCGTGAAAGACATTTCAAATGTAGAAAAAAGACGAGAATTAATTGTTTATCATCACGAAAAAACCGTACATCGAGGAATAAACGAAACACTGCTAGCTCTAAAACAACTCTATTTCTGGCCGAAAATGAAAGAACAAATAACAGAATTCATAAATAATTGCGATGTTTGTCAAATAGCAAAATACGATAGACATCCACCAAAAATCAAATTCTCACTCACTCCCACACCAAAACAACCACTTGAATCTATACATATAGACACATTTCAAATCGAGAATACTAAATTTCTCACAATAATAGACGTTTTTTCAAGATATGCTCAAGCATATATATTAGAACCAATTTCATCATCAGTTACAGTATTCGACAATTCAACTAACTTCTTCACACACCACGGAATACCTCAAACAATAACATGCGATAACGGTACAGAATTCAAAAATTCGTTAATCACCGATTTCTGTAAATTACACAAAATAAATTTACATTTCATCACACCAGGAAATTCAAATAGTAATAGCCCAGTTGAACGCCTTCACTCTACACTTATCGAAATGTTCAGAATCCTCAAAATAAAAGATTCCAAAGCCAGTACTAAACAATCAATGCAATACGCTATTTTAGGATATAATTCTTCTGTACATAGCGTAACGAAACAAAAACCATTTGACCTCATCAACGGACGCATTGACGCCCTAGATCCCTTTGACCTTACTGACGAAATAATAATGAACCAATTTGTCGTCAATCGCCGAGAAAGACTACAAACAATCTTCAATAAGATTCACGACATATCAAATAAGCATAAAACACTCGAGATAAAATAATCGAGAAAACAAATGAAAACCGTGAAGAACCAACAGAATTCAAAGTCGGATCCAAAGCATTCATTATTGACAAAACCACTTCAAGAAGCAAAACAAAACCAAGATTCAAAAAAGCAACAGTATCACAAGATTTAGGAATCAAACTCAAAACATCAAATAAAAATAAAACGATTCACAAATCTCAAGTACAAAAACCTAAAGCGTTCTCTTCTGTTCTACAGGGCAATGTTCCTTATGAAGCAATTGCTTCCTGTAGTCATCATGACGATGGGAACAGTAACTGTTGACGACGTAATAATCACACCCTTAAAAGCACCTCTCCTCCCTTTTCGGCTTGGAGATGCGAAAGTTATTGAAACTAAACATACGTTTCTTCATTATGTCGAAACTTTACCTTTGAAAATACAATTAGAAAATATTCAGTATTTTCATCGAGAAGCAGAAAAATCATTAAATTCATCGCTTTCGAATAGTCCTGTTTATCCATATCATTATTACATTCTACTCAATTTACTAAGTCATGTCAAATATTTGATAACAGAAACGGATAACAAAATGAAAAATATAACACCATTTACTCGTCCAAAAAGAGGCTTAGGTACTGAATGTTGTTGGTAAAATTTCAAAATGGGCCTTCGGAACAATGGACTCTGAAGACGAAATAAAATATAACAAAGCAATAACAGAACTACAGACAAATCAAAAAACTCTCGACAGGGAAGTTACAATGCGAATATCACTTTCTAAACAATTAATTGATAACTATAATAATACCATAACACTTCTCAATGCCAACCAAATTTTGATCAAATCGAAGCTCGAATATTTTCTGAACATAAACAATACATTCAAAGATATATCTGCTTACTTAAGAGCACAAAATACGCTTGATCAGATCATTTTGAACTGCCAAAATATGATCACATTCCTAGATAACTCAGAGGATGCAATAGCGTTTGCTAAACTGAATACTTTACATAGTGTAGTCATATCTATCTCTGAAATAGAAAAACCAATGAATTATTTGAGTACAATCTATGATAAGAACACAGTTTCGAGTTTCAAGAATATTATCTCTTTTTATCAATTAGCAGGATTACAAGTTACTTTTTCTATGAATAGAATCATTTTTGCAATACATCTTCCAATTTTTAATGAAGATAAATATGAACTATTCCACCTATTCTCGATACGTATAAATCAATCCATAATAATTCCTGATCACCCATATTTGACTCTTGGACCAAGTCAACTACAATTTCAAGATGAAGCCTGCCCCCTCATCGAAGATGTCTTTGTCTGTGAAAATCAACTAGAACCCCAAGTGGACAACTGCCTGACGTCACTTATAAGAGATGCTGAAAATCAAGAGTGCCACTCTACAAAAGTTCAGATTGCCAGTCCAATCGTAGAATCCATCAACAGCGAATACGTTTTGATAATTCCTGCCGAAAACCCAATCAAAACAAACAAGATATGCCAACAAAACGAACATATCCTTGTAAAAATACCCAGTCTTATCAGAATACCTCGAGACTGTGGAATCAAAGTCAAGAATTCACAGTTTTGGAATAAGCGAGACCCGGCCAGAGGCAACCCTCTTGCCTTGCCTGAAATCAAGATTGACAAGACTGAACCCGAAATATCAGATGTTCCTCTGGTATTGCAGTCCATCGACCTAGAGAAAATCCACAATTTACAAGAAAAATCCCGAGTTCTTCAAATGAAAGATGGCATCGTGACCAATCAGCTAGCCTGGAGCTCAGCCAGTGTCCTGTCAACCTTTGTTTTGATAGCCATCATCGCCACGATAGTATGGATAATCGTAAAGAAGAAACTTCAAAGGAAGAAAAGACGAATGAAAACAAATCGCTGCCCTCCTTGTTTTCATTTTGAGGATGGAGGAGTTATGTGCCCACAACAGCTGAAACATCATAAGATAACACTCTTATTCTAAGAAGCTGTCGCTGTGGACCAACGTTATATATTCATGACAATTTGCTTATTTAATTATTCTGTTCTAAGATTTGTTCTCTGCTACTTGTATCATTAGTTATAAAAAATCTTTTTAAAAACCTCTTTCGAATCTTCGAAAACAAAATTTGTATCTCGTTATTTAACGCTGACCAATGGCCGAGCAAGTTAAGGCGTAACACCGTAGTCTTCGGGCGTCAGTTCGAATTGTTTCTTTCTATTCTTCTCTTCTTTTTCTTCAATCAATTCTTCTATCACAATTTCTTATTATACTGAGAATAAATAGTTTGATTTTTGTTCCTAACTCATTGCTCTGAGTATAGTTTTCATACGGTATAAAGGTATTCTGTCAAAAAAACTTGTTTTCGATGGGGACTACGGACGGTCAACTGAGAAGGTTTTGGATAATTGTTATTTTGTCAACTGTGACACGCTTTTTGACACTATTAGTGATCAAATGATTTTCAATAACTCTCTATCACGCATATTTCTAACCGCCAAAAAAGTTACCCATCAAATGTGTTGCGATTGTGAAAACTAAACCAGTATTATACTCAATTCGCCGAAGGTGGTTGCAACCCCGATGAACCAGAAGTTTGGACTCCGAACGGAGATAAGACCAGGTAGGTCCCCATTCAGACGGTTATTCGACATAATCACTTTTCGTCATTTTATTTTCTTTCTCGTGTGATCAATTTTGATATTTTGATTGATTAATAAAAAAATGACATCAACAGAATTAAATATTTTGAAGCTTCATGAGAAATGAACATCAATCAAATTGCAGATCTGAGAGACTTTGCAGATAAAGCTTCTACTCACAAGACCGCAAAACTTCAGTTTCGATTCATGTTTCAACAAGTCTAGAGTCTATGACTTCAGGTTCCAAGTAATATTATCAGTCAATTATCAGTTTGATTGATTCACAAGATGACGAAATTTTGGGAACAGAAAATTTTACGTGAATCCGAATTCTCCGCATTTAATTGGCAAGAACAGCAAGCAAGCGAATGTGCGGCTGTAGAAACTGAGCTATTTGAGTGGTAAAAAGTGCAGTTATAAATGTGAAATTTACACCAATCTCTTCAGAAACTAAAGGTGAATAAGTGAGTACAAAGACATTGATGAGAAAACCATCAAATGCTGGCAATAATTCAGTCAAGTATTACTCGACCAAACGAAATAGTCCTGAAAAAGTCGTGGCTATTTCTGATGTCTTTGCTGTATTCGCAGTAAAAAGTAAATTGCCGATAGTGTATGTTGAATTCGGGAACAGTACGGGTGCTAAGTACTAAAATATGAATCACCTTACAAATGTAGATCTACTCAATAAATTGGAAGAAATTATGAATAAGAATTCAACTGAAATAAAAGCAGAAATAAAAACAATACATGATACTTTGAATACAAAAGTGAGACATCTTGAAGAAAAATACCAAAAGATCGAAGAAAGATTAACTTTAGTTGAGAGGGCGAAAAAGAAAAATAATATTGTCATCTTCGGAATTCAAACGGCTCCAGAAAACCTCTTGAACACCTCCCTAGCAGAACTCAGTAAAATTCTGGAATACAACCTTGTAGAAAGAGATGTCAACAACATTTATACGATCGGAAAAAAAACACAATAATTGTGGAATTCGTCTCTTATCTTCGAAAAAAATACATTTTCCAACACTTATATAAGCTGAGAGGAACGGGAATTTCAATTACAAACGATTTAAGCCAAGAAGACCAGAAAATAAAGAAAATCTTGGTTAAACATTTGAAAGAAGCCCGAGCCCACAACCAAAAAGCAATCATAAAAAACCTCAAATTATATGTGAATTCAGTACCATTTACAGCAGAGCAACTGGAGAATCCAACTGATTCTACTGCTGATTCAGAACTCGAATACCCTTTCCATTCAAAAAACCACAGCGATCCGGCCACTCCAACAATTAGACAAACTCATTCGGAAGAACCAATAGAAGTTTTTCATGGGGAACTCGAAACAAAGACCCAACTGGAAACGAAATCGGAAAAAATCCACCATAAAAATCAAATTCCACAGACGACGCCCAAAATCATTCCACTTGAAACAAATACAACAGGTGCCAATATTGCCGGTCAGCTCGTGAACCCCCCTGTGAAAAACAAGGAATCCAAGGATATCAGAACATTAAGAAACAAAAAATCTACTGCATGAACCCTTTAAATCAATAAAACCCCATTATTCAGGTTAAGTTCATTTTTCACAAAAAAAATATTATTAAACATTCTTTAAGTACTCAGTACACTTTTATGAAATAATTTATTAGTAATAACGTAAAAAATATCACATATTAAATATGAGTATTTCATCCTAACTATTGGCTCTTGTGTCTTGATATGAATTGTGTATTTACAGATGAATGAATTCTTTTTCGAAGTTCTTCATTCATTCATTCATTCTTTTTACCTTCTCCTCAATAGTAGTAGTATTTAATTAATTTCTTCCGATAAAGCCTAAAGTTTTTTGGAGTATCGAACAGAGTTAGTTTGAAATAACTTACCTGACACACTTAATTTCGATATTGGTCTACTGATATTCAGTATGAGGGACTTTCAAATAAGTATAGTAGAAACATACTCATTACAAAATTACATTGAAGCTAAAACTATACTGAAGGTGAATAATGAAAAAAACAATTTTAAAATATCACATAACAATATACGGAGCTTAAACAAGAATATAGACGAATTCAAAATACTTATTGAAAATCTTGAAGTTGATGTCGATTGCTTAGTTCTAACAGAAACATGGAAACTACATGATCCAGATCTATTCAAAATTACTGATTATGATATGATATATAACTATGGAGACCTAAACCAAAATGATGGGGTGGTGGTGTATGTTAAAACACACTCGAAATACAAATATGAAATAAAAATTATCAATACAATAAAACTGTTAGAAATCAATATTATCTCTAATAATAACAATAAGTGCACTATATAGATCACCATCTACAAACGTAGATGAGTTCAACCGCCACTTGCAACTTTACTTTGAATCGCTTGATATTAATATTAATAACTTTAATATATTCATTGGTGTTATAAATATTGATATTATCGAGATGAACGATAAAACACAAGATTATTTGAGTATATTAAATGAGTTTGGATACGTATCTATGATTAATTCTCCAACAAGGGTACAAGGTAATAGTGGCGCGTGTATCGACCATATCTTCGTCAAACCGAAGTATAACAATGTTGATAATTTACTGCCTCTCGTTATACAAACATGTATCACAGATCACTTTACTACAATTCTCCAGATAATCTCAGAAGTCGCAAAAGTTACAAACGAAAATGCGATATATAGAACAGACATTAACTATGACAAATTGAAAGCTAACTTCCAAAATTTTTGCTCGGATCCTGTTTATACAGAAACGGACATCGAACTAACAACAAAAAAATTTGTTGACATTACCATAAATATTGTCAGTAAATGTACAAAAACAGTGAGAATGAAAAGAAAACATCACAAAAAGGCACCTTGGATGACAAACGCTATACTCACATCGGTTAACAAAAAAAATTAATTGTTTAAAAATCTCCAAAAAAACTCTAATGATCTCAGATCGAGGGGTATATATATGAGCCATAAAAATAAATTAACAAACTTAATAAAAAATGCAAAAAAAGTATATTACGAGAACATTATAAAGGACAATAAAGACAACCCAAAAAAAAATGTGGACGATTGTTCAAAACCTTACAAAAACCCAGAAAAAGTACGAAAAAGTATCAAAATTAAAAAATGAAGCCGGAGATGACGTTACTGATACGGAGGACATTGCAAATGAGTTCAACAAAACATTCACAAACATGGAAAAAAATTGGCGAAAAATATAAAAACTGACAAAACAGTAAGGTTTGAAAAATATCGAAATATGAACTCATTTGTTATGCTGGACACAGACCACCAGGAAATTGAAAAAATAATTCGGGAATTAAAAAATAATAAATCACCTGGCTATGATGGTCTGAAATCGGAAACCCTCAAATCTGTATCTGAGTTTCTTGTCGAACCATTGGTACACCTTATAAACAAGTGTATGTCAATGGGAATCTGGCCTTCTGCTTTTAAAGATACAATCATTATTCCAATTTACAAGAAGGGTGATAGAGCCTTGGCCAGTAACTATAGGCCAATATCACTTATCACAAATTTCGCTAAAATATTTGAAAAAGTAATAAAAAATAGACTAACATCATTCCTAAACCGTTACAAAGTTATATATGATAAGCAATTCGGTTTTAAAGAAAAGGTATCCACACAAGATGCTGTCACATACTTGACGAATGAAATATTTTCTGCTCTTGATAAAAGTCTGCCATGCCTGTGCCTATTCATAGATCTGGCCAAGGCTTTTGACACCGTAAGTCATCCTCTACTTCTAGAATCCTTGGACGATATTGGAATAAGAGGAAAACCCCTGCAGTTGTTTGGAACCTACATTTCAAATAGAACTCAAAGTGTCAGAGTTGAGAATATATACGGCAATAAATTACCTATAGAATATGGAGTCCCCCAAGGTACCGTCCTGGGACCAATTCTGTTTTCTATATATATCAATAACTTGTATGATTTGGAGAGTAGAAGTGAAGTCATAGGCTTTGCAGATGACACGGCCATTTTTTACAAAGCGGCTAGCTGGAATGAACTACAGATCAAAGTTCAAAATGATATTTCTCATATCAAGCAGTGGTTTGATCAAAAGCTATTAACCATGAATTTGGAAAAAACTCAATACTTGCCATTCACCTGCTATGAATCTAACAAGCCTGAATTCAACTCCATAGATATAGGTGAGAGAAGATCGATCCACCGTATACTACCGGCAAAAAGTGTCAAATACTTAGGAGTCTTTATTGATGACCATTTAAGATGGGATGTCCATATTAAATACACAATGAAAAAACTGCAATTCATACTCTACAAATTCAGATTTCTAAGTGGTATATTACCTAAGAAAGAACTGAAAGTTGTTTATTATGCACTTGTTGACAGTCATTTGAAATATGGGATACTGGCTTGGGGAGCAGCACTCAAACAACATATAAACCCTCTAGGAATCTTACAACGAAGATTTCTGAAACTACTGCTGCATAAAAAAAGAGACTACCCAACAGAGCTCACATATAGAGAATCTGGAGTATTTGATTTGAGGCAGGAATTCTTCTATAAATGTATGATCAACTATCATGCAACCACTAAAACTGAAAATCGTATATATGAATACAACACGCGTCAAAAAGATCTACATCCCATCCCATTCCTGACTAAATCTATTGGTCAAAGATCTAACAAATTTTTGGCGCCAAAACTTTATAATGTTCTTCCAAACGAGATGAAAAACCAATTTGGAAACACAATTGAAAAAAAATTGAGAACATATATACTGAACACTCCTAGGGTTATCGTGCACAATTCAATAGTAGGTAGAGTTTGGAACATATTATTCTTTGAAGGTCTCTTATATGATACATACTGGAATAGTAGACATAACTTAGTAATGAATATGAACACTCTCATATAACCATTTTTGAGTTCCTTCTTTCTGAATTACAATAATTTTACATTTTTTTTTATATTATATATTATATACATATTTTTCATATTCTTATATTTTATTCATTATACATTGCCTATCGTGTTATTTTATATACTGTATCGTTGTTCACAATTCGTGTTCTTATCTTTCAATGTTTATTATACATTGTTCATTATTAACTGTTCACTGTCCATCTTATTGGAGTTGGAGTTAACATTTTACATTTCATAATTTATATTTTTTATGCATGTTATTAAAAAAAAATTAAAAATAAAAAATAGAAAAAAAATAAATTAAATAAAATTAAACTTTACATTTTACGTTACATCTTTCAAATTTAATATTCTATATTTTATATTCTATCTTCTAAATTGTATAATTATATCTTGTAGTTATGTAATAGTATTATGGTTTATAGTATGTTAGTTATTTGTTGTTAGGTACATTTTGCACCATCCGACGCTGATCTTGATTTGTCTTTTCCGCTTAACTCTTTTTTAATTATTAATAAATATCTGATATTTTCTTCGCGAAACAAGTGCTTGCACTTATCGCTGAAACACTTTGTTCACTTCTGCCTCATAACTATCTAAATATTTGTATTTGTATTTGTATTTATACATTGAGTGAATAAAGTTATTATTATTATTATTAATTCTTCTTTAATTCATGTAGTTTTATTGATGGAAACGAATGATAACAAAGTGAATAAACAGATAACAGCACATCTTGAACTGAATGTAAAATTACCATAATTAAAGATTCAGAAATCATCTGGTGATATAAAGCAATTCAAAACATCTAATGTCTCCCAATTATCTACTATTATTTTCACAAGGTGAAGCTTCAACCTTGATTCGACTAATTAAGTTATCGACTGGAAATTATACAGGGTGAGTCAACAGGATTCCCGCGATCCATTGCTCCGTTGTGAATCACTATTTGAATAACTTGTATTTTTTTTTTGTTAAAGACACCATCTAAGACCATCTTTCAAAATTATTTTTATTCATACAGGGTGCGTCATTGAAGCGTGGCTCACCAAAGTTGTTCTTTTTCAAATGGAACACCCAGTATATTTTTATATATTCCGTTTAGCTGTTCTATTGGTTACTCAACGATTTTTACATTTTTCAATTCCGATGCGGTGTTGCCGAGTTATTTGAAAAAAACCTATTTTGTAGACTTCTTTTTGAAAAATCACCCATTTCACATTTCGAAATATTTTGTGAATATAATTGGGGAATCGTTGGTCGATATGATGATGTTCATTGAGAATATCAAAAATTTTGAATACATTTCACAGGATGTTTGAAACAACAACCCAAAATTTAGCCTTTTTCAAACATCAGTATTTTGAAAATTCCAAATAGAACACCCTGTATATTTTCATTTGAATCGACTATTTTTTAATAACTCTACACTTTTTATTCTAGACGTCATGCACCTAAAACAACCTGTTTCCGATATATTCTGGTATAAAGAAATTGTTCAATATCAAATTAACAATTCTACACAATTTTTTACCTACATGTTTTTTCATAGACAATACTGATACTGAATGCTGTTTCAATTATTTGTTCCATCTTCAAAAGCATTCTGGCAACCCATGAATAACTAGCATTGCCAAAGAAATTTTTAAATGTAACTATTTTTTCTATTTAGTTATCCATGACTGCCGCAGAAAAAATTACTATCGGAATTTGTAAAATAGAGGTAACTGTCAAACTACAATCCAGTTGTGTTAATAATTATAGTGGAAATATGAATTATCGTAACAGAGGATATGGTTCAAATGGTTTATTCTTTGGGGAAAAGTGATGGTAATTGCTTATTGGCATCTAGATTATACGAACAAAAGTTTCCTGAGAGAAGACATCCAGACCAGTGAGCATTTCGAGCCCTCAAAATAAGATTTGAGGAAACCGAAAAGTATTTTATAGAAAGTTTGAACGTGCTTGTCCTGTAACGAATGATGAAAATACCCTTAATATTACATTGCATATTACCGAGAATCCCCATGTACACATATTTTGAGTAGAGAGTTGGAAATATCTCAAAGCAGTGTTTCTCGGATGGTGAGAAAATGCAATTACCATCTACATCATATGCAGTTAATGCAGGAGCTGACTGAAAGAAATTTTCCTAAGCGAATGCGATTTTGCCAATGGGGTGTAGATGAAATCAACCAAGAACCTAATTTTCTTGAATATGTTCTATTTTCGGACGAAGCCACGTTTCACAACAATGGCCATGTGAATCGGCATAATATGCACTATTATGCAACTGAAAATCCCCATTTTGTTAGATATGCCAATCACCAACAACGTTGTTCACTGAATATTCAGGGAGGTATCATTGGATGGCGTGTAATTGGGCCTTTTTTTTTCAAAGTTCATCTCAATGGAAGAAAATATCTGAGATTTCTGCGAAGTCAGTTAACAAATTTATCAGATGATATTCTATTGGCAGTAAGGCAGAGTATTTGGTTACAACAAGATGGCGCTCCTGCACATTACAACGCTGATGTGAGGGAATACATCGATAATGAATTCAGTGAAAATGGATAGGTAGAGGAGGGCCAGATCAGTGGCCTCCAAGGTCACCGGACCTCACAAAAATTGATTTTTTTCTATGAGGATACATTAAATGGGTTGTCTATAAAACTCCGCCTACAACTCCTGAAGACATGAAAGCAAGAATACGTTCTGCTTTCTGGGGAATTTCTGAAGACATGCTGAAACATGTGGAGACTGATTTCCGAAACAGATTGCTAGTCTGTATTGGTGAAAATGGCAAGCACATTGGACATTTACTGCATTAATTATTGTTCTTTTCTATTATATTCAAATAAATATGATTTTTGTATTGAAATTTAGTTAATATGATTTTTTATGCTGAGCTTAATTCCAAATATGGTCAATATTTTCTGTGGAAAAATACCCAACTTTTGGATGTAGAATATCTCGGAAACAGGTTGTTTTAGGTACATGACGTCTAGAATGGGAAGTGTAGAATCATTTGAAAGGAGTCGATTCAAATGAAAATATACAGGGTGTTCCATTTGAAAATCTCAAAATACTAATATTTGAAAAAGGCTAAATTTTGAGTTGTTGTTTCAAACATCCTGTACAATGTATTCGAAATTTTTGATATTCTCAATGAACATCATCATATCGACCAACGATTCTCCAATTATATTCACAGAATATTCCGAAATGTGAAATGGGTGATTTTTCAAAAAGAAGTCTACAAAGAAGGTTTCTTTCAAATAACTCGGCAACACCGTATCGGATCGTATTGAAAAATAATAAAATCGTTGAATAGCCAATGGAACAGCTAAACGGAATATATAAAAATATACTGGGTGTTCCATTTGAAAAAGAACAACTTTGGTGAGCCACGCTTCAATGACGCACCCTGTATGAATAAAAATAATTTTGAAAGATGGTCTTAGATGGTGTCTTTAACAAAAAAAAATACAAGTTATTCAAATAGTGATTCACAACGGAGCAATGGACCGCGGGAATCCTGTTGACTCACCCTGTATAATTTCCAGTCGATAACTTAATTAGTCGAATCAAGGTTGAAGCTTCACCTTGTGAAGATAATAGTAGATAATTGGGAGACATTAGATGTTTTGAATTGCTTTATATCACCAGATGATTTCTGAATCTTTAATTATGGTAATTTTACATTCAGTTCAAGATGTGCTGTTATCTGTTTATTCACTTTGTTATCATTCGTTTCCATCAATAAAATTACATGAATTAAAGAAGAATTATTAATAATAATAATAACTTTATTCACTCAATACAAATACAAATACAAATATTTAGACAGTTATGAGGCAGAAGTGAACAAAGTGTTTCAGCGATAAGTGCAAGCACTTGTTTCGCGAAGAAAATATCAGATATTTATTAATAATTAAAAAAGAGTTAAGCGGAAAAGACAAATCAAGATCAGCGTCGGATGGTGCAAAATGTACCTAACAACAAATAACTAACATACTATAAACCATAATACTATTACATAACTACAAGATATAATTATACAATTTAGAAGATAGAATATAAAATATAGAATATTAAATTTGAAAGATGTAACGTAAAATGTAAAGTTTAATTTCATTTAATTTATTTTTTTTCTATTTTTTATTTTTAATTTTTTTTTAATAACATGCGTAAAAAATATAAATTATAAAATGTAAAATGTTAACTCCAACTCCAATAAGATGGACAGTGAACAGTAAATAATGAACAATGTATAATAAACATTGAAAGATAAGAACACGAATTGTGAACAACGATACAGTATATAAAATAACACGATAGGCAATGTATAATGAATAAAATATAAAAATATGAAAAATATGTATATAATATATAATATAAAAAAAAAATGTAAAATTATTGTAATTCAGAAAGAAGGAACTCAAAAATGGTTATATGAGAGTGTTCATATTCATTACTAAGTTCTGTCTACTATTCCAGTATGTATCATATAAGAGACCTTCAAAGAATAATATGTTCCAAACTCTACCTTCTATTGAATTGTGCACGATAACCCTAGGAGTGTTCAGTATATATGTTCTCAATTTTTTTTTCGAATGTGTTTCCAAATTGGTTTTTTATCTCGTTTGGGAGAACATTATAAAGTTTTGGCGCCAAAAATTTGTTAGATCATTGACCAATAGATTTAGTCATGAATGGGATGGGATGTAGATCTTTTTGACGCGTGTTGTATTCATGTATACGATTTTCAGTTTTAGTGGTTGCATGATAGTTGATCATACATTTATAGTAGAATTCCTGCCTCAAATCAAATACTCCAGATTCTCTATATGTGAGCTCTGTTGGGTAGTCTCTTTTTTTATGCAGCAGTAGTTTCAGAAATCTTCGTTGTAAGATTCCTAGAGGGTTTATATGTTGTTTGAGTGCTGCTCCCCAAGCCAGTATCCCATATTTCAAATGACTGTCAACAAGTGCATAATAAACAACTTTCAGTTCTTTGACAAAAAAATACAAGTAATTAAAATAGTGATTCACAACGGAGCAATGGACCGCGGGAATCCTGTTGACTCACCCTGTATATCGACCAATTAATCATCATAGGAAACATATGCAAATCAACTAATGATTTCTTTTGCTTATTTGTAAGCCTTAGATAATAATAATAATAATAATAATAATAATAATAACGTTTATTGTGCATAAAAAATTAAATTTTACACACAAAGGGAAAAAGGGTTAGCCATAAGCTATCTTCCACCCTTCCCAAAATTGACATGTATTTTCGTGGTATAATTAAATTAAATGCATTGAATAAATAAGGTAAGAATAGAAAAAGAGAAAAAACGAGGAAAAAGAAAAAAACTCACTATGTTTTCTGGGAGTAATAAGGCTACTAACTAAGGACAAACAATAACACCATCACCCGAGTTATTTGGAAATATACGAATTGTGAAAATAGTCAGTTGTGATTTCAAAACTTCTTTAAATTGATTAATTGAAAGATCCAGCAAAGGTTGTACCCGATTCAAGTATGAAGGGGCCAAAAACGAAAAGCATCCTTCGAATTTCGTGGTATTATGAAAGGGAATATTGAGAGAATCATTCCTGATATTTACCAAATGAAGATCGGATCTCCTGGTTATAAAACTATATAGGTACCCAGGAGTTTGAGTTTGTAGCAACCTGTACACAAATATACTATTGAGATATTGAACTCTGGCTTTGACATTTAATTCTTCCATACTTATTAGATAAGAACTTATGTGCTCTCCGAATGGTATACAACATACAAATCGCATGCAAGCGTTCTGAATACGTTGCAATTTATTCTTGTTATACTGTGGTAAGAAGTTGTAGTACACTGAACAGCAGTAATCGATATGAGGATAAATCAGATTTTTGACTAATCTTAGTTTCGTTTCTGTAGAGAGCTGGTATTTGAATTTATATAAATTCTTAAGTTTGAAAAAAGATGTTCTGAATATTTTTTCCACATGTTTATCGAAAGAAAGAGAGGAATCAATAATAACGCCCAATTTTTTTATAGAATCGGCCCATTCGATGTCAACATTATTTAATGAGAGCCTATATTGATTTATCATTTCTGTTTTCTGTCTTAGTGGTCCAAAGCATAGTGCGACTGTTCTACTAGGATTTATTCTCAAACCATGGTTGTCGGAGTAATTTAACGTATTTTGTAAGTCTTGGTTGATATGTGAAATACAATTTTCTGTTTCATCGGCCTTGCCAGATAAATAAATTTGAAAATCATCTGCATAGAGATGGGCTTGGCAAAATGACAATGAGGACGGGTAATCGAATATAAAAATCGAAAACATCAAAGACCCTAGAATACTTCCCTGTGGAACTCCTAATTTGGTTTCTTTCAATGATGAGTACGAGAGATTTTGATCGAGTTTGACTCTTTGAGCCCATCCTGTGAGATAACTCGTCATCCACCTCAGTGATATCTCATCGAATCCAATGTAATTCAGTTTACTGATAAGTTATTCAAAATTGACCAGATCAAATGCTTTACTTTGATCGAGCATAACTAGAAGAGAGACAGCTGATTTGTCATTAGCTCTTTCGATGTCATCGATCACTTTAAGTAAGGCAGTCTGTGTTCCATGTTTTTGGCGAAACCCCGACTGCACATCAGGAAGTATTTTATTTCCATCCAGAAATATTTTAATTTGACGAGAGGCATTTTTTTTCGAACACTTTAGATAACGAGGGCAGAATGCTTATTGGACGCAGGTCATTATATGATATAGGTGTACTATTTTTAGGTATAGGTATTACATTTGCCATTTTCCAAACGTCGGGAAAAACGCCTTGGTTCAAAGATTCATTGAGAATATGTTTGATTTCTTCAATACAATGTGGTATTACGATGAATATCATTTTAATGTTTATATTATCGACACCCATAGCGTTCGATTTGATGTCACATATAGCAGTAAGAATGTCTTCGTTTTTTATTTCTGCGAAGGACGTTTATACGTGAAAATAAATAGTTAATCAGTTGTAAATCCGTCTGTTTTCTACTGGAACCCACGAATAACGTTACAATATGTTATATAAGGAAGTGTTTTATGTCTTCTATTTATTGTGCAAATGGGTGCATGTTTATCAAATAAGCTAGTAATGAGTTCATTGAGAAGGGAAACCTTGGAATTTATGTCATGCAAATTAACAATCTCGCCCCAATGGCCTTGCTAGTGCAGATAATATCAATTAGGGACTCAGAAGCACTTGTAATCCGAGTTGGACTTCTGACAATTTGACATAAATCAAAATTAGAAATCAGACCATTGAATAATTCACCATCGCGAGTAAAGGGATTCAACAGGTTTATGTTGATATCACCCACTAAAAGAACCACTGTAGTCTCGAGGTATACACGTTCCAACACATCACTTATATCTTGCATACAGTCGTTTATATTTGTTCCTGGTGGACGATGAACCACACCACAAGCTAACTTGTGTTTGTTTATATTCACTATGATCCATAGCTGCTCCAAACCATTAGTAGAAATGGACGAGTAATATACTTTATACTTATGAAGAGATTTTAGAAAAAAAACACACTCCACCCCCTCTGCTGGCTCTGTCCATTCGTACAATGTTAAAATTTGGTATCATCAGAAAATTATTAGGGAAATCTGGCGCTAGCCAAGTTTCAGTTACACCAACTATAGAAAATTTATTTCCTATAATACAATCCTTGAAACTATTGAAACAGTTCGTAGTATTCAACAAGTGTGGTCGATTAAACCAAACGATCAAGTATTTTATATTCTATCGCAGATATTGAATTGATTTTCTTATCGTTATTACTGTAGAAACACGTTTAGTCGTAGTATAGTGTATGTGAAAAGTTATAGAAGACAACGAATGACGAAGTGAAAACTGTTCCGTACATAACCTTGAACTAGTACAACGAGAGGTCCGAAAGCTGTGAAGTCAAGAGATAAAAACACGAATAAACAAAACGACTGAGGCTAGCCATAAACGATATTTCATCGAGCTATGGAATCGGACTCAATAAATGCGATTAGAAGTTTGAAGGAAGAAGTGTTGAGAAACAGAAGGGAAATCAAGTCTGCTATTGAAGCTACCGAAGCAAGACTTTTAATGAAAGTAGAGGAGCTGAAGCAAAAGGTTCACCATCTTGAAAAAGAAAATCAAACTTTGAAGAATAAAGTGGAGACGTTAGAGAGATATTCGAAGAAGAACAATATCATTATATTCGGGTTGAACAACAGAGAGAACTCACCTAATACCCTGAGTAAAAAACTCAGTACACTGTTGGAAGTTGATATTAGAGCATCTGATTTCAATAATACATACCCCCTCAACAACACAGAAAAACCTCCTGTGAAAATTGAATTCCTATCCTATTTGAAAAAACTTGATATTTTGGGGCAGTGCAGAAAACTAAAAGGAACAGGCGTAGCCATCTCACACGATCTCACATTCGAACAAAGACGCGAAAATAGAACCCTGAGAACCTACTTGAATAAAGCCAGAGAAGAACCTGCCGATCGATCCTATATAAAAGGCAATAAACTATACGTCAACGATAGAGTATACACAGTGAGGGAATTGGTAGAATTAGATCATTCGAATGAACGCAACACAAACAGTGCTCCTCCAACGCCGAACTTACGAAATACTGAGAAAGAATTTGAATCTCTAGAGGAAACAACCATCTTCAACTCACAGGGAGATCCTAAAGAAGCTAATAACGAGAAAGCTGCTGTGGAGGTCGGCACACCGAAAGCCATCGGAAACAAAAAGACTATTAAGCCGATAGCTGGTGGTCCTGCCTTGAAGGAGAGAACACGAAGCCAACGCTCCAATAAGTAAATTCAAACATTTGATATATATATATATATATATATAACTATATATTGTTATGATATGAAATATGAAGAGTGAATATGGAATGAAGGAGAATGGACAATTGATCACAATATATTATACAAGTTCCTTGTTGGATTGTTTTTGCTGTGTTGCTGGTTTGTTCGTTTCGCAATCTGCAATTTTTTTTCAGTTTTGATCGGTTTTCCACAGCTCAGAAGGAAGTCAGTGTGGCTTGTTCATTTTCAGCATGACATTTCAGGAGATGTCAAACTTCGTCTCAACTTAGAAATTTTCAAAATTAATTTTAGAACCATTATTCGAAATTCCATCACAAAATCTATTTATTTGAAATGAAAAACATCCTGTATATGATTTAGACACTAACTTAGAAATGACAGATCAATGTCAGTATTCAGTGAATTTTGGGATTTAAAATCGGGGTGGAATAATAAAGAAGCAACAAGAGTATGTGTCTATATAATGACTATTTTTCATTGTAAATATATTCTCATCATTCATCAATTTAGAAATACAAATTAAAATAAGAAGTGTTGAATAGAACATGGAAGTCAAGTGACAAACCATCATGAAATTAAGTGATTATAAAAAAAAAGAAAGAGGAAGGTTGCCAAGGAAAAGTTTGTTAAAAAAAAAAGAAAATTTGGAGATAGTTCGTGGTGGATAAAAATTAGAGAAGAAAAAGAAGTTTATCCTGGAAAATCATAAGATAAAACAGTAAAAATCAGTTGGAAGAAAAAGAAAAGAGAAGTCCATGGTCTAGAAAGTAAAATCAAGCAAGGAAATTAAATTACCTCAAGTTCTCCCACAATAATTCAGAACGTGACAGTCAGGAGGCAGTAAAAGGGTCAAGGAAATCTATTCCTGAAGGAAGAATATACTCAAAAGGAACATTTAAGTGAAAGTTGTCTTTTGGAAGCTCCCAGTTCATATTACAAGGGTAATATTCACTTTAAGAAAGAAGACTCAAGGTATTACTCGTCCTTTTTCACAATTCCAAGTCGAAATTGAATGAACTCTATTTTTTTTATGCGGAACTTTTATTGAAAACAATAACTTCACATAACTTCATTCATTGTCTGTATTTCCATTCCATAATAGCAAGTAAAATGTCGCAGGTTTTACAATTTGTTACCTGTTATTGTGTGTAATTTCTGTTGCCATTATAGACATTCAATCTTGTTTATTTTTTTTTTATTATTCCCCAGTAAACAATTCAAGTTTCGAAATTCATTTGAAAAGATATATATCAAAATCGTCAACAGAGGCGCTGTTTGAATCCACCTGAGAAGTCTTACAGGCGTACCGAACTGAGTTCTTGGAGGAAGAATCCTAATTGAGAAAAGAAAAAGATTCAAGCGACATCGGCGTCACAGCTGGGACACTTTTAGCGAGGGGCTTGGTAATTATATATTGTGTTGATTTGATCTGTATTCCATTTATTCTTTATTTGATTCTTTTTTCGTTGCATATCATAACAAGATCCAAAATACATAGATATAAAATATTCAATCTATCAACCGCGGATCACTAAAGATCAGATCATTACAAAATGGCGCCCATAACGTTAGGGCATTGTTAGAAAATAGCGTTATTGTTAAATAGCTTTGCCAGTAAATAGCGTTTCTATTCACTAGTTTGATAAAATTCATAGCAAAAGTCAGATAAGAATAATTAATTGGGGAAAAATATCAATTCAACATTGGAAAAATTTGTACAAAAACTGAAATCTGAAGAGAAATAATGGAAATGGATTTGAGGGATGGAAAGAAGTTAGGAAAAGGGGGAGAAAGAGGTGATCAGGAAGAAGGTGAGGCTAGTAATGGGAGAGAGAGAGAAATGCAGAGTGATAAAGAAGGAAGGGATGATAAATTACAAAAATTAATGGAACTTATAATTGGAATGAAAGAAAATATGGGAAGAATGGAAGATGGAATGAATGAAAATATGGTGAGAATGAAAGTTTGGAATGAAAAAAAAATGGAGAGAATGAAAGATGGAATAAAAGGAAGTTTGAAAGAAGATATGAAAAGTCTGGAAAAAAGAATGAATGAGAAATTAGAAGAAAATAAAAATGAATATGTGAATATGTGCAAGGAAAGTGAAATCAGAATCGATCAACATAATAGGGAATTTTATGACAGTATTAGACAAGAAATGTCAAGCGTGAACAATTCAATAGAACAACATTCTAATGAAATGCAAGAAATAAGAACTGAGGTAGAAAGTTCAACCCAGAAAACAAATAAGGATATCCAAAAGTTAAATAAAAAAATTGACTCACAGCAAAAAGAGACAAATGAGAAAATATTTCTGAAAATGGTGATAGTGATATTGTTCAGCAAAAATTTTCTGACTTAGAAGAAAAGATAAAAGCTCTCGAACAAAGGAGACATGAAAATATTGTTGAAAACAGAATTATTGGTACATGTCAAAACATATAAATCAACAATAAATTTGATGGAAATATTAAGAAACTACATCCAATAACTTTCATAAAAATAATAAAGAACAAAATTAAAAGTACCATGACACTAGAAGAAATGAAGGAAACTATTAGGCAACACTTACTTAATCAACCATGTATTTGGTTCAATAGTCAAGAAAAGAATGTGAATGGTTTTGATGATTTTGAAAGGTTATTCATAAAACAATATTGGGGTGAAAATGCTCAAATGTTAGTAAGAGATAAATTACAGTTTGGGAAATTCGATGAAAACCGTAATATAAATTATAATAATTATGCAATTCAATTATTCGCAATAGCTCAATACATAGATCCTGTAATGAGGGAAGAAGAAATTGAAGGCAACATAAGTAGGCATTTTAGACAGGAAGTTTTTGAGGTAATCAGTATGCATGAAATTAAGACGATGGAACGTTTGAGTGAATATTTACTAAGACCAGAAAGAACATTGTCTTATAGAATTAGGGAAAGGTTCAATCCAAATCAAAACTTTCACAATAATAATAACAACAATACAAACAGACAGACATACAGGAATGTACAAAATTCAAATAATTACCAATATAATAATCAAAATAATAGGTATCAAAATGATTATAATAGAAATGCAAATCAAAATTATAATAGGCACTATAATAATAACAATAATGATATAAATAACAGGCCTAATAATAATAATAGTAGTAATTACATAAACAATAGGCCAAGTAATAATAATGGAAACTACAATAATAGGCGAAATAATCAAGATCAAGGGCACAGGCAACAATATTTTAGGCAGGGACAAACAAATTTCAATTCTGATAACTATCAAAGAGGTGAACAATCCAGACAGATAAATTTGAATTCAATAAGACAAGCTAGTCCACGGGAGAATGAAACTCAGGTACAAATACATTCTTTAAGATAGGAAAATCAAGATAATGTAAATGCAAATGACAATGGAAATGAACAGCAGGATTTTTGTTAACCAAACCATATGAAAAGCTGGAAAAACCGAATTATGAACATCCCATAGAATTTATAATGTTGAATGAAAATGATGAAAATGAACAATTTATTGGGTTAATAATATTAGAAGGCAAAATTGGGGACAAAAACATACAGATTTTAATAGATACAGGTTCAGAGGCATCTTTAATAAAAGAAAACAATTTAAAAAAAAATGTTGGAAGTCAAAAATCCACTTGTGAAAATGCCAAAAACAAATTTAATAGGAATCAATGGAAAGAAATTAGCTGAAACAAATCAATATGTCGATTTGAATTTGAAGATGAATAATGAAAATATTGAATTACAACTATTAGTAGTGAAAGATATGGAATTTGACGTTATTATAGGTACTGATCAATTAGAAAAGATGAAAGCAAAAATAAATTATGAAGAAAAAAGTATAGAAATGGATGGAAAAACATTTGAATTTTTAGAGAAAACTCAAGAAGAGAATATAAAGAAAAATATTTTGTGTATGAATGGTATGAATGTGAGAAATGAATATTATGATAATAATGATGAAATATATGTTAAAAAATATAAGTGTGATGATGAAAATGAAAGTTATATTAATGAATTATTGAATAAATATAATAAGTTGGTGATGAATGAGTCGAGAATAGCGAAAGAGTATGTACACAAAATAGAAGTGAAAGAAACAGAAAAATTCAGATCTAAAAATTGTCCAATTCCATACAAATATAGAGAACAAGTTAAAGAAGAGTTGAATAAAATGTTGAAACAAGGAATAATAGAAAAAAGTACCAGTAATTACATCAATCCTATAGTAGTAGTTGTGAAGAAAAATGGGGAACTTAGATTGTGTTTAGATGCAAGAGAACTAAATAAAATCACAATACCCCAATATGAATCTCCATTGAATATTGAAACTATTTTTGGCAAAATCACAAATACTAAGATTTTTTCTAAAATTGATTTGAAACATAGTTTTTGGTTAATACCATTGCATGAAAATTCTAGAAACTATACAGGTTTTTGTATAGAAGGGGTAGTTTATAGATTTTGTGTTGTTCCATATGGTTTGCAGTCATCATGTCCAGCATTAGAAAGAGTTCTGCACAAGATATTTGACAAATATGAAGATTTTGCATTACATTACATTGACGATATTTTAATTTACTCAAAAGATGAGGAAGAACATAAAGAACATTTGAATAAAGTATTTCAATTACTTGATGAGGCAGGATTAAAAATGAACATTAATAAATGTGAGTTTTTTCAAAAAGAGACAAAATATTTGGGATACAAAATAAATGAAACGGGTTTAGAAATGAATCCTGAAAGAATTAGGACCATAAGGGAATACAGTAGGCCTCATAATTTGAGAACATTGAGAGGATTCTTAGGAATATTAAACTATTTTAAAAGACTAATACCAGATCTGAGTAACAAAAAGATTCCTTTAATTGAATTGTTGAAAAAGAACGTGAAATGGAAATGGGGATCTGAACAGGAAAAAGCATTTTTGGAATTGAAGGACATATTCATTCTAAATTTAAAAATTTTTCATCCTGATTACAGTTTACCATTCATTTTAAGAACAGACGCTTCCATGCAACGATTTGCAGGAGTGTTAATTCAGATACAAGAAGGAAAAGAAGTTCCAATCTCATTTATATTACGAATTACCAAAAAGCATGAACGGAACTACAATGTGACAGAGTTAGAATTAGCTAGCATAATATTTTGCATAACAAAATTCAGATTTTATTTATTGGGGGCAAAATTCCATATCGAAACAGATCATGAAGCACTCATGTCTATTGTAAATTGTAAATATGCAAGTAATAGGGTGCACAGATGGGCATTATTACTTCAGGAATATAAATTTGAAATTAAACACATTCCAGGGAAACAAAATATAATAACTGATTCGATAACAAGAATGGAAACAAATAAATCTAGTGGTCCAAGACAGGTCAAAATAGGGGTGAATATGTTCAGGAATGATACAGAGTTATTTTGTCTTGAGACAATATTACGAGATCAAATGAAATTAACAAATAAAGAAAAAAGGGGAACAATTGAAAGGAATGGAATCGTTATTAAAATGATTAATGGGGAGGAATTGTATGTCGTAACGAAAGAATTATCTCAGGATTTGATTAGTATCATTCATGAAAAATATTTACATATTGGGATTCGAAAAACTTGGATGATATTTAGGGAGAATTATATATGTTTCAGGGATATTGAGATCACTAAAGATCTTATCAATAGATGTAACATATGTCAGTTGGGAAAATTCAAGAATAGGGTTAATCGTAATGAACCGAAAAGCATCATAACCAATAGATCATTGCAAATTATATCCATCGATTTTGTGAGCAATTTGATAACAAGTTATCACAACAACAAACATATTTTCGTAATCGTGGACCATTTTTCAAAATTCATTCAATTGTACCCTACTAAGAAAACAAATTTTAAAACAGTTAAAAAGTTATTGACAAAATTTATAGTAGAAATAGGCAAACCAGAACGAATTATTCTTGATAATGCTACATATTTCAACAATGAGAACATGAGAAATTTCAATCAAAAATTGGGAATAAAATTACATTTTACAAGTATCAGACATCCTGCAGCTAATCCTACAGAGAGATATATAAGAGAGGTTATTAAATATTTAAGGCTAACATCACAAGAAAACCATAGACAATGGGATAAAAAATTGGAAATCATAGAACAATATCTGAATGAAGTTCCAAGCACAATCACAGAAGAATGTCCAACATATGTTATGACTGGAAGAATGCCTGAGCGAGAGTGGATAAATGAACATAAAAATTTGAATGAAGTTATGGAAAAAGTGAATGTAAGAATAATGAGGAATGCTAAGAAGTATATCAAAAGAGAGAATAAGAGGGGAACAAAACAAAAACGAAATTCAAGAAAGGGGATTTAGTGATAGTAAAAGCATTGAGAGTACCAAATAGTAGATTGGGAATCTGTGCGAAACTACAATTACCATTTGAGGGACCTTATGAAGTTGATAATGAGGAGGCTCAAAATAGTTATAGGTTAGTTGATCCTCATGATAAATCGTTAAGGGGAATTTTTAATATAGAAAATGTTTATCAGTTTAAAGTTTAGTTCATGAGTGCTGTTGTCTTGATATTATCCACTTGAATTCAAGAGAATCCTGTTGAGAGGTGACATTTGAAACAAAGGAAGTGGAATTAGTGAAATCAAATAGTCATAAAAATTGATATTCAAATTTTGCTAGCGGAGTATCAAAATATTGAATATAAATTTTGGGGAATTGTTAGGATATGAAATATGAAGAGTGAATATGGAATGAAGGAGAATGGAAAATTGATCACAATATATTATACAAGTTCCTTGTTGGATTGTTTTTGCTGTGTTGCTGGTTTGTTCGTTTCGCAATCTGCAATTTTTTTTCAGTTTTGATCGGTTTTCCACAGCTCAGAAGGAAGTCAGTGTGGCTTGTTCATTTTCAGCATGACATTTCAGGAGATGTCAAACTTCGTCTCAACTTAGAAATTTTCAAAATTAATTTTAGAACCATTATTCGAAATTCCATCACAAAATCTATTTATTTGAAATGAAAAACATCCTGTATATGATTTAGGACACAAACTTAGAAATGACAGATCAATGTCAGTATTCAGTGAATTTTGGGATTTAAAATCGGGGTGGAATAATAAAGAAGCAACAAGAGTATGTGTCTATATAATGACTATTTTTCATTGTAAATATATTCTCATCATTCATCAATTTAGAAATACAAATTAAAATAAGAAGTGTTGAATAGAACATGGAAGTCAAGTGACAAACCATCATGAAATTAAGTGATTATAAAAAAAAAAGAAAGAGGAAGGTTGCCAAGGAAAAGTTTGTTAAAAAAAAAGAAAATTTGGAGATAGTTTGTGGTGGATAAAAATTAGAGAAGAAAAAGAAGTTTATCCTGGAAAATCATAAGATAAAACAGTAAAAATCAGTTGGAAGAAAAAGAAAAGAGAAGTCCATGGTCTAGAAAGTAAAATCAAGCAAGGAAATTAAATTACCTCAAGTTCTCCCACAATAATTCAGAACGTGACAGTCAGGAGGCAGTAAAAGGGTCAAGGAAATCTATTCCTGAAGGAAGAATAGACTCAAAAGGAACATTTAAGTGAAAGTTGTCTTTTGGAAGCTTCCAGTTCATATTACAAGGGTAATATTCAATTTAAGAAAGGAGACTCAAGGTATTACTCGTCCTTTTTCACAATTCCAAGTCGAAATTGAATGAACTCTATTTTTTTATGCGGAACTTTTATTGAAAACAATAACTTCACATAACTTCATTCATTGTCTGTATTTCCATTCCATAATAGCAAGTAAGTTGTCGCAGGTTTTACAATTTGTTACCTGTTATTGTGTGTAATTTCTGTTGCCATTATAGACATTCAATCTTGTTTATTTTTTTTTATTATTCCCCAGTAAACAATTCAAGTTTCGAAATTCATTTGAAGAGATATATATCAAAATCGTCAACAGAGGCGCTGTTTGAATCCACCTGAGAAGTCTTACAGGCGTACCGAACTGAGTTCTTGGAGGAAGAATCCTAATTGAGAAAAGAAAAAGATTCAAGCGACATCGGCGTCACAGCTGGGACACTTTTAGCGAGGGGCTTGGTAATTATATATTGTGTTGATTTGATCTGTATTCCATTTATTCTTTATTTGATTTTTTTTCGTTGCATATCATAACAAGATCCAAAATACATAGATATAAAATATTCAATCTATCAACCGCGGATCACTAAAGATCAGATCATTACAAAATATATATTTATATATATATATACATATATATATATATGTTGATTTTTTAATTAGTATATTATCTTCTTAGCAAATTAATTTTGGCTGATGCTTCTATCTAGTCTCCCGTAGATTTTTTTAATTTGGACAATCAAACACTTGATACTCCACTGGTTTTCGTGTGTGTTGATATCAATCTGTCGTTCAACCACAGTATGGACGTTTTCATTAGGGATTTTGAGGGTAACATTCCGGAGATACGGCAATTCTGCAATCCTCATACGAGTCGTATGAGGATTGCAGAAATAAACTCAAATCCATAAAGGGTTTTTCGGTGTACAACCAGAATATTTGTAGCATTTCGAAACATTTTGAGGATCTTCAGATTGACCTTCATCAGTTGGATGAGGATTTTGATTGCATAATCTTAACTGAAACCAGAATCATTGAAAATACGGATTTATATGAGCTGAAGGTTATAATCTAATATATAGCAGGGCTGCACTCAATCAGAATGATGGAGTAGTAATTTTAGTAAAGAATTGCTCCAACTATAGTACACAAAATGTCAAAATACACGAATCTACAGCAATAAAAATTACAGTCGAATTAGAAGAAAGTAATATAGTTATCGTAGGGATATACAGGTCACCATCAATAAGTATTCCAGCGTTCAATGAGTGCCTTGAAAATTTCATTAGGGAACACTTGAATGATAACAGTAATCGGATAATAATTGGAGGAGACATAAACATCAATATACTTTCTGAATCAGAAGATTAGAATGAGTACCTTAACATCTTGAATGAAAACAATTTAATCTCACAAATAAATACATATACGAGAATTCAAGGAAACGCACACTCATGTTTAGACCACTTATTCACTAGAAATATAGGTGACAAAGTAATCCCAATCATGCTAAAAAGCTCAATAGGTGACCATTTCACTACGATGCTTAAATTTGAGAATACTTCAAAATCAGGCTACAGTTCGATGAACAAGCATACTATAAATTATGAAAAAGTAAAATCATTGATGGCTGAGGAGTCCTGGAGTGACTTCCTCCAGATCGAGGATGTAGAGATTTTGGCTGATAGTTTAACAAAGAAAATCCAAATTTGTGTACAGGAATCCATGGTTGAAATAAAACCTCTGAGAAAGAAGAAAATCTGGATTACTAGTGGTATAATAACATCCATCAACAGAAGGAATCAATTGAATAAAGCAAGGTACAGAGACTTGGAAAACGTTGAACTGCAAAGTGAATACAAAACTTATAGGAATAACCTCAACCTGCTGATAAAAAAAAACAAAAGCAAAATTCTCCGAAGACATAATTGAAAAGAGCAAAAACAATCCTAAAAAACTATGGGAAACGCTGAGGGCATCTATGAATCAAAATAATAAATAACGGAAATAAAGGGAATTCGCCTACAAAATAACATAATTTCACATGATCCTTCGGAAATTGCGAACCACTTTGTTGATAAATATACCAACCTAGGAGAACAACTAGCCCAACGAATTGTGGAACCAAAAAAATTTAAGGAAAAGGGAAAACGCATTTTGAACACCATATATTTAGAGGAATGCACTAAAGAGGAGATTAAACAAATAATCCACAAACTTAAAAAAAACAAGGCACCCGGGTTAGACTCAATAAGCTCGGAGATATTGAAGATTATATGTGATAATATTTGCAAACCAGTATGTCACCTATCGAATGTAGTCCTGAAGAAAGGTACATTTCCTAGTTCGCTCAAAAAAATCAAAATCAAACCGATTTATAAGAGAGGTGACAAACTGGAATGCCTAAACTACTGACCTGTATCTTTGATTTCCTGCCTTGCGAAGATAATAGAAACGGTAATAAAATCACGTTTGTGCAAATTCTTGGAAAAATATGATGTCCTTTCCCCACTGCAGTACGGTTTTCGAGAGGCTAGGTCCGCACAAGATGCAATGGCGGCTCTGACCTCAAAAATATATAAGTCCCTTGATGAAGGAAAACCATCACTTTGTATCTTCGTGGACCTGGCTAAAGCCTTCGATACCGTGAGCCATGAGAAGCTGAATGAGGCACTAGAAGATCTGGGAATGAGAGGACCATGCCTCAAGTTGTTGAAAAGTTATTTGGCAGAAAGAAGTCAATGCGTCGAAATCCAGGGAACTTTCAGTGAATTCAAAACCGTCAAGTATGGTGTACCACAGAGAACTGTGTTAGGTCCTTGTCTTTTCAACATTTACCTGAATAACCTGTTTTTCGTTGATGTCGAAGGCCAGATTATAAGCTTTGCAGACGATACTGCTGTTTTCTATAAAGCAAATAATTGGATAAACTTATTCAATAAGGCCCAAGCAGATTTTTCAAAAATAAAAGAATGGTTCGACTCCAGACTTCTGACCATCAACTTTGCTAAGACACATTATGTGCCTTTCAGCATACAGAAAATAAATTTCGACAACTTCCTCCCAATTTCTCAAACGACCCCAACAATAACCTTTTCTATACTACCGGCTACTTCAACTAACTACCTAGGCCTGACTATTGACTGCAACCTGAAATGGGATCAACATATAACAAAGCTATCAGGGAAACTACGAAGTTTGCTATACTTATTCAGGCATTTTAAAACGATGGTGAATATTGACCAGTTGAAGTCTGTTTCCTATGCCCTGGTGGAATCACAACTGTGGTATGGTTTGATAGCATGGGGTGGTGCATATAATCATTATCTGTCCCCAATCACAATCCTACAAAGATGGATTTTGAAAATAATTTATGGGAAAGAAAGAACATTTTCCACAGTGGAACTCTTTGACATTTCGCGAGTCCTGGATATCAGAGAACTTTACTTTCAGTGTATTATAAGTAAAGAAAAATTCACAAAAAATAAGGACCCTACAAGGAATACATACTCAACAAGAAATCAGCCTCTTGCCGTGTATATTCCAAAAGTGAACAGAACCCTTACTCTGAGAAGTCATGTGTTTCTTGGTCCAAGATTATATAACAAGGTCCCCTTAGAAATCCGTGGAATAAATTCACCAGTAATGTTCAAAAAAAGAATTAAGAATTGGCTGCGAGAAAATACAGTTTCAGCACAGCTCTTTTCAACCTAAGATGTTATTATTGTTATTATATATATATATATATATATATATATATATATATATAATATATATATATATATATATATATATATATATATATATATATATATATATATATAATTGTTCATATAATTGTTCATTCTTTAAAGCCGTTCGAATATGATTGGTGTAACGATTGTGCTCTGGATATTACTAATTGAAATATTTTTGATTTGTACCAATAGGAGTAAATCTTCATATCTTATCGTGCGTTGTTTTCTGTACGTAATTTTTTTATGTGTTTTTCAGTGAATCTGTTGTACTTCGTCTCGTATATACCAATGATTTTGATTTTTATTTATATATATATATATATATATATACATATATATATATATATATATATTGTTCTTTGTCTTTCATATATCAATCTTCTTTTTGCTTTTTTACTCATATACATTTGAATGATTATTTTGAGTAAGTTTCATATACATTTTATCGTGCATTCTTCATCTATGTATACTAATTACTATGTGCGTGTAAATATTCTTGTTATTTTTATGTCATGGTGCGTTTCATACAAGGCAAGACTGTCAACAGTTTGGTCGAATTCAGTTCACAGACTATCATGATGAACACAATAAACCACATACAAGTGGTTTTCACTACTTCCGTGGTTTTTTTGGGTTTTGTCTATTTATGTGTGCATGTATGCCACGAACATGATATGCTTTATACATATTTAAACAAAAATTATAGTTGTCCACCTTGCGAAACAAGTGCTTGCATTTATCGCTTTCATCCTTTATTCACCATTTGATATGTAACTACGTATATTGTATTATTATATTATATTAGGAATAAAGTTATTATTATTATTATTATTATATTATTATCAGTTGTTCAAGGAACGTATGTTAACATGGCCTATTTTGCAATCCACTTTTTTGACACAGCTATTGTGGGTTTTCCATTAGTATATTTTATATAAAGGTTTTCCTCACCTTTCTGCTTACGTTCATTAATTTCCGTGAGTACTTTTTTTAGGTATTCTCGTTGCAACTTAGTTTCGTCAGTGCTAATTTGAACGTTAATATTCAAAGATTTCAGCTTTCTTTCATTTTTGAAAATTGTAATGACATCTTCCCTATTGTTCAAGATTACTTTGAGTGGCGATGAGTTGTCACCCTGTTTTTTCCCGATTCTGAAGGTCTTAATTCCATCTTTACCCACAGAAGGCGCCATGGCATCAATGATATCCATAGCGACCTCAGTGTCTGATTTCTCCCAATCCGTAGATAATAGTATTTTTTCCTTATTCTGCCTTTCTGATATTTCGTTGTTAATTTTTTCCGTTTTATCAGTGGTTTTTGTTTCCTTTAAACTATTCACCTCCTCCTGAAGTACCCTTACCAGCAAACTGAGATCCTTAATCGCTTTAGTCAATTCCAGACAGTTGGAACACTCTGTATGTGCATTAATATCTCCTCCTATAATCTGTCTACAGTCCTCACACTTGTAAAGGGTTCCTTGCATATCGGTAAAAAGAGTAAATTGTTCTTTGGATAATCCCAGACACTTACAGTGAAAAACTTTTTTGCAAAAACAACACTGGAGATAAGGTGTCTTATCATTCACGGTTTTTGTACACTTAACACATTTAGCTGCCATATCGATCGATACTAAAGAGTAATAATTAATCGAAATGAAGTAAAGAGCGATCTCAAACACGTCTTGTCTCGACGATGGTTCAACTTCAATTGATAGAGTGCTATTCATTACAAATCTGAAAAACCTCAAAGATTTCCATAATTTAATAAACATCTTCAGTTACAACCTCGCTTGCTTAAGAAACATGGCATTCAATGTTGAGGAATGGGATCTTGTGTTGTTTGACAATGTTCATTAATCATTTAGATGAAGAAATCATCAGGTTCGGATACGTATCAAGTAATATTAGCATTTCCACTTTCGAATTACTTATAAACCCTGTGATAAAATAATGTAAAGCTTTGGATATTGTTGATAATTCTTTTGTGGAATTTGAATCCAAGATCAAATCAACTCTGACATTTCTACAAAATAAACTGAAACACATTCTTCAATAATAATGTGGTCAGGTACAATTACAATTGAATATTTTGTGAAGGCGATCATTCCATTCACAAGTGAACTCAATTTCTGAATAATTCACCGCAAGAACAGATATTTTTGCTATACATATTAACAGTTGCACAAACTCTTTGAGTACCCAACACAATTTCAGGAACTGCAAATCACTAGGCACATGTCACTTTTGTAATTCACGTTATCACTTCATTATGAATATCAATCCTGGTAATGCTAGTAGAGATAGATATACATCCTCTCCCAATGTACAGACGCCACGGCTCCCTCTATCGCATCGTCGAATAGTTTCTTTTCGAACTCCGCTGTTCGGCCAATTGCTTATTCGAATAATGATTCTCAATCATCCTCAAATTCAAATCTACACGTAAATAATGGAAATGATACGTCCATTCATCATCACTGAATGATAAATAGTTTTTGTGTGTGATATTGAGAGAATGTTTACTCAAATTGAAGTTACAGAAAATCATTATGACTTTCAACTCATTTTATAGAGATTTGTTACAAAAAACAGTTAAAGAATATAAACTGAAGCGAGTAACTTTCAGACAAGCTTGTTCTCCTTTCTTTGGCAAATCGAACAATTTATCAATTAGCTATTGATGAAAAACAAAAATTTTCGCTCGGTTCGTCAGTTTAAGAAAACAATATATGTGGATACCTGAATCACATTCTCAACTGAATTCATTTTCTTTCGACGCAAAAAACGAAACATCAAAAAATGTTGACCTACAATGACAACCACATATTCTCGTATCAAGTGAAATCAGATCGTACTTGCACTAAACGGAATATTTTATCGCTTAGATACATGAATTAAATATCTCTCGAGACTAGAAGATTTGCTGTTTAATAATAATTAGTTCATTGGGTATGAATTCTACATTGTATATAATGTTTACTGTTACAAGTTTGGTGTCTGACTGACTATGCAAAATAAATCATGTATAAAAGAATGTTCGTGAACCACTTAAGGGTTCCATCCCTCGTCTTGGGTTACTCTGGATTGCGTCACTTCGGCTTATCTCTGTAGGATGTTATAATTCATGGATTTACTATTTCAATAGATAAATCAAAAGTCATGGTTTTCTCCAAAGACATCGTACAAGAAAATATAAATATTATGAGTAATACTTCTGTCATCAGTCAAGTCGGAAACTATGAATTACTAGGACTTCATTTTGATAGGAAGAGGACATGGATGAATCATGTTAATAAAACATTCAAAAAATCTTGTGGAATTTCAAATATCCTCAAGTATCTGGTTAGGGTAAGCTGGAAAGCAGATCCGAAAATAATGGTAATCATACATAATGCATTGATCTCAAGAATATATATCTAGCATACAACACAAATCAATAGGATACTGCCTAGGACTTGTAAAATCTACTCCTTCAAATGCATTATTAGTTGAAGCAAATCACTTTCCAATAAATATTGTCGCGTACAGGAATTGATCTACCTGAAAACACCCCCTGTCGCTTTGGACGTAGTCAGGAAATAGGGAACACTCCTCGACTCCGGATAAATCGAACACTATGGGGTTTCATATAATATTAAACCTCAACGAGGACAATATTACACAATCAAAAAAAAAAAAGAACTTTACAATGTTTTAACATAACTCAACTCAAAATAATACAGAAGCTAGTAGCCATTTTTCTGGGGGACGCCAAAGAAAGGGAATAAAAACTCGCACGATATTCCAATGGAACTTGGCGTACCACTTTGTCATCAATACCCTTACTTTCCCACCGTCTCACACGGGACCCCCACGACTGACCTCAATCTCTCTCTTCGGTCACAAGACAGTGTGTGCGACACAACAGTGCACTGATTCGATATCCAAAACAGAAAGCATCACGAGTGTTATTCCGTTTTACGCCCTTTGTTTCGATAATTCCGCCTGCTCCACTTATTCATCATCAACGATGGTACACCTACATATTCTGGAGATGCCAAATCCAGGTGAATATTCCACTGAACTGTCAACCAGTCCACATCATTTTTTTGCTAAATACACCGCCGCTGATCAAACACCTCATTTCGTCTCACAATTAATTTTGTGATCATATATTCTCATCAAAGTAGTCACTCAGAAAGACTAAGGTGATGATTATAATCCTACAGGGGCATCCAATTTCAATAAATCTAGAAGGATCTTCCACTTAATCCGCTCATGTGGCCCCCTCATTATCTCGGGCCATTGTGCTGAAACCTACATAATTAATATTCTGTATAATTCCTCTACCAAATTATGCATGCTTCATAATTAAAATGAACACACAATTCCTATAAATTTCATTCAAATAAGATATTGACCTAATAGTTGAACAGAGGGATTCTTATGATATGATTAGATTAAAACCGCGCTGCAGAGATTCAAAAATATATTTTTCTCTAGTTCGGCACCACTGTCTTTCATTATGATGCCAAGTTTGAGAGCGATCTGTCGACCATTTTGTTAACAATAGCTGATTAAGTCAGTCTACCTCACTAGTGCTCTACGATTTTTACAATGAACGGAATCACTGAAGACATGCTGCGTTCTTCTCATTGTTTTCCTTGATATCCGCGGTCTGGTGCATCATGAATTAGTTCCGAAGGTACAGACGGTCAATAAAGACTACTATTTGAGCGTTTCAAGGCGTTTGCGTGAGAAAATGTATCAAAACATCCTGAAATATGGAAGAACAATTCGTGGATTGTAAAGGACGATATCGCGCCACAGAAATAATAGTTCGATAACTAGAGTATCAGAGTGAGAACGATAAAAAAATTCTGCCATTCGAACTGGTCGATCAGCTAAATACCGGCCCATCGGCTCCTGTGGTGAAAGCGGGCAGGACCGTACTCAGGGCGGATATGATCATTGGTAAAGCTTACCCTACATAGTTACACCCGAAAAATGGAAACATCCAGTACCACGGGGATTCCTGACTACAGGGGTCTTTCAAATAATCCAACAGAACCATCCAACACAACCGAAGCAAATTTATTCCAGCGTAGTGTCCCAAAAACAAGCAATTAAATTCCCAACCAAAGACCAGGTAATCATTTTCCCGGCAATTGATGATACGAAGATTCAAGACTATATTCTGGCACTTGGATCAATTATTCAACCGAAACATATCACATTTTGCTCCCGCATTTCCAATATCAGAATATGCGTATATCTTTCAAGTAAACAAATTGTTGATAGTTTCCTCACGAACCCCGGAGAAATAAAATGTCAGCACCACATAATCAAAGCCCGCAGACTGATCACTCCCGCGACTAGACTAGTTTTATCTAATGTATTTCCAATAATTCCACATGTCGTAATAGAACAACACCTCAAGAATTAAGATCTGAAGTTGCTATCTCTGAAGTTGCTATCTCCGATGTCCTTCCTTCGAGCGGGTCTGGATGACCTGCAATATAGCCATGTTCTCAGTTTTCGCCGCCAAACATATATTTCTCCCACTGACTCCTCTCCAACCCCTGATTCAATCCTTATCAACTTTGGACATATAGCTTCCTTGTGCCCAGAAGAAATAAACCCAGACCAACTCCACGTATCCCAAGAAATTACAGAACAAGAAAATGCAGAAACCACAGGATCAATTTTCCAGAAACGCACCAGCTCAGCACTATCTAGTCACACCGCTGAAGCCCCCCCCAGAAACATCTTCCGAAATCAACTTCATTGAACCCCTCCTCAACCAAAACGATGAAACTCAAGACAAGCATTGCTACTGAGACGACCCAATAAAGAAGAAAACAACTAAATTACGACTTCGATACGGCATCCAATGTCTCCCTTTCAGAATCAGAAAACGACTTGTCCCAAGATTCCTAACAACCAACAACATATTGATGTTTCAATGGCATTCATATCGCAATGCAATATTAATGGTCTTTTCACCCACCTAGAAATGTTAGAATTGCTCAAGAATGAACTAAACCCAATGGTTATATGTCTGCAAGAGACTAACCTCAAAGATAGTCACATATATAATATGAAAAATCATAAGGAATACCATGAAAACAGAGACAATCCAAACAGAGGAGTATCTATATATGTCAAACAAACAATAAAATCGACACAAATCCCGCTTACTACCAGCCTAGAAGCAGTTGCAATATCAGTATCAGCTCCTACCAAAACAACTGTGTGCAATTTATACATCCCACCAAATGTGAAAATAAATCAGACAGAGTTAAATAACGTGTTGCAACAACTTCTCAAACCACGAATCATACTCGGTGATTTTAACTGTCATAATGTCGTATGGGGAAGTGATAAAACGAATCATAGAGGAAAAACCAAACCAAATCAGATTTGAATATACTTAATTCAGGAGAAAATACTAGGTTCAATTCCTTCCCATACACTTTCTCAGCTCTGGACATTACGCTCTGCGAAGCCACTATCTTCCCACAACCGATGTGGAATGTCCAACCTCCAACCCATACGGAAGTGACCATTATCCAATTGTGGTTAAGAAGGTAGACACTCCTCTCGCGATTAACTCCACCAAAAGTGGAAGATAAAATCTGCTAACTGGGTACAATTCTCTCAGCTCATAGAGGAAAATATTCCTCCAAACTATTGTATCAACGAAGATATTAATATGGTAGTTTCTCGTTTCTCTGGAGTTATTATAAATGCTGCAACACAATCGGTAGGAAGAACATCTACATAAGTAGGTCGCCATCCGGTTCCATGGTGGAATACAGAATGTCACGAGGCAATAAAATTGAAAAAACGCGCATTTAACAGATTTGAAAAACACAGGACAATGGAAAACATTATTGAATTCAAAAACCTCAGAGCTAAATGCAGATACACACTCGAAAAATGTAAAAAAACAATCATGGAAAGAATATACCTCGTCCTTGAATAACTCTACACCATGTTCAGAGGTATGGAAACGTGTAAAATGGATTGAGGGAATCAATACAAATAACAACACACACATGGTAGATGAGGACAATATCACCCAGAATAATGAGGAAATAGTGAATATTCTTGTAAATACATTCGAAGAATATTCCAGTAACGACAATTATCACGAATCATTTAGACACCATAGACACATTTCTGAAACACATGAAATCCCGATAATTGAGGACAACAACGATCCTATAAACTTTCCACTGACACCCGATGAACTTGAAGACGCTCTAAAATCTTTGAATGACTCCAGTCCTGGATCTGATGAAATCCCCTATATATTTCTTCGCGAATTACCACCGAAAGCTAATGTTTACCTACTCAAAATATTCAATCATATTTTCTCGACACACACATTTCCACACATGGACAGAGGCTATCATAATACCTATCATCAAATGGAACAAACCAAGAGATGACCCCCGATCATACAGACCTATTTCACTAACAAATTCCATGTGCAAGTAACTAGAAAAAATTCTGAACAGACGTCTTCAGTTTTTATTGGAATCTAATAACCTGCTCGTTCCAGAACAAAGTGGATTTCGCAAAAACCGATGCACACTCGACAATCTGATAAACCTAGAAACAAATATCCAAGAAGCTTTCATAACTAAACGGAAAGTGGTAGCAGTTTTTTTCGATATTTCAAGAGCCTATGATACAGCCTGAAGGTACAACATTCTCAACAAACTCAACAAATGGAATGGGTCGACAAACACAAATTCCTAGGAATGATTTTCGACACGAAGCTTCGCTGGGGCGCACATATTCGACAACTGAAACAGTCCTGTCTGAATGGACTCAACCTTATGAGGACCCTGGCTAACCAACACTGGGGTGCTGACCAACAGACCCTTCTTACAATATAAAGAACCTTAATCATGCCGAAAATTGATTACGGCTCGATCGTCTACAATACTGCTAAGAAGACACAACTCAAACGGCTAGACACGATTCACAACACTGCAATTCGCCTGGCTCTTGGTGCATACAGGACAAGTCCGGTGGCAAGCAATAGTCTTTATTACGCTGCCAAGACATCTGTCAACCCAAATAACCCGACCTATAGAAATACTTCCAAAAGAACGGAAGACCTATTTCCTGGAATCTCAAACACAGCATCGCCTTTTTATGAACGGATTGAGAAACTGAATTTCAATTTTGAAAATGTCATCACACCTTCCCAATACCAACCAGCCCCGTGGACAGTTGAAATTCCCCAATGTAACACAAACCTTTCTGAATACCCCAAATTCTCAACTCCTTCCACTTTATTTCAAACTCTGTTCCATGAACTCAGAGCTAAATACTCCGGTTATGATTGCATTTACACTGATGCCTTCAAGATAGTTGGCAACGAAAACGTAGGAGCCGCGGTTATCACGCCTCATTCACACCTCTCCTACCGTCTGTGAACAACATGCACCTTTTATATTGGGGAGCTTTTCGCCCTAGCAGAAGCCATATCAGAAGCGCGCAACAGTACCAGTAACAAGACACTCATTTTCACAGATTCTCTCAGTGCGGTAAAAGGAATCTTGCAAATGTACCCCAAACATCAACTTCTGCAACGCATGCAGAGGGACCTTTTGGCACTATACCAAGAAAGCAAGAATGTGGAGATTGAATGGATTCCTTCACGGAAACGGCCGATTCCGTAGCAAAGAAAGCCTGCGCAGACCCCGATGCCAAAGTAATTCCGGAAATACCGAACCAAGACTTCAATTGGAGAATGAATGAGCTGTTCAGGCAACAGTGGTACACCAGGTGGCAAAATTCTAATAATAACCTGATTGAAATAAACCCAAACATCGTCAAAAATAGAGTAGGAGGTGTGAGCAGAAGACAACAAGTTATCCTTTCGAGACTACGCATTGGACATACCAAACTAACGCATGAACATCTCCTCAGGAGAGAGGAAGCCATCAAATGCGAGTTCTGTGGAGTTAACATCTCGGTGAAACACATCATCTCAAAATGTCCCGGCCTAGAGCGACAAAGAGTATCCAGTGGATTATCGAGTGACCTTACTTAATCTCATGAAAGTTCTTGAGTCAATTGATATCCTGAACAAAATATAGACACTGTGAACTCTGATTGGTAATGTACTGTAATGTAAAGTGATTTAATGTAATGTAATTATTGTTCCATCGCTAATAACCTCTAATGGTTGATGCGATCTATTAAAAAAAAAGTAGGAAGAAAAATCTGATAATCTTTGGCCTCAACAGAAATTCGAGAAGGGTATCTGCTGTTTCCATATGTACTGAAATAAAACAAATACTATCTGTTAACGTAACTGAATCAGACATCAGTAACATATATCCACTGGGTAAAGCTGATGAATCACCAATCAAACTAGAATTGTTATCCCAATTAAAAAAGCAAAAAATTCTTCAGAACTGTAGAAAACTAAAAGGCACGAAAGTTTCCATTTTCCATGACCTAACGAAGAAAAAAAGAAGTGAAAATATAATTCTGAGAACGCACCCCAATCGAGTCAGAGAAAGCACCAACGATCGGTGCTACATTAACCCATTAACCGCCAAAGGTGCGTAAACGCAACTTTTCCATATTTTTTTTGTAGTTTGGTCAATATTATCCATATTAATTCTGACGGATCTTCATAAAAATAATCTAGAAGGAGTGAAAATATTTTCATTCAATCCAAAACATTTTTCAGTCTCTGAAAATTACTTGAGAATCTCATAAATTGAGCGTTCTTGGATTACTCCAATGAAATCATTTTTTTTTTCGATAATGAATATGAAATGATGATACTCATCAAGTGCTGAACAGTAATGAAAAATATGCTCAATGATAACGTGTATTTTCATTTTAGTAAATATTTCCGGATGTCGTTCATTTTTGCATGTACTTGTGAAGGACGACCTTTGGACGATAATGGTGAACATTTTTACGATATACGATGGCCAGTTGGTCTTGCTTGATATTAGTTCATTGCGAACCAGTATCGGCATGGAAGATTTATGAACCATATGAATCAGCTCTACCAGATGATATAAGATAATGTTGGACATTTGATAATCAAAGATACTAACAGTACAAGAAAAAAATGTCGACTTCGTAAAAGTGAGACAATTCATTTATGTAGAAAATGCAAAGTGCATGTGCACCCAGATTGTTTCGAAAATTATCATATGAAGGAATAGGGCACCTACATGTTTGTTTTTTCATTCGATTATTTCATCCATTCTTGGCCAAAGGTGCGCTCACGCACCCACTTGTTTTTTTCAATACTTTGAGTTTATAATTTTTTGAATGACGAATTTTTGATGTCTTGGCCGTTAATGGGTTAAGGGAAACAGGCTCTTCATGAATAATTTAGCTTATAATGTCGATCACCTACAAATCGGAGGAGATAAGAGAATGAAACATAATGGTGCCCCTCTAACACCAAACAATTTGCCAGAACCGATCATTGGAAATAGAACAAGACGCGCAACAAAATAACCAAACAAAAAGTGAAATTAGGGAAGAAGAAAAAATATCGACAGACTTGGAAGAGATCAACACCCCGAAAACAAGAGCAATAAGAAAAACAAATAAATCAACCGCAGTGCCATTTACCAAGTATGCAGTAAGGAGTAGACTCAGATCCAATAAATAGGTGACATTTATTCCTGTGAATTCTGTTATTGAAAGGGAAAACCTACCTCGAAGGAACATCATTGGTAGGAAATTTGTAAGGACCGATCTGTCCTCTCAACACCATAAACAAACTCTACGAGGGGCTCATAAGAGCAAGATTTGAAGTAGCACTGGAAAGAGGAGAAGGAATATCCGAAAACCAATACGAATACGGGAAGGAACACTCCACACTACAGGCAGTGGAAAGAGTGAGAAGAAAGGTAATAAAGCGAAACAGTAAATGGCTAGCTCTGGTAACTTCAGATGTTCAGAACGCGTTTAATACGGCACCCTGGCACAAGATTGTCGAAGAACTTCAGCAAAGGGGAATCCCTCGATATTTATTTATTTATTTATTTCTACGGAATCAACTCCATTACATGAAAAAAAAAATATGTATATATATAAAATGTATAAAAATAAAAACGAATATGTAGCAAACATATAGATAATCTCACTTAACGCAAAACAGTTATAAAGTAATATATAGTAAATAAATAACAGGAATAAGAAGTTTTAGTAGGTACTGATATCACATCCTGGTAGGAATCTTTGTTCATATATTGATTAACATTTTTTATAGATTTTCTGAATGTAATCAGCGAGCATCCACATATTTCCAATCTGTTGTCATTTATAACCTTAAGTGTTCTCTCTATTGGTGAGTGTTTCCCATAGTTCGTTGTGTGAAACGAAATATGAAACAAGCATTGACTACGCAGGGCTCTACTAGGCACATTGAAGTGTATTTCTTCAAGAAGTTCTGGGCAGACTACATGACCATTGATGAGTTTATATATAAAAATCAGAGCATGGTCCCTTCATCTTTTAGCTAAGGAATTGATATAAAGGGTACGCATTATATCAGAATATTCGTGGTCTGCCACCGGTTGATTTAATTTGAAGGCCATGAATCTCATAAATTTATTTTGAACCCTTTCCAATGATGTGCAATGAACCAAGTACAACGGGGACCAAACTATGGATGCATACTCTAATTTAGATAGAACGAGGGATGTGTAAACTCTTCGTATAGAAATTACAGAGAAGTTTGAACAATTTCGAAGTATGAATCCTAAGGTTTTTGATGCTTCAACGGTTACATTATTGATGTGCTCTACAAATCCAAGTTGTTCGTCAAACCAAACCCCTAGGTCTTTCACGCATGCAGAATATTGAAGAGGATCATTATTTATATTATAGGAAGTTTGGGATTTCTTTAAATTTTTGAAAAAGCTGATATAGTAACACTTATTCACATTCAAGAAGAGTTGGTTTGTTTGACACCATTTATATACATTGTTGAGGTCTTTTTGCAATAGAACTTGGTCCTCGTAGCAATTTATTTCCTTATACATCTTCAGATCATCTGAGAACATCAAAAAGTCTGAACTTTCAAAGCATGAATACATGTCGTTCACAAATAGATTGAAGATTAGGGGAGCAAGATGTGCTCCTTCAGGAACCCCAGATAAAACTTGTATATCTCTCGACTGATTTTCACCTAATTTCACCCTTTGAGTACGGTTGGACAGAAAACTCTGAAGCCATCTTAAAAAATGGCTGTTGAATCCTACCTTGCATGGTTTCTCTATCAAAATGTTGTGATCGACTCTATCGAAGGCCTTGGGGAAATCTGTATATATTGCATCAATCTGAGTCTTATTTTCCAAGGCCTTCAATATCTCTACTTCATAGACTAGTAGGTTTGTGATAGTTGACTTTTGACGTGAAAACCCATGTTGATTGTTAATCAGTAATTCCTTACGATAATAATTCAATTGATCCGTGATGAATCTGTCGAACAACTTTGGAATTGAGGACTGATTGCATACACTCCTATAGTTTTTCACATCCTCTTTAGAACCGGATTTATGAATGAAAATGATATAACTGTTTTTCCACAATTTTGGAAATATTTCGTTGTCCAGTGAAGATCTAAACAACAGAAATATTGGATAGGTTATAGCACAGATACAGTTTTTCAGAAATATGTTTGGTATACCATCAGGTCCAATTGATTTTTTGTCAGGCAACTTAGATATTGCATCATATACCAGAGCAACTGATAGGCTTGGACACGGAATATCAAAATCACAACCACTGCCTCCAATCTCATTCAACATTAGAAAAATAATCAGCAAAGAGATCTACTGTTTCAATGCAATTTCCTGCTGTTTTATTATCGTAGATCATATTTACTTGTAAGCCATAAATGTAGATTTTTTGTTATTGATGTAATTCTAAAAAGATTTTGGATTTGACGATATATTGAGATCGACCTCTTCTATATAATTTTCATAGCACGATTTAGTAATTATTTTGCATTGTGTCCTTAATTCAGCGAATTTGTTGTAATTATTCTGAGTTCTGTTTTCTTTATAGATTTTTTGTTATTGATGTAATTCCAAAAAGATTTTGGATTTGACGATAAATTGAGATCGACCTCTTCTATATAATTTTCATAGCACGATTTAGTAATTATTTTGCATTGTGTCCTTAATTCAGCGAATTTGTTGTAATTATTCTGAGTTCTGTTTTCTTTATAGATTTTGTGAGATATTTTTATATTTATATATTTGGTGAATATAATCCAAAGATATCTGAATAACAGAAAGATTGCCATGAACAGAAATGAGATTACTGTAACCGCAGGAGTCCCACAAGGTTTGGTACTAGGACCGACATTGTGGAACATCATATACGATTGATACGCAGCTAGCAGAAGGGACGATATCAATGCCGTTCGCAGACGACTTAGTCATCATAGTGGAAGCCAGAAAGGATCAGGAGCTGCTGGATCGAACAAACTAATCAATAAGAAAGATTGATCAATGAATGACTGAAAACGACTTGAAACTAGCACCGGAGAAGACTGAAACGGTAATACTACGAGGACACGGATGGAGAAGGAAGAGAGCAGAGATCAGATTCGTATTGAACATGAAACAGATCGAACCAAAAACATGTGTATGCTACCTGGGCATAACTTTGGACGATGCTGGAAGCTTCGGAGATTACATCAGAAGGGTTACAAGACAAGCGGCAAGTCTTTCAAGAGTACTTCCAAACATAGAAGGACCACAAAGCAGGAGGAAAGTATTGCTGAGTGGGGTTATTCACTCAATCATCCTCTATGGGACACCTATATGATTTGCTGCCATAAGGGTAAAACTTTATAGAGAAATTATGGAAAAGGTGCAGAGAAGGATAGCACTAAGAGTGGCTAGTGCATATAAAACAGTATTACTGAAAGCAACCCAAGTGATAGCCGGGACGGTACCGATACACTTATTAGTAGAAGAAAGGGAGAAGCTACATAGAGCAGGACACGAGAGAAACGAAGAAATGCGGCACACAACTCTGGAAAAGTGGTAGAACGAATGGGAGATGAACACAGAGACAGCGCAGTGGACCAGGAGGCTGCTTCCGGACATTAGGTCGTGGATGCCACGCAGATATTGACAGGTCACGGTTCTTTTAAAACATTCACAAAACGTTTCCACCTGAGTGAAGAGGACAGCTGTAGTTATTGCGGGGAAACTGATTCAGCAGAACACACCTTTTTTCACTGCCCACACTGGATAATTCACAGGAGAAAAATCGATATCGAGGTAGGAGTGCAACTAACAGTGGAGAATCTAGTGAATGAAATGATGAAGGGCAGCAAGTGTTGGAATGCCATAAGGAAACATATGAGGACTATTATGGAAAATGAGGAGAAGGAAGAAAGAAGGGAACAAATGAGATAGACCACTCAATACCTCTGAACGAATGTCCCAGCGCACAGTGGTCCAAAAGCCCAATTTCCTGGTCAAAACCTCAAATGTTAATGGATTTTTCTCAAATATTCAGATTCATAGTGTTTTGGGTCGCTGATTACGAAAATAAAAAAAAATTAAATTCAAAATGGTGGATCCAAAATGGCGGACATTATTTTCAAATGATAATACGTTTGTGCTGAAATTCATATTATAAATGTTTTTTGGGTCACTGATTACGAAAATGGATAGAAAAAATTTATTACGAAATAAATAGGAAAAAATTATTGCAGAATTATTACAAGCACAATATGTGTGGGGAAAATTATTCTTTACTTGGCTGAACTACATGATTTCCTCAAATACAGATCAACCGCTATCAGAGCTTCCATCGCAACTTTCATTTTCAGAATTATTATCTTTATTTAGTACATCATCTGCATCGTCGCTTCCAAAATCGAAATTTTCATAACTGAGTGCTCTGTCAGCTGACGCACGAATGCACCAACACTGCTCCAAACAGTACGGTTTTTAAACCAAAGGAGCAGGTAATGCCAACGGTTACGAATTCTACATACTTTTATACGCGTAAAACCGTTGCGACTTTTTCAGGATCTCTTAGGATCATAACTAATTCTCTACAGATATAAAAGAGATTATGGAAAAAAAAACAATTCTGAGTGCCTACATTTCATTCTTAATAACATCTGCAAAAATACATGTGATGATTCCCGCAGTAAAGAAAAATATTCTACATACATTCAGGAACATCCTCCAATTTGTCGCAAACGTTTTCACAAAAAACTGCGTTTCTCATGACAATTTTAGTCAAGCGCACGAAACAGGTCATGGGCCGCCATTTCCCATGTGGCGCGATAACGGGCAAGTTTGAGTGTGTGCCCACGGCCAAGTATTGAATATATCGACCTAATCTTTTGGATTATGAAACTTTCATTCTACCTGTTTGGGAAAATATGAAGCTTTACCTCTTTGGGTAACTTTTGATTTTTGAGGTTTTGGCCAGGAAATTGGGCTTTTGGACCAGTGTGCAGCGGACGATACCAAGGTGTTGTTGAAGAAGTAGGAGGTTTTATTCAGTAAAAATATGACATATCTGCATGGCAGAATCTTTCAAAGATTTCCTCCCACTGAAAAAAAATATCGTATAAATATATAATGGGATTTCCGTCACTCCAGTATCTGCAGTTGTGGCTGTTCACATGTCCATGCAAAAAAAAAAATCTTAATAACCAATCAATAATTGACTCATGAATTCACAAAACTCTGTACGTCTGTCAGGATCATCTTCATTTTATTCTTGTACATTCTGCATTTCATAAGAATGGAATTTTGCCTCTTTCAGAATTCGATGTACGCTGCTTTTAGAATCTCCAGAAATAGTATCAAATTGTCTTAAAGATTGAATGTTGTCCATCACTGCATGTCCTACAATTGCAAGAGCGACCCCTTCATTGCTCATAGGCTCCTCTCGTTAACGGTTTTTATTCAGTACTGATCCCGACTCTATGAACTTATTCATTAATTGAAGCAGGCACTGATATGATGTGTTATTTTCTGGATGAATTTCATTGAAAGTTCGAGCCGTAGGTCTAGCACATCGTCCATTTTCAGAATACGTAGCTACAAATACTTGTATAGTATAAACCATTTTGAAAAGTTTTTGAATTGTTGATTGAAGTGCTTCGAATACATCAATTATTCATTACACATTCAGCAGTCTTAGAGTGTAAACAGCATATGTATAGCTCCACAATAATACCACTGTTAAGTAGTTTATACGAATCCAATAATATTGGAAAAAGTATCAAAGTGAAGTTTGTGAAGTGCTCTGTGTAACTGTGCCACATAATAATACAACAATTCATCTGAATATTGAAAAATAACCATCTGAAGTCTGCAAATATATTCCCATCTGAATGACACGTAGAAAATAACAAAAACACTTGTTGGACAAAAAAGTCAACAACTCCTTATTACTGATTCAATATCAGCTATTTGCCGTATTTCATGTGTAGTTTTTTTTTTGGGTGATTTCTCTGAACTTTTTTTGCCATGGCAATCAGATGTTTCAAATGCAGGGTGGAATTTGGCGAAAATGGATCATTTTTCGAATGTGATTCATGTAGGAGACCCAGTCACACCAACTCAGCCTGATCCGAATTATGCCCCAGTGAATTGAAATGTATGCAGTTGAAGAGGATATCACTACAGTTTCTCTGTGAAGAATGTACGTCCAGTCTTCGTCAAGTTCCAGCTCTTATAAAAGCTATTTCTGACCTAAGAAATGAAGTTGAAGCAATGAAAATGGCCAAGCCACCTATGCCTCAGAATAACGTTGGAGAAATGGATAAAGAAGACGTGATTCATGAAATGCTTAAGCGTCAAAATCGTGCATCAAATGTCATCATGTTGAATATTAATGAATCACAATCAAGGATCCAGTCCGAAAGAATCTCACAAGATACTGAAACTATTAAGAGAGTTCTTGAAAATTTTAACGTGAATAAAAACGATTTGAAACAAATGAAACTCGTCCTATCAAAGTGATACTACAATCGGCAGACGATGCAAAATATGTTCTCATAACAGTTCCAAGTATAAAAATCTTTAGCGACCAGACTAGAGCTCAGCGAGAGTACTATCTAAGGGTAAAATCAGAATTACAACATCTGATTGAAAACGGTGATAACTCAAAAACAATAAGATATATAAATAATAAACCTGTGATCGTCAACAAAACTTTGAATAATGTTTCAAAAAAGTTGAAAATCAATTAAACACAGACACTATATACCTGAATATTCAAAGCCTTCTCAAAAACAAAGATCAACTACAAGAAAGTCTAGTTTGCTACAACCCAAAAATGATATTACTAAGTGAATCCAGAGTAACCAATGATATCGTAGAAGTTAAACTTCAGTAATAATAATCGGGGCTCTATAAGAATGAACTTAATATCATGTGAATAGCCACTAAATTCTACTGATGTAGACATTATTTATCAAAAAATAGTGATCAATTGTAGAGCAATCATTGATGATGTTTTTCCGATACAAAATTGTATTTATAACATTCATTTGCCATGGTTTGATAATGAAGTTCACTGTGGAGTTAAGGATCGTGATCGTGCTTACAGAGTATTCAGAAACTGTTCAAATACAGGAATAAATGGGAAATATTCAAGAAATTGAGGAATGAGGTCGTCAATGTGTTGAAAAGAAAAAAAGATCAATATTATTTTGAAAAAATTGATCGGTACAGGAAAAACTCTAAACAAATGTGGAAAACCCCCCAAAAGCTTGTTAAAGGTGATGATATTGACTTTCCAAACTGTATACAGTTCGATAAAAACTGGTGAACTCAAATTACTCAGAGAGCATAAATGGAATTGTTAAGAGTATCAACTATACAGAGTCATGGTACAATGAAAACTATAATTTATACAAAACTTTTCCAGAATTCAGATTGCTTTCATCAACAGATCTACGTGAAATTATACTTCCTTCGGACAATAAGTGCAGTATACATGAAATCCTCAACGTCAAAATATTGAAACAAGTTTTTGAGACTATCGGTCACGATATATTGTTATATATTGTTCCGATACCTAAAATTCCTCATGCAATTGAAGCTAACGAATTCAGACCAATCAACACTTCACCACCGATTGAGAACGTTCTAGGAACAGAAAAAGCAGCCGGCCAACTTACTGGCCAAAAATGTAGAATAAATGGAGTTGATAAAATATTTGTTAACGAGCAACTTACCTTTTTAACTTTGAACATTCTACGGGAGGCTAATAACCTTAAAAAAGTTGACTATAAGTTTGTTTGGAGTAGAAACGGTATTGTGTATGCCCGTATCAAGGAAGGTGAGAATTCAATCAAAATAAATAGTATATATCACTGCCGAGAGATATTGCAAGCAACAAAGTAATGCATATCTTTTTGTTTAAAAAGCTAGTATTGTAACTTTAATAAAATGGCTTTCAACACTCTTTTTGGCGAACACACGGAATATGAAACAAAAACCTATGACTCAATTGAAGAAACTGTATTGGATGTTTAAAAAATATTGTTTAATTAACGTAATGAAATCAGGTACCATTTCAAAACATTCCAGTACAGCTTTTTCACGAAAGTATAACAGTGAATAACCTATTGTTAATATAATGGGAAAGGTACTGATTGTGTCCTAGTTAGGAAATACTAAAAACCCAATCAAATTGTATTATAAGAGAGTCGATTGTAGAGAGTGCACAATAAAAACATCTAAAACCTATTCTCATTTTACTGATCCTCAACATGTTTCGATAACTCGAACTCTGGATATCGAGAACAACAATTATTACATGGCGATCCTGCTAGTTACATGTTGTGGTGAAGTTGAAAGTGCAGAAGTACGGTGTATATAAGAACGTGATGGGCAAGACACAATCCAAGGAAGCGGTCATAATTTCACAAGCAGGCAACAGTGGAGGAATTACGGCAGGAAGTGAAACTCAGCACGGATACTCCTTATTGGAAGTTTGCGGAGTCGTCATCGGAATTTTAATTCTATTGGGAATCCTTATCTAGTTCTACAAACTTATCAAGAAATCTATCGAAAAGAAGATAAGAAGAGAAATCTCAAGAAGTCAAGAACTCATGTAAAACTGATTTGACCACACCGGTAATCAGCTTCGTGGGAACAGGCTAGAAGGGCGCAATGCCACTAGTTTGCAACGCTAAAACTGGAAGCAACACCAGAAGCAACAACGAAAAATTCGAGTGACGCCGGCACATGGATGGGCTTTGACTATTGATGATTTCTTCATCAAGGTATTATGTCGTTAGCACGATCATTCAACAATTGTAGAATTAATGAGTAGTGTAACTTTAGGAGAGTGCGAAAAATTAGCTCAGGTTTCAGCAGCCGTTTTACGGAATATCAAGAAAGAACCATTATATCGTAGAGAGTCATCAGATAGGGTTTATAAATTCATTTTAGATATTAATACTCTTGGAGCTAAGTTTTTGAAAATTAAAGTCAATTATAATACACAGGAAAATTTGCAAGTAGAATTAGAGATATTTAAGGATTATGTTGATAAAATTGAAAAGTTTTTGAGTGAAGCTGAAACAATTCTTCATGGAAGATTGAGAGACATTCAAGGTAAAGAATTTGAATGGCTGAAAAATTTGATCTGCGGACCGCTGCATCTTTATTGCCATCTATGGACGGTACAGAAGATGTAACGAAACAGTTAATTGATTCCATTGAGTTATATAGTGACTTGCTTGACAATGATGGAAAATTATTTTTGATTAAATATGTCCTAAAAACGAAACTAACTCAATCTGCAAAGATGAGACTTAAAACAACATACAATAATGTTGCGGGTTTGATCTTAGACATAAAAAAACACCTATTAACGAAAAAATCGACAGCATCGTTAGCCTCTCAGATGAATACTATCAAACAAGAAAATAAGAGTATTGATGATTATGCAAGAATTATTGAACAATTAGTGTTTGATCTAACTTTAGCTCAATCGGACGGAGACGAACATTCTGTTAAAATATTGAGAGTGGTAAATGAAAGATTAGCAATAGACGCATTTTCAAATGGATTGAAAAATAAGGACTTGAGAACAATAGTGAAAGCCAGGAATTACGATCAATTAAAGGATGCTATCATGGGAGCGAAAGAGGAGAGTTCAGTGTGTAACTCTAATCAATATAATCCTGCGGATATGTTTCATTTGCGTGGTCGTCAAAATTTTAGGAGAAGTCAGAATAGATCTTATCATTCAAATTCGAATAATTTCAGAGGAAACCATTATAGAGGAAATTATTATAGAGGCAATCAAAGTACCGCAAGTTTTAATAACAATCGCTTCAATAGGTCAGCGAATACAACTCATAGAGGACAAGGTCGATTTTCACGTAGACCTATGGGACGGCGACCTTTTCAACAGCGTAGTAACACTTATTTTGCTGAACCTGCTGAAACTGGCGGCACTGGGTCAACAAGCGAAACATTAGATCTTAATAATAAGTTTTTTCGAGTCTAACTGTAAGAATGTATGTATGAATATGAATGCATTGAATTTTGTACGAGTCAGGTATGGAGGACGTGAATTGAATTTTTTGTGTGATACAGGTGCAAGCATCAGTTGTTTTGTTGAAAATAATTCGAGAGATTTATCAAATGTAGATACAACGAAAAGATTCAAAATTAAAGGTATTTCGGGATCCATGCTTTTCGTAGGGTCAGCAAATATTTCATTCAATTTAGCTGATCAAAACATTTCTCATAAATTCACGGTCATTAGGACTTTTGATCCTGGTATACAGGGTGTACTAGGTTCAGATTTTTCTTCGTGTCATGGAGCAATCATAGACTATGAAAAATTCGTATTTTCATTTTGGAATAGAGAGATAAAATATACCGTACCATTATACGCAAAAAATGACTATTATACCTCCGCGGTGCGAGATAGTTACTTGGTGCTATACCAATATCAAGGATGAATGTGTTATTATGAATGATGAGTTGTGTGGAGGAGTCATGATAGGAAGTAGCATAGCGAAACCAGTAGATAAAAAGATTCCAGTCAGATTATTGAATGTGAATGAAAGAGAAGTAAGATTGAGAAATTTCCAGCCAAAAGTCAATAAATTAGAAGAATTTGAGATATGTTCGTTCAAACAAAATAAAATATCTGTTGATAGAGTTGATAAAGTTTTGGATCTGGTGAACATGAAGGCGCTGAATGCAGAAGAAAAAAGTTCAATCGAAAAAATTTGTGCCAAATATGTAGATGTGTTTCATTTAGATAATGATCCTTTAACGGTTACGAATATTTACAAGCAAAAATCAGATTGAAAGATAACGTTACCCCAGTATATGTTGAACCGTATGGATTACTACACTCTCAAAAGGAAGAAATACATAGACAAGTTGACAAAATGTTAAAAGAAGGTATTATAGAGGAAACACAGTCTGAGTGGTCTTCCCCTCTATTACTTGTACCCAAGAAAGTAGACCATAATGGAGTTGAAAAGTATAGAATCGTGATAGATTATAGGTTACTGAACAAACAATTGAAAGACGAAAAGTTTCCATTGCCTAATATTACGGAAATTTTAGATTCCTTGTCGGGTGCAATATATTTTTCACATTTAGATCTAGCACAAGGATATTATCAACTTGAATTAGATCCTGAAAGTAGGCCCTGTACTTCTTTCGCAACAGACAGAGGACAATATCAAATGAAAAGGTTAGCTATGGGCATGAAAATAAGTCCAAGTGCATTTTCTAGACTAATAATAATAATAATAATAATAATAGCGTCTTTATTGTCCATTCCAATTTTTTTAAATAACATTATATTATATACTTACAAAAATACCGGCATAATAGGCGGAGTTCAGCTTACAAAGTTGAAAAATATCGATAAAAATAAATTATAGTGAGTTGTTCATATTAGCTGCTCTTCCACTCAACCTCAAAACACACCAGTCTATATTGGAGAACAGAGTCTTACTTTCTAGACATTTTTTTAACACATTTGTTCACACGGAAAGGGAAAGGGGGGCTCATTTACATATTCTGCTTATTGAGAAGAATTACTTTGAAATGTTTTTTGAAACAGCTTTCTTTCATTTTTTTCAGATGGCTTGGTAGATTGTTTTAAATTTTGACTATCTGATAACTAAACGGTCGTTTAAACTGTTCGGTACGATGTGTAGGGGGTGTCAATAGACCCTTGAATCGTAGATTCAATGTATGCACATCTGTTCTGAATTTCAATTTGTTATAAAGATAAGTAGGCGTTTTTTTTGACGATATTATGAAATAGACATGCTGCATGTAAGTACCTACGATTTTTCAAGTTCAACCAGCCAACGTCCTTCAACTTATGACTGATACTTTCTCGACTACGAATGCCAAAAATCATTCTCAAGCAAGAGTTTTGTATTTTTTGTAATTTATTGTTACTAATACAAGTGAGACTTGGACCATACAAGCAGTCAGCAAAATTTAAAGTGGATAGGACTAAACTTTCGCAAAGCATTACTTTGATTTTTCTTGGCAAAAATTTTCTACTGCTATATATAATTTTCAAAGAATTGTATGCCCTCTGAGTTAGTTTATTAACATGTTTTTCGAAACGTAGTTCACTGTCTATGATGACACCCAAATTCTTACAATGTTCAACTACCTCGAGTTTGCTTTGTCCAATACTAATATTGATTTCATCTGCGATTTTATTTCTTTTCTGTTTTGGACCAAATAACATGACACTAGATTTATTTGGATTCAGAAGAAGACAATGTTCTGCAGAAAGCTCGGCGAATTTTTTCAGGTCACTATTTATTCGAGCACATGCATCTTCGACAACATCGGTATGGAATGAATAGTAAATTTGAGTGTCATCAGCATATAAGTGCGATTTGCAATATTTGAGGTGTCTGACAAATTGACTAGTGTATAGAGTGAACATGACTGGTCCCAAAATGGAACCTTGGGGTACACCTGATATGAGTGTTAGATATGTAGAGTGCGCCTGTTCCACGCGTACTTTTTGTTGCCGATTGTTTAAATAGCTTTTCAACAGAGTTATCGTGTTTGGACTAAATCCAATATGAGCTAATATTGAAAGTAACACTTCGTGATTGATTGTGTCAAAAGCTCGACTAAAATCAAGTAGAACCAAAATAGTAACTTTACCTTTATCCGATGACTCCATGATGTCATCCACTACGTGGAGAAGTGCTGCCGTACAGCTGTGGCCAGCTCTAAACCCTGATTGTACCGTGGAAAGGAGTGAATTCTTCAACAGGTAACTATTGATTTGTGTTTCCATGATTTTTTCCATTACTTTCGACATCGTCGGTAAAATACTAATTCCTCTAAGATCTTTAAATTCTTTAGGAGTAGTGATTTTGGGTAACACAGTGACAACAGCACTCTTCCACACAGAAGGAAACTCATTTTTTTCAAAACAAAAATTAATTATGTGTCTCAAATATGTAACAATATGTGGACTACATAGTTTCAACATTTTCAAATTTATACCGTCACACCCAGTGGAATTAGTTTTGATTTGTCCTATAATGTGAAGAATGGTTAATTCGTCAACAGGTGTGAAATTAAATTTAGAATCTGTTAACTGCAAATTTTGATACTGATCCAGAACTGAGTCGGTTGCATATAGAGAAGGAAGGGAATTCACCAGAAAGTTATTGATATCGTCAGCATTACTCAGCTCCGGTGGTAGCTGATTTTTTTTTTTCATTGCTACATATGTTATTTTTTAGAACTTTCCAGCACTCTTTATTGGATACATTTTTCAGTTTATATGTAAAAAAAGCCTTTTTTCTCTTTCTATAGCCCCTGTTGTGTAGTTCCTCATTTGCTTGTAATATTCCCAGTCATTTAAATTTTTTGTTTTTTTGAATTTAGTGAGTGATCTGTCTCTGATATTCATCATGGTTTTGATATTTTCTGTTAGCCAGGGTGCAGGAGGCTTTGTAAAATTTTTTGTCACGCTGGGAGCATGCTTATCAAACAAATTTGTGATGCTTTCTACCAAAAAAGAAACTTTGCCATCTACATCATTGATTTCAAAAATATGAAAAAATGGAATTCTAAGCAGATCCTTCCCGAAAAACTCATAACTAAAATTTTTTAAGTTTCTATACGTCAGCATCCTTGAACTCGAATGCACAGAGTTCGTTTTAATGTTTATATATGTCAATTGGTGATCAGACAAATCACAGTCGAGGACACCTTTATCCAGCACGTTTGTTTTGCTCGAAACGATAATTAGATCTAAAAGTGTGGCAGTGGTAGCGGTAATGCGTGTTGGTGTATCAATAATCTGCTTCAGATCAAATTCTTCTAGAAGAGAGAAAAGCGACTGAACTGTTAAATTTTCGAAATTGAATAGATCCAAATTGAAATCGCCTGTACATATTAGTTCATGGAATTTTGATACGAGCACACTCATGGTATCTTGAAAGACAGAAATGAGTTTGAGTTGAAAGTCGGTGGTTTGTATATAACACCGACGGCTATATCATCTTTCTTTAGTTTCAGTTCTATCCAAATTTGTTCAATCGAGTTATCAGGTATTTGTATTGCTGAGGCATTGAGCTTTTTTCTAGAATAAATACACACACCTCCACCCCGTGTGCCTCGGTCTTTTCTGAAAGAATCATATCCATCAATATAAATTATATCATTAGTGATGCTTGCATGTAACCAAGTCTCAGTTATGCAAAAAATATCGAAACTATTTGTCCTTACTGCTGTCCTAATGTCATTAATTGAAGGTAATAGTGAACATATGTTGATATGTCCTATTTTAAGCGAATTCATATTTATTGAACCTACTGTATATGTACTTTCCACATCTGAGATAAAATGATCAAAGTCTTGAAGTTAATGATGAAAAACAAGAGAAAAATTGAATAAACCAGTAACGGATATATTGTACGACCTAAAAACAAAAGTGTTTAGAATATCAAGTTTCAAACGACAAAGCAGAAGATAATATATGAGCCCCTTTTGAATATAAAAAGATAATGTAATGAAAAGTGAAACAAAATAAATAAATGTGAAGCAGTTTTTTCAACCCAACATAAAACACTGTCTAAGCGGTGCTCTCCTTACTAATTTTAATAACTATTCAACCTAAAAATATAACTATATATAATAAACGACTGTGAATACTTGTGAAATGATGATTCATTATCCGAACTTCTTGATGCCATCCAAACTGTCGATTCTAATAACATTTTCTCCCTTTTTTCCAAAAACGTTTCCACCATTGGTCCATATGCTTGCATTCCTGCCAAGTTTATTGGTAGCACTTTTGACCAACTCCATTTTCTCCTTAGTTAATTCTTCCCTTATTATGATTCCACTACCCTTCAGTTTTTTTTTGTTATTGTAAACTTCATATTTTGTGTCCATGCGTAGAAATTTAACGAGAAGTGGGCGAGTTTTGTTGGCTTCGTATTTTCCAACACGGAAACAGTGATCAATGTCGGATTTGTTGATATGCATACCCATTTTATCGACAAAGAGGTCGGTAACAAAGTCACTGCATTTTTCATTTTTCGACTCATTCATGCCGAATATTCTAATAGATTTCTTCTTCAGTTCAGATTCATAGGTTTTATTTTTCGTTTGTATTTGTTCATAAGTTTTCTTCAGTTCCTTAACCTCGTTTATCAATAGAGAGTTTTCATTTTCCAACGTTTTCAGCCTACCTTCGTATTTTTCACTAAGCGTGTTAACAATTGTTTGGGTAATTTGGTTCAAAAAGTCCTCTGAACAGCAAAGTTTCGTCACCAACGTTTTCACAACCGTCTGTAGATCTTCTTCCGGCTTATTTGTTTTACCTCGTGTTGATGCCATAATCAATGTAGTTTGAAACTATTTCACTAGTTCACTTGTATTTCAAAATATACGACAGACTTTCAAAGATTGATATAGATTAGTGATCTAATCTTTACATATAGATTTTAAAGAGAGCAACCACAGCAAACGTCTACTCCATCAGACGGTGCGCTATCGTTTAATGACGGTAGCAATGGCAGGCCTAAATTATGACGCATGTTTTATTTATTTGGATGATTTAATAGTCTTTGGTCATTCATTGCAGCATCATAATCAAGCTTTATTGAGAGTCTTACAGATACTGAGAGAAGTTAATCTCAAACTGAACCCCAGTAAATGTGAATTTTTAAAGAAAGAAATTCTTTATTTAGTACATACAATTTCATTCGAAGGAATATTTCCAGATGTCGAAAAAACAAAAGCAATTTATCATTATCCAGTTCCGAAAAGTTGTGAGGAAACTAAACGATTCGTTGCATTTGCAAATTACTATCGAAAATTTATTAAAAATTCTGCAGAAATTGCACAACCTCTTAATGAGTTATCTAGAAAAGGTGTAACTTTTGAATGGACTGATAAATGTCAAAAATCTTTCGATTTATTGAAACGAGTACTCATGAATCCACCATTGTTACAATATCCAAATTTTACAAAAAACAATCAATTCATTCATTCAAAAATAATCTTGAAGAAAAAAAGAACTTTTCATACTAACCTTATATATACAGAAGATATTAGTAATATCCGAACATTATATGTTCACAGTTTATGTATGTATGCATTCAAAAATAAAATACTTCTTTATTCTATTCCAACAGTTCATATTACTAGAAGCACTACAAACAAATTGCTACCCACTCCAAAGTTCAACAAAAACGTCTGTCAACGCTTCCTAACGTATACATTACCAAAGATTTGTAATATCCTACCCCTGTCAATAAAACATCTGAACAATTATAAAGTATTTTCGAGGGAATCAAGAAAATTCATCTTCGAGAATTACTTTGTATTTATCAAGATATTAGAAAATTAGTAGTGGTTGTATGTTACCATTGTTTTGCACAATGGCTCCTGAAACACAGGTGTGATTTGTATTTTAGTCACCAGTATTGTTTTTGTATGGCACAACACAAGTGTTAAGTCACTTAGGTGCTGTTTCTGTGTACAATGCTTCCAATTATGGATTTTTGTTTGTAACCTTTTCATGTTTTTACATTGAATGTAGTTATGAGTATGTATGCAGTAAATTGAATTAAATTAAATTAAATTCTTAGAGTAGATGCTAGTGGATACGCGTTAGGTTCAGTTTTATCTAATTCAGATGATGAACCAGTAGCATTCGCATCTAGATCTTTGAATAAGGCAGAGAAGAACTATTGTACAATAGAAAAAGAATTATTAGCAATCGTTTAGTCAGTAAAACATTTTAGACCATATTTGTTCGGTAGGAAATTCGTTATTTTATCAGACCATCGTCCATTGATATATCTTTTTAATATGACTAATCCATCCAGTAGACTAACTAAGTTTAGATTGATTCTTGAAGAATACGATTCCATTGTGAAATACGTTGAATGGTCTGAAAATGTTACAGCAGACGCTTTATCTCGAGTAAGCATTGTAGATTCGACTGAATTGAAAGATATGAACAGTAAAGTGAGTGAGAGTATGAACGTCATCACACGAGCTCAAGCAAATAGTAAAGTGAAAGAACATTCAGAAACAAATATCTCCACCAATGATAGGCTTGATCACCCTGTTATTGTGGAAGTATTAAAACGTCAAAATTCTCAAATGGTAGAATTACGTCCAATATCGAATAAAGAATTCGAAGATATAATATATAAGTACTCAAGGAATAAAAAACTGAATTCAGATACAACATTCAAAAATTTCGTCTATGACTTAGTTCAAATATAATTTTCTTTAACCAGCAAAACCGATCAATGGCTGACTTAGGTACGTCGTTGAGGAAACTGGAAAAATTATGCGAAAAGCATGATATTGCGCAATTAATAATAATGAAAAATGCTAGCAGTCATAAAATTTTAGACGATTTGAAGAAAGAGAAATGTCAAGTGTCGAATAGGAAACTAAAAATCTCTGTAATTAAAGATAGACAAGTTATAGACAATAAATAACTACAACAGTTAGTTTTGAATGATTTTCATACATTACCAACAGGAGGACATGCAGGAATAACCCGCATGTATAATAATATTGAGAGATATTACTTTTGATCATCTTTGAGAGAAGATGTTGAATCATTTGTCAAAAGATGTGATGATTGTCAAAGATGCAAGTATTCCAAGCCAAATAGAGAACCTTTAATGATAACCACCACGGCTACATATGCGTTTCAAAAAATATTTCTTGATTTAGTAGGTCCACTTCCAGTTGATATACAAGGTAATAAATACATTCTCACACTTCAATGTGATCTCTCAAAATTTGTAGAGGCATACCCGATAAATGATAAGGAGAGTACGACAGTTGCAAAATCAGTCGTTGAAAACTTCATTTTATGCTATGGAATTCCACAATCATGTGTTACAGATCAAGGAACCGAATTTTTATCTAATACGTTCAAAGAATCTTGTAAACTATTGAATATAGAACAATTAAATTCCACTGCATACCATCATCAAACATTGGGTGCACTGGAAAACACACACAAACAATTGGGAGCATTTCTTCGTATGAAAGTATCGAAAGGAGCCAATAACTGGAGCGCTTGGGTACCATATTGGTGCTTTTCATACAATAATACAGTTCACTCTTCAACGCGATACACACCACATGAACTTGTTTTTGGAAAATCCACAAAAATTCCATCTCGAATTGTCAATCAGGTAGAACCACTATATACATTCGATGATTATCCAAATGAACTCAAATTTCGATTGCAAACAGCATGGGATGATGCACGGAATAATTTATTGGAATCAAAACACAAACGCAAACATGAATATGATAAAAATAATTGTAAGAATGTGACATATCAAATAGGAGACATAGTTTTAGTAGAAAATGATGGGAAAATAAGTAAAATGGATTCATTGTATATATATGTATAAAGATCAAAATGTTATTCTTGATATTAATAAGAAATCTATAGTAGTACATAAAAACAGGGTTAAACGATATTTCAAATAGGTTTGTTAGCCAGAATATAAAAATATTTCAAGGATTGTGAAATATTTTTTTTCTTCGTCGGGAAAGGTGTATTGGATGTTTATAAAATATTGTTTAATTAACGTAATGAAATCAGGTACCATTTCAGAACATTCCAGTACAGCTTTTTCACGAAAGTATAACAGTGAATAACCTATTTTTTATATAATGGAAAAGGTGCTGATTGTGTCCTAGTTAGGAAATACTAAAAACCCAATCAAATTGTATTATAAGAGAGTCGATTGTAGAGAGTGCACAATAAAAACATCTAAAACCTATTCTCATTTTACTGATCCTCAACATGTTTCGATAACTCGAACTTTGGATATCGAGAACAACAATTATTACAAAACTAACCTATTCAATAACCCTGAAAATGATCTCAATGTTATTCACCTCAATGTTCGAAGTATTTGCTGTAATTTTGTGAACTTGACCTCATGTCTATCTTCACTTAATAAAGATTTCGATATTATAGCACTCTCAGAAACTAATTCATTTATTTATTTATTTATTTATTTAAACATTATACATCCAACAGGCTAACAGCCCAATGACAGGAGTATTTTACAAGAATGAGCTTAACGCTAATTATCATTTATAAACTCGATAATCAATTTGTAATAACCCTAGAAATTTCTTTTTCAAATGCATGCAAGGACAAGAAAAATATATCAGCATTGACAGATTACAAATTATTGTAACATCTACACATATTCGAAAGAGGGCAGTAATAGTGGTGTCGCGAATTAGAAACAGCTAAATGAAAAGTAGTATTTTGTCTAGAGGTAATTCTTGGGACATTAAAATCGATCGACAATAGAAGGTTCGGAGAATCTGTTCCATTGTTAATGAGTTTGTGTAGAAAAGCAAGATTTGCAATCTCTCTCTGTTTTATTAATGAGTACACATCAAATTCTTCTAACAATAGATCATAATCATAGCCTCTCTCAGGGTAAATTCCATATTTCTTAAAAAAAGCGAATTTTAAAAACTTTTTCTGGACAGCTTATAACGCATCCACATATTTCGTATAGTTGGGGTTCCATATGACACTACAATATTCCAGCTTACTTCTAACCATTGCATAGTAGACATTCCGTAAGGCATCGAAGGAATGGAATTCTTTACAATTCCTGATAAGAAAACCCAAATTACGAGTGGCCTGGCTAATAATGGTGTTTATATGATTCACAAAATTGAGTTTTTTGTCAAAACTCACGCCTAAGTCTTTGCATTCAGAAACACGTGATAGTTGTTGAGTTGATATACAGTAATCGAAAGTAAGAGGAGCATTTACGCGGGAAAAAGTCATTATCTTGCACTTACTGTAATTCAGGAGTAAATTGTTTTATATACACCAATCATTTAGAGATGATAAATCTTTTTGTAAAAGTTCACAATCTCGAATATCATTGATCTCACGGTAAAGTTTCCAATCATCAGCATAAAGAAGAGTTTTTGGGTTCAAAGTTTCACAAATGTCATTGACAAATAAAAGGAACAAGAGTGGTCCCAGATTTGAACCTTGCGGTACTCCCGAAGTCGATACAAATGTGAAGGATTTAACCCCTTCATATTCCACAAACAACTCCCTTTCGGTTAAGAACGATTTCATTAATTGTTGCAATTTAGAGGAGACACCAAAGTTTTTTAACTTGTCTATTAGTCGATGATGGGGAATTTTGTCGAAGGCTTTGCCAAAGTCCGTGTATACCACATCAGCTTGCTTCCTCTTATCCAGAGAGCTAGATATAAATTCTGTCAGTATACATAAGTTGGTGGTCGCACTACGGTGCTTGACAAAGCCATGCTGAAATTGAGATATCATATGACGAACATGATTATAAATTTCATCGGCAATAATGATTTCAAATAATTTGGAAAAAACAGATATCAAAGAAATAGGCCGGTAATTGATGATGTTATTTTTGTCTCCAGATTCAAAAACAGGACAAACTCGTGATACTTTCCAAATATTAGGAAATTTCTTATTCCTCATCATTAGGTTATACAAGATATATAAAGGATAAGTAAATAGATCGATGTTCTTTTTCACAAATTTCATTGGGATGTTATCTGGTCCAGAGGAAAGTTTATTTTTCATTTTTTTTGCGGCATTTTTTATTTGTTCAACGGTGATTTCTTCAATGTTGAAGTGTGTTACATCATTTATCTCATCATATAGATCATTTTGGTTTTGGTGGGGTCTAGCATACACGCTACTGAAGAAAGTAGCGAATCCATTGACAATGTCAATAGGAGAGGATAGACATTCATTGTTATGGTACATTCGACCCGGGATTCTACTCCTATTAGATTTACTATCAATGAAAGACCAAAATTTACGTGGATCACGTTTTATACTTGCTTCTGAATCTTCAATGAATTTTTTGTAATCATCCCTGATATTCAGCTTAACAATTTTCCTGTGACGTTTGTATCGCTCGAGATAAAAAATAGACGTCTACGATTTCTGTACATTTTATGATAATGATTTTTTATTTTTATTTTTAATAATGTAGTATACAAATTGTACAACCTGAAGCTTCCTGGATATACATTGTGTTATAATGAAAGTGTATTAAATAAGTGTGATGGTTTTATCTTTTATATCAAAAGTGGCCTGCTTATCAATTCAGAGATTGTTTCAATTAATAGTGCAAAAGTTTTAAGAATGTTCTTAATCAAAAATAATATAAAAATAGGCATTAGTGGTATATACAGATGTCATAGTAATAATCAAGAATTGTTTGCTGATATTATAAATGTATATTTGCGCAATATGGTTTCAACAAATGAGATTTTCTGTGGTGATACAAATATTGATCTCATGAAACAGTCATTTGTTACTAATAATAATTCAAGTTCATTGATCTCAAATGGATATGTTACTAAAATAAATAGTGCTACCAGGGAAGTTGATGGTAGTAGCTCCTGTATTGATCACTTTTTTGTTAAATCTAATTTTAAATCTGAGGCAATAATTTTAAGGGGTGGATACTCTGATCATCATTCCATTCTTCTGAATATAACAATAAACAAAAATAAAACTGGTAATTCCAAAAAATTTATGTAAAAGCTGAATGAACAGAAATTAGCAATTCGTCTGAGCCAAGAAGAGCGGACCGAAGTGGTCGGAGAATCAGACCCAAATGTTTGTGCTAAAAACTTTATAAATATTGTGTCTGAACATATTGACTATTGCACAAGTGAAAAATATATAAAATGCAAAAATAGAATTATAAAACCTTGGATAACTAAAGGATTACTTGCATCTATTAGAGAACGTGACAAGCTGAAAAAATTATCAGCAGTATCTCCTCTTGATGTATTAAAAAAAAAGTTTAACGATTACAGGAAGATATTAACCAAAATCTTAAACGCTGCCAAAGCCAACTATTTTAGGGATCTCTTTGCAGTACATAAAAATCTCCTTGACAAACTTGGAAAACTATAAAGCATGCCACTAATGAAATAGAAGGCAAACAGACTATTACCAGAATTATTGGTGAAGATAATAAAGATTATTCACATGAAAAAGATATCGCCTATGAATTTAATAAATATTATAGCAATGTTGGAAAGAAACTAGCGTCAAAAATAAAAACCCCAAAAAATGTTACAACTAATGTTAAGAAGGTAGGCAAAAAACTTATTTTAGACAATATAAATGAAAATGAATTGATAATTATTATAGGTTCATTTAAAAATAAAAACTTTTGCGTACTAGATAATATTTCAAATAATATAATAAAACAATATCATAAATCCCTTATTATGCCTTTACTTCACTTAATAAAGTTAATTTTTTCTACAGGGATCTTTTCTGACCTACTTAAGAATACAATAATAGTACCGCTACATAAGAATGGTCCTAAGGATGGGTTAGAAAATTACAGACCAATCGCTCTAACCAGTAGTGTCAGTAAAGTTGTTGAGAAATGCATTAAACTTCGTCTAACCAACTACATAAACAAAAATAAACTCCTTTCATGCAATCAATTTGGTTTTAGAGAGTCATGTAATACTGAGGACGCACTCATAAGGGTTAGCAGTCAGATAGTATCAAGCTTTAATTCAAACAGGAAATGCATGACCATTTTTCTTGACCCAGCAAGGGCTTTCGACACTGTGCCGCGCCGCATTCTGCTGGAACGGATGGATAATTGGGGCATCTCTGAATTGCCTAATAAACTAATCGCATCTCACCTTGATAAACGTAACCAACAAGTTAAAATCGGAGATGCTCTGAGTCCACCGTGTCTGGTGGAGTGTGGCGTGCCACAGGGTACGGTACTTGGGCCTTTGTTATTTTCCATATATGTGAATGACATTTTTTCAGTTGTTAAGGATGATTATCTGGTATGCTTTGCGGATGATACATGTATTATTATTCAAGAGGATACTTGGAAAGATGCAATTGAAAAAGCGGAAAAAATTATTTCTACTGTAAAACATTGGTTAGATTATAGTTTACTTACAGTTAACACTAATAAAACAAAATTTGTATGCTATTCAATGAGAAAATCTGGTCTACCACATATTGATTCTATTTTTATTCATGAATCTGATTGTGAAAATTACAATCAATGTAACTGCAATATTAAAATTGATTCAGTAAATGATATAAAATACTTGGGGGTAAATTTTGATAACCTATTAAAATGGGATACACACATTAATTACGTTAATATTAAATTGCGTAAATTACTACACAAATTTTACATATTGCGAAATTCGATGTCAAAAAAATCTTTAATGAATATTTATTATTCATTGGCGGAATCGGTTCTAAATTATGGAATTTGCATATGGGGAGCTGCCCTTAAAAACCATTTACAACCATTGGTAGTAACTCAAAAAGCATTATTGAAAATATGTTTATTTAAATCAAAAAGGTTTCCCTCTGTAGGTCTTTTTAATGAGGCTAAGGTATTCCAAATACATCAACGATATATTAAATCTGTGATGAGATTATTGTGTAATGGTAAAATTAATGATTGTATAACTAATCACAAATCCGAGATAAATACTAGATCTAAAAGTAAACTTGTCAGTATATTACCTAGAATTTTTTGTACTAGTGTAAAGAGATCCTTACGTTATCTGGCTCCAAAGATCTATAACTCCTTGCCGCAGGAAATGAAATCGGTAAAATTTGCAAAGATAAAGGGAAAAATGAAACCATGGATATTAAACACTAACTTTAACCATTTATTCAATTGATGGTCTTATTCAGCCTCATTGGTTTTCACACAAAATTGCTTTTATGTTATGAATGGGATATGTTAAGCTACATTATATACAATAGACTTATAATAAAAAAAAATAAAAAATAAAATATATATATATATGTAATATTATTTGAGAAGAAGCACGCACAAATTTACAAATTTGTTGTGCTTCTTATGTACTTATTGAAATAATTTTTTTCTTGAAATAAACGATTTATTCATTCATTTATTTATTTATATATAATCAACTAATTGAATATGTTGAAAAAAAACGACATTTCAATCAATAACAAATCAGGATTCCGCAGAATGTATTCGTGTGAATCATCAGTACATTTCGGTTCCACTACGATGGGTTAAACTTCATGAACAAAAGAATCCACTACCAAAATTTTCAATAAAAATATTTGTCACAGCCCCCTTTCAAAATGTTGACCAAAAAGGTGTACCAACCGTGAAGACAAAACTATTGAAAGGTGCAAAATTTCATCATTTTCAAAAAAAAAATCATCTCGAAAACGGTAAGACTTTTATAATGAGGATTTTGTCATAGCAGGTGGGTTATCCTTTAATCTACATTCTCCCTCGGTTTGACGTGGTCTTTATGGGACACCGTGTATAAATAAAACATATCACAAAAGCACTATGATTTCTTTGTTTTTCAAGGATTTTGATCAATTTCCCAGATTACCAAATGCAATTGAAGGTTACCCATCTCTAAACATTTCCATTGCGTAAAATTCGATTTATCCCCGAAATATTGTTGAACTAGTTTGCAATGAATCCCTGTATTCGGGACTTTGAAAAGTGAATACATTGACTTCAGAAACTATATGTCAAACGAATTGATCATCAACTTCAAACTGGTACATAATAATATCAGAATTATTGGAAGGAACTTGGAATAAATCAAAATTTTCCTCTCACAATTTGACTTCCAATTCGATTGCAGTGTTTTTACAGAAACAAGAAAAATTCAAGATCAGAGTATAGTCAATTTGTCAGGGTATAAATTGCTCTATAATTAAGGAAATTCGAATCAGAATGATGGTAATGTCGTATATGTAAAGACGAATATTTACAAACATCACGAATTGATACATTTCAATGATTCGATATTGTTAAAACTAGAAGTGGATTCTTTTGATAATCCTATTATTGTCCACGTCCTCTACAGGTCTCCCTTCACTTGCATTGACCAAGTCCACCAGAATCTACAAAATTACTTCGATACCCAGGCAATGAATAATCATGAATGTAATTTCATTGTAGGGGACATGAATATCGACATTCTCGACGAAACTGACCACAAGGTTAGTGACTACTTAACAGTCATGTCAGAGTACGGGTACAAATCGTTGATAAATGCACCAACACGCCTTGAAGCTTGTCTTGACCATATCATTATAAAACCCTGTATTACACGAGATATCGAATTTTCAATCCCGATAGTAACTATCACAGGCATAACTGATCACTCAACCATTATCGTTCAAGAGGTAATAGAAAGAAACACCAAATCAAAAATTATAATGACAAAAAACTATGACACGACTCAATCAAAAAAAAAAAAATATTGAGAACATTAAAAACGCAAAATGGCATAATATTACCTCAGATACTGACGTGGATGCTATAGCTGAGAGATTTGTGTCACTTTTACAGCATGAAGTTGAGCAATGCACCAGTCACATACCAATAAAAAAAAACAGAAAAAAAAAGGATTGGATATCTATAATAGTATGTACTTCCAACTAAGAAACGACCCAAACAATTCGCGTCTCGAAGTCGATTACAAAAATTACAAGAACACGCTTGACAGGATAACAAAAACCAAAAAATGAATACTATGAAACAAAAATTAATGAAAACAAGAATAGTGCTACTAATTTGTGGAGAAATATGAATGAAATGTTTCGTGGAAAAAAAATTGAAATCAATTCCATAAAAATTAAAAATGGGAACAAGGTTCATAATATGAATGAAATTGTAGACATTTTCAATGATACTTATATCAACACGGGAAAAGATCTTGCCAAACAAATGAAAAGAACATCAAACAATCAATTCAATGAAATAATAAACGAAGAATCAAAATTTTTGAGTCCCGCAAACCCAACGGATGTTGTCAATGTTATAAGAGAACTTAAAAATCACAAGGCCCCTGGAAATGATGACTTAAGGAGTGAAACATTGAAACTGGTAGCCGAATACATCGCTGAACCAATAACATATATTTTCTTCCAACCAAGCTGTGGAAACAGGGCATTTTCCGTCGTGTTTAAAGCTATCCATAGTAACTCCTATCTACAGTGCTTCTCAAAAGTCCCCTCCCTATCTCTTATCTTTGGAAAGATTATACATAAACAAGTGAAATTTGGAAACTGAATATTAAAGGTTGTAAACTGCCCTACTAGAGATGATAGATGACGAAATCGTCAAAGATGACGTCACGAGGCCATTGTGACTAATAATTTTAAATGGCAAGCGACACCTCTTTTAAAAGGTATCGGAAAAACCAATTCAATGATACTAATTTTGTTTTTGTTTATGGCAGTAGAGATGTAGTGGTTAATTCATGTTGTTTCTGATAGTTGAACTTCTCATCTATTTTTAATTATTAATTAACTTGTTAATAAGCTTATCGTAACTCTCTGTCTGATGGGTCGTGTTGCTGTGTTACTGTGTTAAAGTGTACTAAAATAGTGAAAATTCTGCTTCAACAATAACCAAATTTTGTACACACGTGAGTACACTAAATAAGAGTGTACAGTGGAAGAATCATTTGATTCAATCCATAGAAAGCCATTGAAATAAAATTAGTAGAAATATTCATACGTATTGTCAGAGAACGACATACTCGACAGAAAAGGAGACGAATACGATAAACTCTACAAAAAAGGCCATTTATCATTAACTACAGGTGTCCATATACTACATATGAGTGAAACAACCAAAACTATGAATGACGCTGCTGCTGAGAAAATAATTAATGAAATTCAAAAAAATAAACAGGAATTGTCCAGTTAAAATGGAATTCATTTCCTACTTAACGAAAAAGAATGTTCTACAAAACGTCAAAAAGTTGAAAGGTTCGGGTATTTCCATCGTACACGATCTCACGAGGAAGGAACAAGAAGAATACAGAATTTTAAGAAGACACCTAACAGAAGAGAGGGAGAAAGGAAAAAGGAATTGCTATATAAGAAGAAACAAGTTGGTGTTAAATGGAAATGAGTTTACAGTTGAGGAGTTAATAGGAATCGAAGAAGACCATTTCGTACCGAAGGCAAATAGTACCCCTGCCACGTTGGTGATGTTAGCTCCCGGCCGGTCAGCTCCAAGCAGCGCAATTCCATCAAGGTCGAATATAATTCTACGAACTCAGCTAGACCCGATTCTCGTCTGTCCGATTGATTTTTTGGGTTGCCTCTGAGACAGCCAAGAACAAGAATTAGTCAGTCATATAAATGGACACAATTTTTTTGTTTCATTTCATCTATTCTAAGGGGTTAGCTCCACGGATAGAAATATAGTCCATCGTATGGCTCGAAAATTATTTCGTTTTTTTTTTCAAATATTTAGAGTGACTGACCAGAAACAAAAGTTGGTGGGTCTCATAGAGGAACATAAAAACTACTCCTACGTATTTTTTCGTTACATTCAATCCACTTTGAGGGCCAGTTTCAAGGATCCAGATATAATTCACCGTAAGTCTCTCGGAAACGATTTATTTTTTTTCCATATTTAGATTTGCCTGCCAAAAACAAAACTTGATGGGTCTTATAGAGGGACATAAAAACTATTCCTCCTTATTTTTTCGTTACATTCAATCCACTTTGAGGGTCAGCTCCAAGGATCCAAATATAATTCACCGTAAGTCTCTCGGAAACGATTTATTTTTTTTCAATATTTAGAGTTGCCGGCCAAAAACAAAACTTGGTGTGTCTTATAGAGGGACATAAAAACTATTCCTCCTTATTTTTTCGTTACATTCAATACACTTTGAGGATCCAAGGATCCAACGATTCATTTATTTTTTTAAATATTCAGAGTGGCTGGCCAGAAACAAAAGTTGATGAGTTTCATGAAGGGATATAAAAACTTCCACCGTCCTCGGTGTCTTTCACATCGACTCCAGTTGTAGACCCTATAATTTCTCAACTGTCCACTCCGATTCAAAATAAAATCCAATTTTTCATATGAATATATGGTTATATCAGGTTATTTTCTCATCATAACTTTTTCAAAAAATGTCAAAAATCCAAGTTTTATTCGAATTCTACATAACATAATAAATAAAAACTATGGAAATAGAAACTCAACATCAGATTGAACATTCTATGAATAATAAATTGGTAACATATATATACAATTCACAGTATCATCAGGTTTGAACTATACCGGGTGAGTCAGTCGTGCGTTCTGCGTGCGTATGCATGATAACATCCTTATTTAGCCTACTCCTTCTCCTTGGTGAATGATTGAATAAATATTGAGAATTGTTGAAAACGAATGGATTTTCATTAGTCAAAGACCGCACACCTGAAACATTACCTGTTCCTCTCTTATATCGACCGTACTATGAATCGTTTCGAGAGTTTTACGCTGAATTATATTTGGATCCTTGGAGCTGGCCCTCAAAGTGGATTGCATGAAACAAAAAAATATGATGGAGCAGTTTTCATGTCCCTCTATGAGACCCACCAACATCTGTTTTTGGCCGGCAACTCTAAATATTGAAAAAAAAAGGAAAAAAAAATATCGTTTCCGAGAGACTTACGGTGAATTATATTTGGATCCTTGGAGCTGGCCTCAAAGTGAATTGAATATAACGAAAAGATACGGAGGAGTAGTTTTTATATCTCTTCATAAGACCCACTAACTTTTGTTTTCGGCCGGCAACTCCAAAATATTGAAAAAAAAAATAAATCGTTTCCGAGAGACTTACAGTGAATTATATTTGGATCATTGGAGCTGGCCCTGAAAGTGGATTGAATGTAACGAAAAAATATGGAGGAGTAGTTTTTATGTCCTTCTATAAGACCCAGCAACTTTTGTTTTTGGCCGGCAACTCTAAATATTGAAAAAAAAATCGTTTCCGAGAGACTTACGGTGAATTATATTTGGATCCTTGTAGCTGGCCCTCAAAGTGGATTCAATGTAACAAAAAAATACGGAGGAGTAGTTTTTATGTCCATCTATAAGACCCACCATCTTTTGTTTTTGGCAGGTCACTCCAAATATTTGAAAAAAAAAAAACTAAATAATTTTCGAGCCATACAATAAACTATATTTCTATCCGTGGAGCTAACCCTTTAGAATAGATGAAATGAAACAAAAAAATTGTGTCCATTCATATGACTTACTAATTCTTGTTTTTGGCTGTCTCAGACGCAACCCAAAAAATCAATCAGACGAACGAGAATCGGGTCTAGCTGATTTCGTAAAATTATATTCGACCGTGGTGGAATTGCGCTGCTTGGAGCTGGCTGGCCGGGAGCTAACATCACCAACGTACATAATATGAAAGAGAAACAATTAACAATAGGTGTTGGTGGAGACAGTTAACACCTTTGATTTATACTTCTGTGTTTGTGAAATCAAATGTTGGTTTATATTGTTCAGAAAATTTTCCGATAGTATTAAAGTGAAATCATAGTTAGTTCCGTATCTCCTGAAGTGGAATTGAACTGTAAGTCTTCTGATTAGTATAATAAATTGCATACTTGCATTCGACAATCACAACTGTTAAGTGATAAAAACAACCCAGACGACTAAAACTTGAAGGTTGAACATACATTCCACCAACGGTCACTTAAATTCGTATAAATATGAATGGAGATGAACAGCTAACAAACAATCAATTACTCTCAAAATTAATACAATCTATCGAATGTGAAAATGAGAAAGTTGAAGTGGAGTTGAAATAAAATATTGATACTGAAAATGAAAAATTGATAGATATTATCAGATATCAAAATAAGAAGATACTTGAACTAGAACAGAAGTGTGAAAAACTTACCGAGAATTATCTTGTTTTAGACAGGAAAGCTCGAAAAAATAATATCATTGTATTTGGTTTAGCGTGTGATCCCAACGTCGACGGTTCAAAGTCAGCTATCGGAGAACTGAACTCCTTATTGGGGATTAGTCTGTGTGAATCAGACCTCAACAATATTTATTATCTGCATAATACTCCCAAGCCGGCTGTGAAGATCGAATTCATCTCATATTTGAAAAAGAGTTCAATATTCTAGAACATTTCAAAACTGAAAGGCACTGACGTATTTATTTCACACGATCTCTGCTACGAAGATCGCCTGAACTATAAAACCTTGTCAAAACACATGAAGGAGGCCAGAGAGAGGAATCTTTCTGCAAAAATCGTGAATCACAAACTTCTCATCAACGGTAAAGCCTACACTGCAAATGAACTAGAAAAGGAAAGTGAAAGTCAGCTCAACATACAAGCTTCAAAAAAAAGAATACGTGAATCTTATAGTGCTCCTTCAACTCCTTCACACCCCCCACCAATCACTGACGGCTCTGATATTGAAGATATCGAAGACGAAATTGAATCTGCTCTGAACACCACAGTTAAACCTCATTTGAAAAAACCGAAACAACAAAATATAATCTCTGATTAGTTGTCAATAGCTGTTCATGTTTTTTGTGCCTAACTTTCATTTATTTCTCGCTTCTTTTTTTCCTCTTATTCAATTTTATAGCCATTTTATTCAATATTATATGAAAAAATAGAGAATGAATTTCACTTTTGCCCATGTCAATGTCCGCTCTCTTGTTCCTCATTTAAATGATCTACACTTGCACATTGACGCTGTGGAATACGATATGATAATGATCACCGAGACATGGTTGCATCCGGAAATACCAAACAATGTAAAAGCAATACATGGCTATAATTTTATAAGGGTTGATCGTTTGGCGAGGAGAGGAGGTGGAATCGGTATTTATGTAAAGAATAACCTAAATGCCATCATTATCTTGAATGGATCATGTGATCATTTGGAACATTTGTGGATAGAAATCAAATTGGAAAATGATAAACATGCTTTTGGAGTAATATATAGTCCACCAAGTTCAGATTATGTAACATTCTTGGGAAATTTTGAAGATACCTCAATAAAAATATTCTCTGATTATGACAAAATTACATTCATGGGTGATTTCAATATAAATCTACTGGATGTCAATTCACAAGCTTCGAGTAATCTTTTATCCATCACAGATTCGTTCAACTTGACTCAAATGATAAGTGGTCCTACTCGCGCTTCCAATAACAGTATGACACTCTTAGACTTACTTTTTTCAAATCTGGACAATATCACAGAAGCTGTTGTTCATGACGCAGATATAGCAGACCATTTTCTTATCCGTTGTTCCTTTCCTCTCATGACCAACCGTTTTGCCGAAACCAAAACTTATTGTTACAGGGATTTTAGTCGAATCAATATAAATCATTTCCAGACAGATCTAGAGGCATTACCGTGGGGAAATATTTACACTATCGAATCAATCGATGATAAAATTGAATTCCTGAATAATAATGTTACTTTTCTGGCTGATAGACATGCTCCGCTGAAAACATCACGTTACTCTAATAATAAACGAAAATACACCCCTTGGATCACTGACAACATCAGGCTTATGCAGAAAATGCGCGATGAATCATTGAGAAGATATAGGAAAAGTCGACTGCCAGCACATTACGAATACTACAAACAACTACGTAACTTCACATCGGCGTCTATCAATAGGGAAAAAAAAGCCTACTTAGAATATGCACTACTACACTCGAATAGTCGACAGCAATGGCAAACATTCAGAAAAATGGATATACTGCAAAGCAGGCATCACGATCTACCGGACAATCTAAATAAAAACCGACCAACAGCCAAGCTCTGAGGTAATAGATTATTATTCCAATAGAGTGAAAGATGGTGTTACCAGTGTCTTCACTGTCTCTGAAGTAACAAACGATATCGTCTTCTCTATAATCAAAAACATAAAATCCAAATCATTTGGTTCCGATAACTTAAACATAATCATGATACTCCTCTGCTGTCCGTTTATAATCGTTTATATTACTCATGTCATGAATGAATGTGTGAAAAAGAGTTACTTTCCCAGTGTCTGGAAGCCTGCTTATGTATTACCACTACCTAAAATTAAAATGCCAACTGAACTCTCTGACTTACGAAGCATAAGCACGCTCCCAACACTTTCTAAAGTTCTAGAAAAAATAATTGATGGACAAATAAGATGTCACCTTGAAACGTTCAATATACTTCCCCCACATCAGTCTGGATTCAGATCAGGATTTAGTTGCGCGACAGCACTTTCTGCAATAACAGATGACATATTCCAATCACTTGACAGTAACGAAATGTGGCTCTCATTTTACTTGACTACTCGAAAGCATTCGACACCATTAATCATGAAATCATGGCTGCCATTCTACACTTCATAGGGTTTAGTGAATCAGCGTGCTCGTTTATGCTGTCCTATTTAGCCGATAGAGTTCAACAGGTTAAATCAAATAATATTATATCTGCCCCGCTAAAATTGCAACAAGGAATTCCTCAGGGAAGTATTCTTGGACCTCTGATGTATACCATTTACACTAGTAACTTCTGCTTGAGCTTGACACACTGCAAATATCATTTCTATGCGGACGACACACGTTCAGATTTTGTGATATGGTGGAAGCCAATGGTTATATCAATTCGGATCTGAATGAACTTCTGAGTTTAACAAACAAGCATTTGCTGAAAATGAATTCGAAAAAATCGGTCGCTCTCCTATTTGGTCGGACAATCGGAGAAATGAGGCTCTCAATACCCTGCACATACAAATTGGCAATGACACCATCAAATTTGAAAATAATTGCAAGAATCTTAGGCTTCTCATGGATTTCAAACTACGCTTCAAACATCACATTACCCAAAAACTCAAAAATGCTTATACTTCCCTGAAGCTCATTTATGGCCATAGACATTCTCTCAACCCTAAATTGAGAATTCAACTTTGTGATAGTCTAGTACCTTCTCACTTCAATCACTGTGACGTTGTTTACGGCCCATGTATCGATAGTATCGACACCAGAAGAATCCAGAAAACGCAAAACTCATGTTTAAGATTGATATTCGGGATCAGACGACCTCAACGTATCTCTCACAAATTAATGGACACTGGCTGGCTTAGCATGTTTAATCGTCGTAAACACCATATGGCATGCTTCTTCTATAACATTTTGAAAAGTAAGGTACCGGACTACTTATACCGTAGAGTTACATTCAGAACTGATGTGCATAATCTGAATTTGAGGCGTAGAAATATGCTCATGATTCCCAAGCACAAGAAGCAATTATTTTGACGGTCTATCTCCTATAATATTACACTTTTTGGCGATATAATGGATGTTCCAAATTTCTCCTTATCAAGCGAGTCATTAAAAATTTGGTACAAACGATTTCTGTTTTCCCGACAGTGACTTATACATATACTAATCTTGTTGATAAGTTCATTGCTCGATTATTTTTTTTTTCTCTTTTAAAAACAAAATTAATGTGACAACAAATTTTTTTTTCATACTTTTCATTTCATTTGATTTTTGGTGAATTTTACATATCAGGTTATTTTCTGTATTTTTTTCAAGGAAGCTGTGGAAGAATCGGCCACCCGGCCTAACAGTTCTCCTATTATTTACCATTGTACACTCGTTCCATTTATGTCTCATGTAACATGTATTCATGGTAAGTAATAAATGTATTATTATTATTATTATTACTCCTGCCACACCGACGCAGAAACTGCTTCTACATCCGGAAAGTCCAGACGAACAGACACATACCTCAGTCGTGCCTTCGAGAGAAAACGAATCCAAGAAAAACCAAGCAAAATTGGAAAAAATCAGGAAACTTTGTTCTAACTCGTCTTCATTACATATCGAAAGAAAATCCTAAGTACACTATCATTATCTCGTAATTATAAGTCTTTGTTATTTTAATTGAACCATCATCTAATCATTTATGTCATAGATAATCAATATATGATCAGTACATTAGAGACTATGAATTCAAAACAGTCAATACAATCGAACTTGAGCAAATGTGCAATATATCGGATCACCCTGTTGATACTTGGAATTAAAACACCTTTTCTTTCGTACACCGAAATATTAGAAGCTTAGCAAAAAATATTGATGAATTTGATTTATATTTAAGCGAAACAGCAGTGTTCGATTGTATCATTCTAACAGAAACTTGGTTGATTCAAGACATCAATTTCTTCAGTAGAAATGGATACGAGACTATTAACAATGAGGGAAATGTCAATAAGAACGATGGTTTCGTTGTGTATATGAGGGAAAACTTAAATTACGTGTCGAACATTATCAACATTGGCGAATGCAAAGCAATAGAAATTCAAATTAATAGTCGTAACAAAAAAAATAATAATCACAGCTCTTTATAGACCTCCTTCCACGAACGTTATACCTTTTCTGGAACAGCTCAAATTCCACCTGGAACAAACAAGACAAAAAACATCGGATTACCATATTATTGTCGGGGATATGAACATAAATATCAAACTTGAGGATGACCAAATTGCATCAGAGTATTTGAACATAATGTATGAAAATAATTTTGAATCGATGATAAACAGAGATACTAGAGTACAGGGTGAGTCTGCTTCATGTATTGATCATATTTTCTTGAAATGTAAAACACCTGAGTTCAGAGAAAAATGTAGGCCTATAATTGTGCGCTCAAATATCACAGATCCTTATACTCAAATCATGAAAATGCCCATTGAATCAGAACCTCTTCTGATTCAACAGAATCCTATATTGAATACACTGATTACAAAAATTTGAAGGGAGAATTATGCGAATATGATTGGCGTTTATTTCACGAGATGGTAGATATAAATATGGCTACTTCATTCTTCATTGAACTTATAAGTGAACTGACAGGAAAACATACAAAAAGAATCAAAAGGAAGAAAGAGGAGGAAAAAAGGAAAGGTTGGGTCACGAAAGCTCTGATAAAATCAATAAATACGAAGAATCAACTGTATAAAAAATACCGGAAGAACCCCGAAGATTACAGAGAAGGATTTAAAAATTACCGCAATCGTCTAAATCGTGTGATGGAAAATTCGTAATTAAACTACTATGAATCACGGATCGAAAAAAACAGAAAAAGCACCTTTGGAACACAATAAGTAGTATAGAATGTAAGAAAAAAAAATCAACCAACAAAGAAATCATCACAGACAATGAGGTAATAACCGATGACCTGAAAATTGCAAATGCCTTCAATGAGCACTATGCGGAAGTGGAAAAAAAACTGGTTTCACTAATTCAAAAACCGAGTACTGAACCAATACCTAGAGAGCGTGAAAGACAATATACCTCCAGAGCAAGCAGGTTTCATGCCAGGAAGAAACTGCTGCGATCAAACACTAGCTCTTACAACACTTATCGAAAATGGTTTTGAAAAGAAACTTAAGACAGCAGTCGCCTTCATAGATCTTACGTGTGCCTACGACACAGTCTGGAAAGAGGGGCTACTCCTGAAACTATATAAACTGGTACCTTGCAGAACGTTTAACAGACTCATAGACGAAATGCTGAGCGATCGCCTTTTCCAGGTACATCTCAACGGAAAAATAAGCAGTTTCAAAACTGCAAAATGGCTTACCCCAAGGCTCGACACTGTCACCACTGATGTTTAATATTTATACCTCAGACGTCCCACCTACAACATCAAGAAAGTTTATATACGCGGACGATATGGCTTTGGGAGTACAAGACAAAATCATGCTGAATTGCCAAGAGGTACTGGGCGAAGATCTGTTAACTATGACTGAGTACTTTAAAAAATGGGGTTTGCAACCAACTCCAGCAAAAACAGAAGTGACGGCCTTCCATCTAAATAATGAAGAAGCAAACCAACAGCTACATATTGAGTCGGAAGGAGTAGTTCTAAAACACAACCCAACACCAAAATATCTAGGAGTTACACTCGACCGAACTTTGACTTTTAAACCGCACCTACAGAAATTATTGGCTAAAGTCAGAACCAGAAACAATATTATACAAAAACTGGCCAACTCATCTTGGGGTGCAACAGCCGAAGTTCTGAGAACCAGTGCGCTATCTTTGGTTTACTCCACTGCAGAATACTGCGCGCCAGTATGGCTGAATAGTCACCATACCTCAATCATAGATACATAGCTGAACCACACGATACGGCAAATTGCTGGTACCATTAAATCGACACCAAATGCGTGGCTCCCAGTTCTGTGCAATATCGCCTCCCCAAACACAAGAAGAATGGCGGCACTGAAAGCTCAAGTTGCAAAAACTCAAGACAATCCAACATTGCCAATAAATGCCGACATTGAAGAAATAACTGGTTGCAGACCACAGAGATTAAAATCCAGTCAACCACCAGTAAGAACGGCAAGCCAACTGAATAACTTTACAAGCGAACAGCACTGGACCGCTGAATGGGAGAACAAAGAGTTCAGAAACTCCTACCTCATCCAGGATCCAACAACCAAACTAAATGGATTCAATCTACCCCGCAGACAATGGTGCAATCTTAATAGAATTCAACGGGACACGGAGTGTGCAACAAAACACTAAACCAATGGGGTATCACAGACAACGCCCAGTGTGACAAATGCGGAGCAGCCAAACAAACCATCCACCACCTGGTCATAGAATGCCCTCGCACCCAGTTCGACGGGTCATTAGAGGATATCCATGTTTTAACTCCACAAGCAGAATACTGGCTTCGAGAGACTGTACTTCGATTGTAACAAGAAACAATATCTTATATCTTTTATCTTTTATTTATCTGTAAATTTGTTTCAAGCAATGTGTAAAGTTCATACGAATATATATATATACCTAGAAAATCTCTGTCACATCCAATGTTTCTTTCACCTGTAGAGGAGGAAGAAATATGTCAGATTATAAATACATTAAAACCAAAGAAATCACCGCGAATTGATAAAATTAAATCTGAAACTCTTAAGGAAATTCAATGAGAAATCGCCAAACCAATGACATACATATCTTATCTTATAAAAAGAATAATGAAAGCTGGTGTATGTCTCTCTATATTCAAGGTAGCCTTTATCAAACAACTCCATAAAAAGGAAATAAATGTGTGATTAATAACTATACACCGGTCTCACTGATATTCAATATGGTGAAGATTTTTGAAAAAGCTCTCAAAAACAGACTGAACGATTAGATAAAAAACAACTTGCTGTCAGAAAAACAGTTTGGGTTCGGGGAAGGCAAATCTACCCAAGATGCTATAATCAGCTTAACATCTGAAATTTACAAAGCGATAGATAACGGAAAACCCAGTCTGTGTATATTTTTAGACCTCTCCAAGGCTTTTGATACTGTGAGTCATTCACAGCTACTCGAAACCTTGGAAGATATTGGAGTACGAGGAACAACTTACAATCTCGTAGAAAGCTATTTATACCAGAGAAAACAATTGGTACAAATTGAAAATAAACTGAGTTCAGAAGAGATAGTTCAGTTTGGTGTACCACAAGGCACTGTCCTTGGGCCACTATTATTCTCAATATATCTAAATAATTCATTATCTTTGAATACTGAGGGAGCTATAATCAGATTCGCATATGATACTGTGATAATGTATGAGGATGAAAATTGGAATGACTTGAAAGAAAAGGTGGAGTCTGATATGTCAAAGATAATTGACTGGTTCAATCATCAATTATTAACAATAAACTTTGGAAAAACTGAAGTTTTAACTTTTACGGCTCACAGAAATCATTTACCAAATTTTAACACCCTCAATATACATAGGTAACAGCGAGTCGGTTATTGATATCTGCAGAACAGATACCATTAAATATTTATGTGTGACAATGGATAGATATAGATGGGATATTCACATTGAGAATGTTACGAAAACCTTAAGAAGTACGCTGTTCAAAAAAAAAATGAGTAAAATACTTGACACTTACCATATGAAGATCATTTATTTTGCTCTAGTGGAATCTCGTATTCAATATGCCATATTGAGCTGGGCAGGGGTCGCTGCTACTCACCTGAAAAAGTTAGAAACGAATACTGAAAATAATGTATGGAAAAGAACCAACCTGCTCTAGCAAATTAACTTTTTTCACAAGCAAGAATATGCGATGTAAGACAAAGATTTTTTAGAAACATACTTACGCATATACACAAAAATAGATATTTATTAAATAATATCGACCACGAACACTTTACTAGGAAAAAAAAGAACATCATGTTAAAACATCACAGAGCAGTACAATAATCGGACAACGAAATATATCGTACCTCATTCCAAAAATTTTCTATTTTCTTCCCACTGAACAAAAAATGAATATAATGAAAATAAATTCCTATCAACTGTTGAAGAAAAATAATCAGAAACTACGTTCTTAACTTGAATCGAGATCTGGTTCGCTCTCTCATTGATTAACGGACCCTCTGAATCTTATATTATCATCAGATTTTTATATGGATTAATATAGTTTGTCAATTCTAATACTTTTTAAATTGTTTGTTTGCTGTTTTGTTTATTGTTAACTTTCTCGTAGTCTTATCAAAGAATTAAAGCCATTACATATTGTGAATATCATATGAGGAGACAATTTTGTAAATGTAATTGTGCAAAACCCACGCGAGTTACGTGACCGGCACACACGGGTTCCCAAGAAATAGGAAACCCTTAGCAGTTACCAGCAATATTCTCATGGGAACCGCTGAATTGCAATTCAGCAACTCTAGGATTATGACCACATTATTCATGTTCAGTTTTTTAGTCTTGACGTAGATTTCATACTGTAAACTTTATAATAAAATAAAATTGTTTTTAAAAACCAAATCCTTGGTCCGGATCATTTAAGTGGCGCAGTCGGTAGGATTTTTCGTGGGAATCAATTTCGAAATCCTTTGAGTATCAACTCTTCAACGAAAAAACGAACATTCTACAAATCACCGAGTATCTAACTGTTGGAATCCAGCAAGGACAGCCGTCGCAGAAGGACATTGGGAATTGGAATGAGACTGGGCCTAACGAGATTGGTGATCGTGTTAGTAGAACACTCATTTCATGTCAGACTCCTCTTTACCTATTGAATCCTCAAGCGAAATCAATCAGGCTTCAGAGTAAGATTTAGTGATCAATCGATTAAGTACTTTAAACATTCAAAGAAATAATATGGTTCCACCCATTTCAGTACCCGTCTTAGACATGAAAAATCTAAGTATAATACCACATTTTGACGGAAACCCGAATAAACTCCACAGGTTTATCAGTGCGTCAGAATCAATTCTGAAACATTACGTCGATCAAGAGAATCCAGCTAATTTTCAAAACACACTCTTGATAAACGGAATTTTAAGTAAGTTAGAAGGTAGAGCCGAAGAAGTTCGTGTAATTCATGGGGTTCAAACTTGGGAGGATATCAAGAGAGCTTTAATTCAAAATTTTGGAGATCAGAGAGACGAAAATTGTCTGAATCAAGATCTTGTTAATATGAGGCAAAAACCTAACGAAACGACTTCTCAGTTTCATGAAAAAATTATGCATCTTTTGAATACAATATGTAATTATATAAATTTGAATTGTGACTTGAGTCAACAGGAAAGTAAGAGAGAATTCTTTACGAAGCAAGCTTTGAAAACATTCCTTGCCGGTTTAAGAGATCCGTTAGGACCTATAATTCGTGCAATGAGGCCTAGTACACTAGCTCAAGCTCTTCAATTCATAACCGAAGAAGATAATATCAAATACTACCAAAAATCCTTTCAATCAACAAGCAACAATATTGTTAGGAAACCTATACAGAACAATCACCAGACCTTTTACCAAAATCCCCAACCGCCTCGATATCATCCAAATCACGCCCAACCAAGTCGACCAAACTTCGCCCCTCAACAACATTTTTCCCCACAGTTTCCTCAGGGACCTGTTCATATTCAAAGACACCCAAATTCACCAGTGCAAAAATTTCATACAAATTTTCAAGTTTTTGGCAAGCCCAAAAATGTTTGGAAACCAACGAACCAAACCCCGCAAAATCGTCCAACACCCATGACGGTTTCTTCCCGAAATACTGCCCCAGAATTGAGAAGACACATACCAAATTACTTTTCCTCAGATAATCAAAGACCTAACGTTATTACAGAAGAAATTTTCAATACTGAATTTTTCGACCAATCGACCTACGACGAATCAAATTCGGAACACAATTATTTTGACGAACACCCAAACTATGACTATTTTGAATCGAATGAAGAAAAAAATTTTCAGGAGGAATCGAATGCTCCGAAAGGAACATAGTTGAATATAATTTGTAAACAGAAAAAAAGAACTTCCTTTTATTTAAATTTCACACCCACCTTTAAAACTTCTGATCAATACGGGTTCAACCAAATCATTCATTAATCCCGATATTGCACACCGATTTTATCCCGATAAAATATTTTATGAACCTTTCACTGTGTCCACTATTTTTCAATCTACAACTCACGAATATTGTGCTGAAATTCCCATATTTCCCGCATTTAGACAAAACGATAGTCTCAAATTTTATCTTTTCAATTTCCATAACATATACGATGGACTTATTGGACTCGACAATTTAAAACTTTCAAATGCTCAATTAGATTTTGTCAATTCGAAATTATATACACCAGTTTGCGAAGTTCCGTAAAATATCAACCCTCAAATCCGAAAATTCTGTTCAAGCAGAAAATCGAACCGCACACGAGGTTGATCACAAAAATTCCAGTAGATCATAACGAAGGTGAAATTGTTATTCCACAACAAATCATTCAGAATTGTGAAATTCCAGAAACTATTTCTAAAGACCAAAATGGACTTGCATCTGTCGAAATTTCAAATAAATTTGATAATGAAATTACCCTATCGATATCAAATCCCATTAAGACATTTTCATTTGACGAAAACAAATTTGAGTCATTTCATTTAGAAATTACTGATCCAAATCAACATCAGGGTTTAGATGAATTAATTCGGACAGATCATCTTAATTATGAAGAAAAAATTCAAGTCATGAGATTATGCAAGAAATATTCCATTTAGAAAATCGACCTTTAACATTCACGAACCAAATCAAACATAGTATCAAAACAAAAGACGAAATTCCTGTATTCACAAAATCGTATAGATATCCGTTCATTCACAAACCAGAGGTAGAGAGACATATAAATTCCATGTTAGAACTAGGGACGATTCGTCCTAGAAATTCACCGTGGTCATCGCCCATTTGGATTGTTCCAAAGAAGGCTGATGCCTCAGGCAAGAAAAAGTGGAGGATAGTGGTGGATCCGGATCCGGACGATCGTTACCCTATTCCGAACATTACAGATATTTTAGACAAGCTAGGTAGGTGTAACTATTTCACGACATTAGACTTAGCCAGCGGGTTTCACCAAATTGAGATGGAACCAAGTGACGTCTCAAAAACCGCATTCAATGTAGAAAATGGGCATTATGAATATCTAAGGATGCCTATGGGTCTAAAGAACTCCCCTGCTACCTTTCAAAGAGTAATGGACAACATTCTCCGCGGTTTGCAGAACGAAATATTTTTAGTTTACCTAGACGATATCATTATATACTCGACTTCCTTACAAGAACACATTGTAAACCTAACTAAAGTGTTCCAAAGACTTAGAGAAACTAATTTCAAAATCCAACTGGACAAATCTGAGTTCTTAGAGAAGGAAGTTGCTTTCCTTGGTCATGTAGTAACTTCCGAGGGTGTAAAACCAAATCCCGACAAAATTATCGCTAGTTATATCCGACGGTCCCACGGTACTAACATGATGAGCAACGACCGATTCCCGGAAACTAGCGATGTCAGCATCTTCAAATTACGACTACCTATTATATTTCTACAAAGCTTATAAATATGTCTGTATTTCATTTTTCAACAGATTTTGATTCTAACATTGTAACAGCAAAGTCAATAAAAGTTTTTAAAAAGTCTTCCGCCGATTTTTCGAAAATAACTGGCGCAGTCGGTAGGATTTCATTCGGAACGTCTCATCGTGAATTCGTTTTGAGTATCAACTCTTCACGGGCGAAATCGACAAAACTTCGGTGCAAATCGAGGAGAAGAACCGGCGACGAAGACAGAAGAAAACCCGGCGAGTCTGAAGAAAGAAGCTGACGGTACCAAGAATAGGTGAGCCATCCCTTCAAACTTCTTTCCCGTCCTCTGTTGATTTTCTGTGGCAATTGAATTGAAATCCCTAGTAAAACAGTGCATATGTTTTTCTAGTGTTGGTGAATACAACAAAACAAATTTAGTATAGGATTGAATTGATGAATACAATTGCGTTCTAGAAAGAATTAATGAATATAATTTTCTCAGAACATAATTAAGTCAAAACACAATTAGAAATTAAGAAAACGAATTCAAAAATTGAGGAAATAATCAGAAAATTGAACAATTTAGATTTAGACAAAACCAAAATGCCAGACATTCCACAACCTCAGGCACAGCTTCAAATAAATTATCAACTACTCAGATTGTATATAGATACTATTCCAAATTTCAATGGTAATGACAAAAGTACGTTGGAAATTTTCATTGAACATTGTGACAATCTAATGAGAATATATAGAAATGAACACAATACCCAAGATCCAATAAATGATTTTCTCATCAGGGCCGTAATAGGTAAATTATCAGGTCATGCTTTGAGTTTAGTAGGAAGTAGACCAGAAATTAGAGATTGGAATTCACTTAAATACTTGCTCAGATTAAGTTTTGGTGATCAAAGAAATGTAGATTGCTTAATTCAAGAAATGATAATTATGAAACCTTATAAAAATGAAACATTTTTCCTTTTCGGACAGAGAATTCAAAAAAGCAGAAGTTCTATTGCATCAAAGTTAATTTCGATGAATTTATCAATTGAGGAAAGAACTTTTAAAATAAAAAATTATGACGAACTTGCTCTTAAAACCTTTATTCGAGGATTAACTGGAAGAACACAAGATATGGTTAGACTAAGAAATCCAGATAGCCTAGAACTTGCTATTTCCTATGTTTTGGAAGAAGAAAATTTCATTCTCAATCAACAACAACATTTTTCACCTCAAAGACAACCAAATCAAACAAATTATAATACAAACAACACCAGTAAACCACAAATTCCATATCAAAATCGAAACCCTTTCGTAAAACCAAACTATCCGAATAACTATCAGAAACCAAATTTCCACATTTCAAACTTCGATCAGAATAATTCATCTAAAAATAATTTTCCATCTCAACCTATTAATATCCAACAAAGACAAAATTTGAGTAAACCTAATTACTTTACGAATCGACAAGTATTTGGTCCACCTCGTAATGTTTTTAAGCCGACAGGACAAATACAAAACAACAAACCAGAACCAATGTCAACATCAAGTAGAAATCCAACAATTCAAAGACCAAACTTTAACAGAAACTACTTTCAAAATACAGGTCCGAGAAATTTTGCGTCAGAAGAACTTCATAATATCGAAGAACCATATGAATCTTATGATAACTACCCTGAATATAATGAAACAGAAATATCAGATTACAATCAATACTATGAACAAACCGAAGACTATCAGAATTCAAGTCATTTCCAAGAATGTCCACAACAAGATATCGTATGTCAAGAAGAAATAAATTTTCCACAGGATGTTCCTATAACTCACCCAACATAGAAATCAAATTGAATCATTTAAAGAACGATCTACCATTTATTGTAATTCCAGAAATTAAAGCAAAATTTTTAATCCACACAGGTAGTTCGCGTAGCTTAATAAGTACAAAATTAGCATACGAATATTATCCAAATTTCATTTCAAATGAGTCATTCAGCATTCAAACTTCACATGACATAAGTTTCCATAATGAAGAATTGATTATTCCAATTTTCGAATTATTTCAAATTCAGGAACTACATAAATTTCATATATTTGATTTCAATGAAAAATATGAAGGCTTAATAGGTATGGATCTTCTTAGACAATTAAATGCAAATATTGACATTCAAAATAAACTACTCACCACACCATATGTCCAAGTAAATATGATTTTTGACGAAAATGATGTTAAACCAACAAAACATTTCAAAAATTGTCTTCACACGATAATAATACCACCAATGACACAACAAGTTTTAAAAATACCAGTTTGTTACGAAAATGGACTAGGTTTAATTGACTCCATTGATTTTGGTAATCAAATTCAATCACCCACAGCTGTCGTGAACATTAAAAATTTCTTTGCATTTACTACAATAACAAATCCAAACGTGACGACATTTAAAATCAATATCACTCAACCATTTGATATAGAACTATTAGATTCTAAAGAAGTGAATTTCATTGAGAAATTAGAATATAATAATAACTTAAGCAAAGAACAAGACGAGCTTCTCAAATCCAACTTGAATAATCTCAGACTAGATCATTGTAATAGTGAAGAAAAACAAATTATTAGTGAACTTTGCTATAAATATCGAGATATTTTCCATTGTGAAGAAATTCCTCTAAGTTTTTCAAACGAAATAGCCCACGAAATAAGATTGAAGGATGAATCCCCTGTATTCACTAAGTCATATAGATTTCCCGAAATTCATAAAAAGGAAGTTGAATCCCAAATAGTGAAAATGTTAGACCAAGGAATAATACAACCATCGACATCACCTTGGAGTAGTCCCATTTGGATTGTTCCTAAAAAGTTAGATCATTCAGGCAAACAAAAATGGCGCATTGTCATTGATTATCGGAAATTAAACGATAAAACAGTTGACGACAAATATCCCCTTCCTAACATCACAGACATACTTGACAGACTTGGTAGAGCAAATTATTTTACAACACTCGACTTAGCATCTGGCTACCACCAAATTGAAATGAACAAACACGATATACCGAAAACAGCTTTTTCTACACCTGACGGACACTATGAATTCAAAAGGATGCCTTTTGGACTCAAAAATGCACCTTCCACCTTTCAAAGAGTAATTAATAACGTCTTACGTGGACTTAATAACGATATCTGTTTAGTATACCTGGATGACATAATAATTTTCAGTACATCTTTGCAAGAACATGTTAGCAGACTCAAGAAAGTATTTGATCGACTTCGAAATTCTAACTTTAAAATTCAAATGGACAAATCAGAGTTTTTACAAAAATCTGTAACGTTCTTAGGTCACATAATCACGCCAGAAGGTATTAAACCCAATCCAGATAAAATTACCGCCGTTCAAAAATTTCCTATTCCAAAATCACAAAAAGAAATAAAATCATTCTTAGGTCTACTAGGATATTATCGTCGATTTATTCAAGATTTTGCTAAAATTACTAAACCCATGACTCTTTGCCTCAAGAAAAATCACTCATAGTCCTGAATTCATTGAAAGTTTTGAAAATTGTAAGAAAATACTCTGTAACGATCCTATCCTTCAGTTTCCTGACTTCGAAAAAGACTTTATACTGACGACAGACGCCTCTAATATTGCACTTGGCGCTATATTATCACAAGGAACTATAGGTCAAGATAAACCGATCGCATATGCTAGCCGTACTCTAAATGAAACAGAACAACGATACAGTACAATAAAAAAGGAACTATTAGCCATCGTATGGGCCTGCAAATATTTCCGCCCCTATATATTTGGCCGTAAATTCACAATAGTAACTGACCATTGTCCTCTTACTTGGCTATTCAATTTAAAAGAGCCAAATTCCAAACTAATTCGTTGGCGATTAAAGTTGGAAGAATATGATTATAAGATTGTATATAAAAAAGGTACTCTAAATTCTAACGCAGACGCATTATCTAGAATTAAAATCAATATTCACGAGTCAGAGTCGGTAATTAATTATCCTGGTGATATAAATCAAGAATCCTTAGAATTCTTAAGAAATTTTGCCGAAAATCCTGAATTATACGATCAATCGAATCAAGATGCTCAAAAATCTAAAATAATAGTTCACTCAGATATACAAATAAGACCACCTGACAATAATTCCGACCAAACACCCCATTCTTTATCAAAAGAAACGTCCAACGACGGAATTCAAATTTTAGATGAAATAATTAATAATAAAACACATCAAATTATTGTTTTCTCGCATAATAAAAACACTATGTCCTTAGAACATGACAATTATGGAAATCATAAAATAATCACATTAAAAATACCATCAATCGATAACGAACGTTTTATATTCGATTTTATGACAGAAAATCTGAAACCAAATACAACATATTATATTTATTCTGATAAAGAGAACCTTATTCAAAATTTCAACAACATTTACACTGAAAAATTCGATAAACGATCATTAAAATTAATACAATGTACAAAGTTAGTAAACACCATTCGAGACCAAGAAGAACAAATTCTTATGATAAAAAATCACCATGAAGGGAAAACTAACCATCGTGGCATAGACGAAACAACTCAATATCTCAGAAGAAATTACTATTGGTTAAATATGAAAACGACGATCACACAATATATTAATTCATGTGAAATCTGCCAAAAAGCGAAGTATGCTCGAAAAAATCCATACATACCCCTTGTACTAACAGAAACCCCATCAAAACCCTTTCAATTAATACATATTGACTCATTCTTTTATGATTCAAAAACGTATCTTACTTTAATTGATGCTTTCTCTAAATTTGGACAAGCCTTTTATATTCAAGGAAAATCTGCAATAAATGTATGTAATTCCTTAGTTAGATATTTCACTTGTTTTGGTACCCCACAAAAAATAGTACTTGATAATGGCAAAGAATTCAATAATAATACTGTCAAAGAATTATTAAACCTTCATAAAATAAGAATTCATTTCACAACCGCAGGTCACCATGAATCCAACGGAATTGTGGAAAGATTCCATTCTACACTAATAGAGCAATTGAGAATTTTAAAGGAAGTATATCCTAACGGGCAAGATTTGATCAATTATGCAATATTAGGTTATAATAGTTCGATACATCATGCTACAGGCTTTACCCCATTCGAACTTGTATTCGGACATACCAATTCCAGAAACCCAGAAGACATATTCATTCCTAAAGAAGTATTTTCAGCATATGTTCAGGATCACAAACAAAAGATAACCCCTGTATATGAAAAAGTTCAGGAAAAACTCAAAACAAAAAAAGAAAAAATTATTTCCAAATCAAATACCAAAGGTGATGAGAATCAAGAATTTAAATTAGGTCAAAATGTCTTTAGGAAAAACCCACTAAATAGAAATAAGAAGAGTAACAAATTTATAGGTCCATATACATTAATAAAAATGTTAGAGAATAATAAAGTAGAAATCAAAAACAAAAAGGGAAAATCAGAATTCGTACATATAAAAGAATTAAGAAAACCCGTTTTGTTACAGGCTCAAAATGAAGATGAGATTGATACTCCTTCAACTAACAACCCTACTAATGGTCCAAACACTCGAGATTAAGATAAAAGAATTATCAAATTCCCCTGGTATTCTCCCTTTCAAATTAGGAAAAGCCAAAATTATTGTTAACAAACATATTTTCATCAATGAAATCGATCTAAACGTGGTTAGAGACGAAATCGAAAAATTAATTGAAAGCTATCATAATTTAGCATATTTTTGGAATAATCAATCAAAATATCTCTATAACATAAAAAATACCTATGAAACCTTAGAACCCATTATAACAGAAATTACGAATAAATTCAATAATATATACAACCCAGAGTTATTGAGACAGAAAAGAGGATTGATAAATGCTGGAGGAACTATACAAAAATTCCTCTTTGGTACACTCGATTCAAATGACGGTGAAAAATTTGATCATGCTATTACGACATTGAAAGAAAATCAACAAAAAATTGTTAAGGACGTCAATATTCAGATATCTCTTTCGAAACAAATAATTGGACAATATTCAAAAGATATAAAAATAATCACTGATAATCAAGAGAAGATTTCCAAGTATATTTCAGAAAATAAAGCATTCACAGAACACATTTCAGATCAATTCGGAAAATATGCAGTTTATTCGAATCTAAAAAATCAAATCTTCATAAACGCAAACCAATTCGTTACATTTTTAGATAACTTAGAAAATGCAATCACTTTTGCCAAACTTCATATCGTTCATCCTGATATATTACCATATCAAAACTTGAAAAATATATTGATGGAACTAAAATATCATAATGATCCTAAAACGGTACTTAACATTAATTTTCATTCTTGGTATTCTATTATTCATACCAATTGCTATTTTACTAAGGATGCCATTATTTTTGCCATAGAAATACCATTAATTCATCCAAAAACCTTTCAATATTTCCATTTATTCCCAATTCCAATCAATAACCAAACAATGATTATCCCAAACAATCCTTATCTGGCTCTCGAACAAGACTCTTATCAATACATGGACCATATCTGCCCGAAAATCGAAGACATATACCTGTGCGAACAAGAAACATTGAGGATGAATCCTGCTGAAGACTGTATTTCAGCCCTTATCCAAGACAAACAATCCCACTGTTCACCTACACCAATACGAACTCCATTGTTGATGTTTAATAAAATCAATGATGAATATCTACTCGTCATCAGTCAGGAAGAAATAAGAATCAGAACTCAATGTCCCGAAGAGGAACTTATCACCATGCAAGGCAGCAATCTGATACAAATTCCAAAGAATTGCAGCATCGAGTACAAATCAATCAAATTCGAGAACAACCAACCCACAACCCTGGGAAGTCCCCTCGTATTACCGAAGATTAAAAATGGCAGCATACACATGGAAATTGTTCAGAGATAACCACTTCGAATCGAAAACATTCCATTGGAAGAGATTCACCGGCTCCGACAACAGATCGAAGCCACCAATCAACTATCAATTGATGATGTCGAGGCAAATCAAACCACCAACTGGATGTTCTGGACTATAGTAGCCGCAATCCCAATTATAGTATCCTATTTCGTCATCAGAAAAATCCTGGCAAGAAAGAAGTCACCGAAAGCTACAGAAGTCCAAGTCAAGATCGATGATTGTCAATCAACCCGATCGCCTTCGGTCCTATTCCAGCCCGAAGCCGCCGTTTAAGGGGGGAGGAGTTATATCCGACGGTCCCACGGTACTAACATGATGAGCAACGACCGATTCCCGGAAACTAGCGATGTCAGCATCTTCAAATTACGACTACCTATTATATTTCTACAAAGCTTATAAATATGTCTGTATTTCATTTTTCAACAGATTTTGATTCTAACATTGTAACAGCAAAGTCAATAAAAGTTTTTAAAAAGTCTTCCGCCGATTTTTCGAAAATAACTCGCTATAAAAAAATATCCAATACCTCGAACAACCAAAGAAATTAAGGGATTCTTAGGGTTACTCGGTTACTATCGAAAATTTATCGAAGATTTTGCTCGTTTAACAAAACCTCTCACCATGTGTTTGAAGAAGGACGCGAAAGTAGAGCATACACCACAATTCATAAAATGTTTTGAAGACTGTAAGACTTTTTTGACAAATGAACCTCTTTTACAATACCCAGACTTCACAAAATCGTTCAACGTAACCACCGTTGCTAGTAATGTAGCTATTGGTGCGGTTTTATCCCAAGGACCAATTGGAAGTGATAAACCAGTGGCGTACGCTTCCAGAACATTGAACGAATCCGAAACAAATTACAGTACTATCGAAAAAGAGCTTCTGGCAATCGTTTGGGTTTGGGCAAAGAAATATTTCCGCCCCTACCTTTATGGTAGAAAATTCAAAATTATAACAGACCATCAACCCCTTGAATGGCTGATGTCACTTCAAGAGCCAAACTCTAGACTGGTCCGATGGCGACTCAAACTCGAGGAATTCGATTACGAAATCGAGTATAAAAAAGGTGAACTCAATTCAAACGCAGATTCATTGTCCCGAATAGAAATCCATACGAAAGAACTTGACGCCTACATGGACGAGTTTTATAAATCTTTAGAGACAAAACCATCAGACGACAGTTTATCAATGATTGGTAATGCTAGTGAACTTCCAAATGTCGATGAGTTTAGACATATGGAAGAGCCCGATACGGAAGAAACAATTTCTGCCGAAGAACCTGAACTAGAAGAAAGTGATACTGTTCATAGTAGTCACGAAGAACCAATTTTAAAAATGCCAGTATCAGAAAAATCACTCAATGTATTCGATCATCAAATTATAATAAAATTTGTACTCCATTCGCCCGATAAACCAAGAGCAAGACAAATATTCCCGACAAAAAGACGACTTTTCGCACAAATATCAATTTTTGATCTAGAGAAAGATGTAATCAATCTATTCAAAAATTATTTAGATCCAAAATTCACATACGCAGTATATTTTGAAGATGATACATACGTTCCTCAATTTTGTGAGATAATTCGAACCACATTTAAAAATTCAGCTTATAAAATTGTCAAATGTAATACTGTATTGACAGATATAACAAATAAAGCTTTCACCCAGAAAGAGATGATAAAAAGCTATCATGAAAACGAAACTAACCATCGTGGAATAATAGAAACAGAGAATAGGATTCGAAAAACATATTATTGGCCTGGATTAAAATCTGATATAGCTGAATACATATCACTTTGCGAAATTTGTCAAGCAAATAAATACGACAGAAGGCCTCCAATGCAAAAACTAATGATTACCCCTACACCATCAAAACCTTTCGAAATAGTACACATAGATACTTTTCGAGCCCAAGGACAAAAATTCCTCACTATAATTGACAATTTTTCCAAATATGCACAAGCATATCCTTTCTCAAGTATGTCAGGCATAGAAGTTGTTAAAGCCCCCGTTATATTCATGACTCATCATGGACTTCCAAATTTAGTAGTGATGGACAATGGATCTGAATTGAAAAATTCAGTAGTTCAGGAATTTTTCAAAACCCACAAAATTAACACCCACTATATAACAGTGGATAATCCACAATATAACGGAGCAATCGAAAGATTTCACTCGACAATTATCGAACATTTGAGAATAATAAAAGCTAAAAATAATGATAAAATTGATATTCTAAATCATATGCCTTATGCTATTTTAGGGTATAATAATTCGGTGCATTCTGTAACTAAACAAAAACCCATAAACATCATCAATGGTCACTTAGATACTAAAGATCTATTCAATATAAACATAAATAAAAACCTTCTAAACAATTACATTCAAGAACATAGAGATACGACGAAAGTAATTTACAATAAATTAAACGAAGAACTGACTGAACAAAAACAACGTTGTATAGACAGACTTAATCAAGGAAGAGAAGAACCTCTGACTTACGAACCTGACACTGATGTTTATCGCAAAATCACCACAAATAATAGAAATAAATTTACTAAACGATTTAGTAAAGAAAAAGCTGTCCGAGATACGGATATCAAGGTGGTGACCACCCGAAAACCACTTCATAAACAAAATTTGAAAAGACCTCCGGCTAATGAGGCCAAATTGTTACAGGTATCACCTAGCGACGTTGGCAATGTTCCAGGAAATTCAAATAATGAATCTGGACAAAAATCCGGGGATCCTCCCATTCAAACAGGGCCTAGCCAAGCTTAAATATAAAGTCCATACCTTTATTCACTACTTTGACCTAATACCCATTCAAACTGAATTAGTCTCATTAAGATCTCAATATGAAAATATAACGAAATCAATTCAAAATGCACTTAGTTATCCATATTTCTTTGAACTACAAAATTTTGACAGAGCATTATTATATCAATTGAAATCAGCCGAACAAAAATTTTATTCAATATGCCCAAATAGTAGAATGAAACGTGGTCTCATTGACGGTTTGGGTACGATTATAAAAGGGATATCTGGTAATTTAGATGCTAATGATGCAATCCATTATGATCAAGCAATTCATGATTTAGAAAATAATCAAAAAGAAATTGTAAAGAAACTGAATAAAGAAATCTCTCTCACTTCATCAATTTTAGATAACTTCAACAAAACAGTCACCTTGATTAAACATAACCAAGATGTTATCACCTCCGGTTTGAACCGTATCAATACTCAACTGAATCAGTTCATTTATAATTTTAACGATTATCTGGAAACCAGAAACATTTTGGATCAAATGAACCTGTCATTAAGCATAATAATACAACTTTTAGATGATATCGAAAATGCAATTACATTTGCTAAATTGAAAGTTCCGCATAGCAGTATTTTGAAAATTGATGAGCTCAAATCTATTGTAGAATCTATTACAAAGTATTATTCTTCGGAACAATTGATATTTCCCGATATCAATAATGATATCCATAGATATAATAGAGATCGAAGCATATTATTCAAATAAAAAAATTGTTTTCGTTCTCCACTTCCCTCTAGTATATCCTGAGACCTTTGACTATTATTACCTTTACTCTATACCAACAAAAAATTCCACAACTATTATTCCTCCCAACACATATCTGATTATGAATGAAAATTTCTATCAATACATGTCATCATCTTGTATGGCCTTGCATCCTGATTTCTACTGCCATGAAGAAAAACTGATGGACGGTATAAAGGAAGAAGACTGTGTATTCCGTTACAACATATAATAATTGCCATCAAGTCCAGATACGTACTACAAGAAACATGGTTCAACGAATTGACGAAGCTCACTACATTGCAATATTCCCCAACGAGACGAAAATCCAGACAGTATGCAAGCGTACCGACTTCACGACTCTGCAAGGAAATTATTTAATAAATTTGCCACTAGGATGCCGATTCGAAACTGAAACTGATCAATTCATCAATCAAAAGGAGATAGCGAAGGGTCAGCCGATGCTTCTTCCCGAAATCATCATTCCGCGCAGTCCACCAAAGGTACCCAGAGCCGAAATTGTAATCGATGACGTTCGACTAGACGAAATCCACACCCTCCAGAATGACCAGAAGAAATTGACGCCGATGATCCTCAGCCACACCGATAAATCACAAAGCGTACGTTGGATCATTTCCATCTATGTCATATTCATCTCAGCTGGAATCTATACCGTTGTCAAGTTTCTTCGAAATCGAAGAACGACAAGAAACCATGAAGAGACATAAGAGCCAGCACCGACACCGATGCCACGTGAACACCCTGTAGCATTTTTCAATACATGAAAAATGCCTTTCACTAAGGATGGAGGAGTTACGTGACCGGCACACACGGGTTCCCAAGAAATAGGAAACCCTTAGCAGTTACCAGCAATATTCTCATGGGAACCGCTGAATTGCAATTCAGCAACTCTAGGATTATGACCACATTATTCATGTTCAGTTTTTTAGTCTTGACGTAGATTTCATTTATGAATCTTCCTTGTCTCATTATAAATTCATTACGATTCAGATTTCATAGATTCTCATTTGAGATGGGACTCCATATACATTATTCAGTAAAAAAATAAGGAGCATTCTTTATAAGTTCCGTCAAATAAATAATAGACTGAACTCCTGAAACAGAAAAAAAATATTTACTCATACAAAGCCACTCAAGTTACTGCCTGATAGGATGGGAAGGAGTATCCAAAACTTACCTACGCCCGTTAGACGTGATACATCGAAAATTTTGGTAGTGATGGGTTGTATGAAGAGTCTGGTATATTACGTCTGAGACAATTATTTTATGAGGTGTTAGCAGTGAATCAATTTGAAGAGAAGAGAAAACTCAGTCGGCCGAGCCATGAATATACCCACACGTCATAAAAATGAATTTATCATACCATATGCATTCAAGAATTTCGGTCAGAGATCTGCACTCAACTGCACTCAAAAACCTAATAATAAGTATACTTCGTGAAAAAATTAATCGAAGAATCTAACAGGTTTCTGATGATTTTATTTGTTTCAATTTCTGGATTTTATTTAAACCTCATGTAATTTACTTTGTATGTATACGACTCCGTTCACGATTCTGTGATTTTTTTGGACTTCTGAATTATTTCACTTGTTTTTGTATCTATTGATTTTGATTATTTTGTATATACGTATTTTATACTCTTTGTACGTTGATTCATATTCCTAAGTTATTATTAATCGTCAAACGTAATTCATACTCTTCCCCACGTACAAGCAGCACTTGTAGCTTCTGTGGGTTTTCTAATGTTTATTCACATAATGCTGTCCTGTTATTCTTAATATTATAATTGTGTGAATAAACGGTATCATTATCATTATTGATATCATTATAATGATTATTATTTTTATTATTATACTCTATAGGCCAGACCTTAGGTCTTCCATGTACAAGGAAGGTTGCGGTTTCTCTTCCCCCAGCGCAGCGTAGAAAATCTTAGACTTGACAGACCTTTGTAAGAGGACAGAATGTGTGCTGAGGATTCCCCATCTCCTTGACAGAACGTACGAATGAGTCAAATGACTGTGGTTGGAGTCCGATATCATTCACGTGTTTGTGAAGCCTACAGTGCTCGTTCAGGAGCTCAATCATGATTCTGATTATTCGTCTATTGTGGCCTACTAGGTTGGTGAAATTTTGGCGATCGTTTTTTGATGAACTCTTTGCCCTGTCTCATTCCCGGCGCCCTCTTCCACCATTCATGAGTTTGCTTATTAATACAAGCACTGTTGGATGTTTTTCTCAGTGCTTCTGGTCTGTTCTGGATCGATTAAAGCACCTTGTGCTTCCTCTCGGGTTACCGGATCAGCCTCCCATTGTCCTTATGACCTGTGTGGCCTGGTACACAGGCTAGGGATAGTCAAATTCGACTGCCTAGTTCTTGGATGGTTTTCAAGCAACCAAAAACAAGTTTGGAGTTAACTTGATTAGAGCCAATTGCTTTGAGAGCCGCTTGATCGTCGGAGTAAATAGCTTTAGTAGCTTCTCTACTCCGTGCTGTATTGCTGCAACTTCTGCCTGGAATATCGTCGCGTGTTTTCCCAAGCTTAGTGAGATCCTGGTATTGAGCTTGGCTATATACAGTGCGTCCATAAAGTAACGCATAAATTCATTATTGGCTAAATGAACAATAAAATTAGGAATTCCCAAAACAGGTCGATTTTTGATTTCAATTTACTATTGTTTCAAATCATAATCTAATATACAGGGTGAACCACTTGCGTGTAATGACGTCATCACCATTTTTTTCAAATGGAACCTCCCCCTTTTTTTTCAATTTCCAAATTGCCTTTGCTGAGCTGATTCCAAAAATGTATAATATGTTGCTTCAAATTGGTACAGGGTGGGCAAAAATGCAAAAAAAATATGAAAATTGTTTATAGAAAGTAATACGTTACTGAATGTAAAAAACAAATTTCTTCTCAATTGTTGAACTCGTTGAGTCGGGTACGGCTCTTTGTTCTCAATCCGATATACCGTACGGTAGCCGAGTTAGGGCGCTTTGAAATTCGGCTCGATTCCCGGATTTCTAGATTTTTTTTCCGGGAAATTTATGCGTCTGACGAAAATGAGTGATGAAGTATTTATTAGGTATCTCTTTGACCAATGACCTCCTTTTTTCTCGACTCGAAAAATCGCACGGTGACGCTACAAAAAACCACCTCACTACCTGACCTCAAAGATAAACCGATGAATAACTCCCTATTATTGACACCTGTCAAGACTCCAGAGATATTGAGAATAATTGATAACCTTAAACTTTACTCTCAGAACAAACCACGAAGTGATCCAGGCACACCAATCCCTGAGCAACTTACCCTGAAAAAAAATTATCTGGAAGAAGCTGCTTCCATTCTCATAAAGCCAACTCAAACCAAAACTTCTAACTCATCTGATCTGATCAACGAAAACTTGAATACTCCGAAAAGAGGCGCAACAAAAAAAAAATATCAGGGAAACAGTGCGAGAAAAACTCCGCTAGATAATTTAAACGCTCTTACTATTTTTCTCCTCTATTTATTTGTAATATTCATTTATTCATTTATTTCACGGGATAACCCAATTTACAATGAATAACAAACATAAATGAAACTAAATAAAGATTTACCTAATCTACAACTAGTACTACTTAAATTTGAATAACAACTTTTAACAACATTTAAATACAAGGATTGATCATGGAAATAACAGAATACCAAAAAAGATTACTGAAGGCATTAAGCACTAACATCTTTTAAGACCTTCCCAATATTATGAGCATTCATACAAAACAAATCAAGGCTCTGAGAAAACCTGTTGAAAGATATTTTAATTCTATTAAGAGGGAAATGATAGGCATAGTTGGTTGTATGGAATGAAACATTAAATATTTCAGGAGTGCGAGTGTTATACACTGGGATTTTCAGTGCAACACTCTCAAGTAGTTTGGGGCAGTTGATGTAGCCTGAGATTAATTTCTGTAGGAATACTATATCAGTGACGCATCTTCTGTGAGAAAGTGATTGGATATTTATCATTTTTTCTATCCCGGCATATCCATAATCTTCTCCAACTAGTCCCAATTTATAAGCACAACATCTCAAGAATTTTTCTTGAACTTTTTCAATTTGCCGAACATAACATTCATAGTGTGGGGACCATACTATTGAGCCATATTCTAGAATAGATCTAACATGAGAGCAATAAAGTATTTTCAGAGTGTTGTAACTGAAGTCTTTGCATACCCTAAAAGTGAAACCCAATATTTTGTAAGCTTTGGTTGTAATTTCATTAATATGTTGATCAAAAGTGAGTTTGGTGTCAATTTTTATTCCCAAGTCCCTGATTTCATTGACACGTGATAGTTGGTTACCGTGGATTTCATATGGAAAGTTGATAGGAGTTTTAACTCTCAAAAAAGAAATGGCAAAACACTTTTTTACATTAAGATTCATCTTATTGAGTCGACACCAATGTTCTAAATTATCTACGTCCTCTTGCAAAAGATTAGCATCGGTCAAAGAGTCTATAGAGCGGAATAAATTTAGGTCATCAGCAAATAACAAAAATTGAGAATTACATATTGAAAGAGATATGTCATTGATGAACAAATTAAAAAGTAATGGTCCAGAATGTGACCCTTGTGGTACTCCGGAGGATACCTTTATTACTTGTGAAATACATCCGGCCACTTTGACACATTGTGTTCTTCCTCCCAAGAAGCTGTTGAACCAATTTAGCATCAGTTCACTAAAACCAAGCGCCTTTAACTTAGATGCTAGGACATCATGGTTGACTCTATCAAAGGCCTTCGAGAAGTCTGTGTAGATAGAGTCAACCTGAGATTTATCCTCAAATTTTGAAAGAATATAATTTTGATACTGTAACGAAATGATACGCCTATGGCTTGGCCACGCCCACTCCAGGTGACGCGGATCATGAACGTTCGAGACGCGAGGTCTGAAATGTTCGCGTGCCGCCAGGAAACTTCTGGAGAAGCGTGCAGGTATAAAGCTCCGCGGACAGAGGCGCAGGCAATCAGTTGATAATCGAGCATTGTAAATAAATCGTGTCAGTGGAAATAAAAGTGTATATAAATCGAACCCAGTGTTTTAGTAAATAAAAACGTTACAGTGGTGTCAGAAGTGGGATTAAAATCAAAAAATAAATATAGTGTGGACTTAAAAAAAGAAAAAGTGAAAGACATTGAACTTTTGTAGTGAAAACAGGACATTTTTGTACGTTTAGTGCGATAATTTTGGTTTTCGGTACTGACTATTTTGCATCGTGAATAAACCAAAATGAAGTTGAAAGACCTCTCAGTGAAACAATTGCGTGAACAATTGGAGGAACGTGATGCCGATAGTAGTGGAACTAAAAAAATACTACAAGAACGATTGATTGGTGTTCTTTCGGACAATGGAGATGATCCAGAAACGTTTGAATTCCTGTCGGCGGACGAAGTCATCATGTTAAAAATGGAAGAAACTTCTAGAAAGATAGAAGAAACTTCTGGAAAAATAGAAGAAGCTTCTCGAAAAACTGATGCAAAATTGGAAGAAGTTTCCAGAAAAAATGATGCAAAATTGGAAAAAGTTTCCAGAAAAAGTGATGAGAAATTCGAGAAAGTTTCTGATATGATCAATGAAATTTCGAAAAAGAACGACGAGCGATTTGAAGAAGTTTCTAGAACATTCGACGAAATGCATAAAAACGTAGATGGACTAGAAGAGAAAATAAAGCAGCTGGAATGTCTGATAACTAAGTGTGGCTCAGCAGTACAAGTACCAACTACTGATATGGATAAAACCGCAGTAAGTACAGATCAGGAAGTTAAAGAGGAATGGACAAGAGAAGAAACAAAACATCATTTGAGATTCAAATTGCCTCCGTTTGATGGGAAGTCATCTTGGTCCGTATACCTCAGACAATTTGAAGCCATCGCTACGGCCAATAAATGGACTCAAGAAGAAAAAGCTGTTTCCTTGACTGCGGCTCTAAGAGGTGATGCTGCGGATATTTTAAGATCGATTCCTATGGGCCAAGAAAAATGTTATCAAACCTTGTTCAACCGACTAGAAAAACGCTATGGAGATGCCCATCTGCAACAGGTTTATAAAGCACAACTACGCAGCCGAATCCAACGTGCAAGTGAAAGCTTGCAGGAATTTGAAACAGACATTGCTCGAATGGTGCGTCTAGCCTACCCCGAAGCTCCAGATAACATTTTGGAAGAAATAGCAGTAGACATATTTGTCGATGGATTGAGAGAGAGCGAAATTCAGAAAGCTCTACGATTGGCCAGACCGAAAGTATTGGATGAAGCACTTGCTATTGCTTTGGAGCATGAAACGGCCAATCAAATTTCAAAAGGTCATCAATTTAGGACCATTAGCGAGAAAGATGAAGAAAATGATCTGGAAGATATGGTTCGGAAAATTATCCAGAAGACGATGCCCAAGAAACGAGATTCCAGATGCCGGAATTGTGGCGAAACCCATACAGCAGTCGGAAAACTAAAACAGGTCGACAGGAGGGGGCGATCGTCGACCTTGAGAATTAAAGCACCTGTAGTTACCGTCAATGTTACCTCTTCTGGTGGAGCCCATAGCCTGTATGTTGATGGTCGGATTGACGGAGAGAATGAGTTGTTCTTGATAGACACTGGTGCAACAAGAACTATTGCACGACCGGAAATAGTGAGAGATCATTCCAGAATGTCGCCCGCAACAGCACACCTCAGAACGGCGAATGGTGAGAGGATAAAAGTCTATGGCGAAGTTAATGTTCCTGTCTCCATTGGTAAGACCACTATCAAGCACAACATACTGGTCGCTGAGATTTCTGACCAGTTAATCTTGGGTATGGACCTTTTGAGGAAACTTGGAGCCGTATTGGACGTACACAGAGGAGTTCTCAAGGTCGAAGGTGAGGAACTCCCTTTTCATGAAGACAAAGAAGATGTAGTCCGTCTACTAACTACTAGTGATGTAACTATACCCGGCCATAGTGAAAAAATTTTAATGACCAGTCTCGAGGGATACTGTAGGAAAGGAAGTCTGAGGATGGTCGAAGAAGTGGGCAATATAGAGTTCTTGACTGCGAAAGCTCTAGTGAGGGTTGGAGATGTAATTCCTGTTAGAGTTATGAATGTGAAGGAAACTCCCATCGTGCTGAGCCGAAGAACTGTGGTAGGACAGTGTGTTGCTGTTTCGTCGATCCGCTGTGTGACTAAAACCGACCAACCACCGAAATCTAAGAACTCAAAGGAGCTTGTAGACACCGTCATTAATACTTGTCAAGATCTGGACAGAGAACAGACCCGTCGAGTGAAAGCCATGCTTGAAGAATTCCAAGATGTGTTTGCCATCGATGAAAATGACAAAGGAAGAACCAGCGTCGTGACCCATAAAATCAATACTGGGGATGCTCAGCCAATAAGACAGCCGAGAAGACTTCCGTGGGCAAAGCGGGAGGAGGCGGAAGAAATTATCAAGGATATGGGCAAACAAGGTGTTATAGAACCATCGAATAGCCCGTGGGCCTCGCCAGTTGTCCTTGTGAAGAAGAAGGATGGTTCCGTACGTTTCTGTATTGACTATCGCCAACTCAATGCAGTTACTAAAAAGGACAGTTATCCCTTACCCAGAATTGATGACACTTTGGATACTCTTTCCGGGTCCCGTTGGTTCTCTACCCTCGATTTGAAAAGTGGCTACTGGCAAGTAGGAATGGAGCCTGCTGATCGAGAGAAAACAGCTTTCTCGATAGGATCGGGTCTTTGGCAATTCACGGTCATGCCTTTTGGTCTATGCAATGCTCCTGCCACATTCGAGAGGCTGATGGAGGCAGTTTTGAGGGGGCTAACATGGCAGACATGTTTGGTGTACCTGGATGACGTAATCGTAGTTGGAAGATCATTCGACGACCATTCCAAGAATCTGAAGGAAGTGTTTCAACGATTACGTGAAGCCAACTTGAAACTGAGCCCCAAGAAATGTCACATATTTCGGCGAGAAGTTAGATACTTGGGCCATATCGTATCAAGTGATGGTGTAACAGCCGATCCGGAGAAAATAGAAGCAATTCGAGGATGGCCAGTACCAAAGGATAAACATGAGATCAGAAGTTTCCTTGGCCTGTGTACGTATTACAGGCGTTTCGTCAAAGGATTTGCTCACATCGTTAAACCTTTAACAAAGCTAACGGAGGAGGGCAGAGAATACTTTTGGGATGCAGAATGTCAAAGAGCTTTTGAACAGCTACAAGGAGCTCTTACCAATGCACCGATACTGAGTTATCCCAGAGAGACTGGAAAATTTGTTTTGGACACGGATGCAAGCAATACTGCCATAGGAGCTGTCCTTTCTCAGCTCCAAGAGGGACAAGAAAAAGTAATTGCCTACTTTAGTAAAGCCTTGTCTAAATCAGAAAGGAACTACTGTGTTACCAGAAGAGAACTCCTAGGCGTAGTGAAGGCCTGCGAACATTTTCACAAATATTTGTATGGCCGAAAGTTCCTTCTTCGAACCGACCACGCAGCCTTGAAGTGGCTTCTGCAATTCCGTAATCCAGAAGGTCAAGTGGCAAGGTGGATAGAGCGGCTGCAGGAATATGATTATGACATCGAACACAGGGCAGGAAAAATCCATCAAAATGCTGACGCCCTATCAAGAAGACCATGCAGTGAGAATTGCAGCCATTGTTCGAAGCTTGATGAACGACTTTGCCACATTCGAAGAACTACCATCGAAAGTGATAATTGGCAACCTAAACAATTACGAGTCGCTCAGGAGAACGATCCGTGTCTGAAACGTGTTCTGGGTTGGAAGCTTCAAGAGGAAAGACCGTCCTGGCAAGATATCAGCGCATGTAGTCCAGAAGTAAAATCGTATTGGAGCCAATGGGATTGTCTGGTACTGAAAGATAATCTTCTGTACAGAAAATTTGAAAACGAAGATGGTACGGAGTCCAGGTTGCAACTGGTTGTACCTAGGAGTAAAATGTCGGAGGTATTGCGTCAGTTACACGATGGTGCTTCTGGAGGACACTTTGGAATTACGAAGACTTTACAGAAGGTTCGAGAGCGGTTCTATTGGGTGAACTGTAAAGAAGACGTACGAAGATGGTGCCGGAAATGCGAGTTGTGTGCAACGGGCAATGGTCCAGTTGGCCAGAAGAGGGCGCCCATGAGACAATACAATGTTGGTAGTCCAATGGAAAGAGTAGCTATCGACATTGCTGGTCCATTTCCAGTAACAGATGCTGGAAATAAATACATCCTAGTGGCCATGGACTATTTTACGAAATGGACTGAAGCTTATGCGATCCCTAATCAAGAGGCTTCCACAGTTGCCGATGTTCTGGTCAAAGAATTTTTCAGCCGATTTGGTGTTCCTTTGGAGATCCATTCAGACCAAGGACGAAATTTTGAATCAGCTCTCTTTCAAAAAATCTGTCAATTGATCGGTGCTGAGAAGACCAGAACAACACCCTTGCACCCTCAGTCGGATGGAATGGTTGAGAGGATGAATAGGACCATGGGCAAACATCTTTCCAAGGTCGTATCAGAACACCAGAGAGATTGGGACCAGTGTATTCCTTTGTTTTTGATGGCCTACCGATCGGCTACCAACGAGACTACTGGCCAGACCCCTGCCTGCTTGATGTTTGGACGTGAAATCCGTTTGCCTTGTGATCTGGAATTCGGCTGTAAACCATCAGAAGAGAATGTGGCCGGTGAAGGCTATGCGGACGAATTGAAGCTGAGGATGAACGACATCCACGACCTTGCCCGACGGAATATGCAGATAGCCAGTGATCGGATGAAGAAACACTATGATTCCTGTTCCGCGAAGGGGACCTTCGAAGTAGGTGATCTTGTCTGGCTGTTTAATCCACGACGACGTCGAGGCTTTTCCCCTAAGCTCCAAAGACAATGGGAAGGTCCGTATGAGATCAAGAAGAGGATAAATGACCTGATTTATCGAATCGGAAAGCTGCCAAGAGGGAAGCCGAAAGTTGTTCACATAAATCGTCTTGCACCATATGCTGGCTCGAATGACGTCGAAGAAGCAAGAACTCTTCAACAAGTACCAAACGGTGACGACTTCCAACCGAGTTACACCGAATTCATGTCGGATTACGCAAGCAGGGGAAAGATCAGGCTTGGCGTGACCGTTGAGGTTCAGCAAGATCTTTTCACAGTCCCGGGAGATGTTTCCATTGCACACTGCGTCGCTCAAGATCTCCGAATGAGCAAAGGAATTGCAACAGTCTTTCGCAAGAAGTTCGGCCGTCTGGATGAATTGCGAGATCAAATGCCCAGAGTAGGAAGAGCACTACGACTAGAGGATGGCAACCGATCCTTATTCTACCTAATAACTAAGAAATTATCGATAGAAAGAGCAACCTACGAGAATATATGGTACGCGTTAGTAGACCTAAGGAAAGTCGTCTGCCATTATGACATAAAGAAATTGGCTCTACCTAAAATTGGCCATGGGTTGGAAAACCTGGACTGGAAGATCGAGAGGAGCATGATAGAAGTCATTTTCCGAGACACAGGCATACAGATCACGGTGTGCTGCTTCAACCCGAAAAGAGTATGTCCCTCAATGACGATCGACTGTTATTTCTTTCTCCGAGGGTTCTGCAGGGCCGGAAACACCTGTAGCTTTCGCCATCAAGAGCCGACGTCAGGGGTTGCCACATGGAGAATTTCTGATCGGGGCGATCAGAACTAAGGAGGGAGCAGTTTAACGAAATGATACGCCTATGGCTTGGCCACGCCCACTCCAGGTGACGCGGATCATGAACGTTCGAGACGCAAGGTCTGAAATGTTCGCGTGCCGCCAGGAAACTTCTGGAGAAGCGTGCAGGTATAAAGCTTCGCGGACAGAGGCGCAGGCAATCAGTTGATAATCGAGCATTGTAAATAAATCGTGTCAGTGGAAATAAAAGTGTATATAAATCGAACCCAGTGTTTTAGTAAATAAAAACGTTACAATACAAAACTAAGTTGGTGTTAGTTGACCTGCCCTGCATGAAGCCATGTTGTTGATCGCTAATTACATTCTTACACATCCAAGATACGTGTTTAGTTATAAAATAGTCCAACATCTTGGGAATTCCAGATTGCATGCAGATAGCTCTGTAATTCTCAACATTATCCTTTTTGCCGGATTTGAAAATTGGTGTCAAAAAACTATGTTTCCAGAAATCAGGAAAAACACCTAATCTCAGTGACATATTAAAAATGATATGAATAGGGTTAGTAATGGAGAAAATACAATTTTTTATAAAGTATAGAGGTATGCCGTCTGGACCAAAAGCTAGTTTAGATGACAAACTTGCTATCCTATCAAACACATCTGTTACGCTGATTGTGCATTCTGCCATGTCAATAGTTCGATCATAGCTAAATTCAGGCATGACTTGAGAATCATCAAGATTATCTGTTGAATAGACTGTTGAAAAAAAGTTTGCAAAGAGGTTTGAGATATCACTGCCATTACAACCAACCATATCTTTATAGTGCATTTTTTCAGGTATTTGGTAAGAGCCTTTGATTTTATTAACATGTGACCAGAAATACTTGGGATTGTTAGATATATTATCCTCAATATGTTCAATATGAGTTTTGTAACATTTCTGACTAAGTAGCTTACACTGAGCTCTCAAGTTTGAAAATCTAGTATAATCCTCATCAATACCAAATTGTTTGAAAATTCTGTGATACTTATTTTTTTCTTTGATCAAGTAGCGTAATTGAGGTGTGAACCAAGGGGGAAAAGTTGATGGTTTGTATTTTTTCAAAGGTACATAAAGGTTGAGAGCATTATACGAGACCTCATAGAAAAAACAAACTGCTTGATCGATATTTTTGAAGGAACAGAGTCTACACCAGTCCACACTAGAGAAATATTCATTGATACTATCATAATTGGCATTTTTGAAATCATAATAATATTCATTATATTCAATTGATTTGGTAGTGATGTGAGTTATATCAAATGAAAGTGGGGAATGATGTACACTAGCCTGAAGAACCGGGTCAGTAGCAAGCTGAACTGTAATATCATGTCTGTTTGAGAATATTAGATCTAAGAAGGTATTTCTACTATTTGGAATACTATTTAGTTGATAAAGATTCAAGTAACTAAAACAATTCAGTAATATCATGGCAGGTGAATTTTGATGACACTTGACATTTAATCCCAAGTCGTCATTATACCAGCTGGCATCAGGGATATTGTAGTCGCCAGCAAGGATAAGTAAGCTGTTTGGATATGTATTATGAATTTCCTCAACAGTTTCACAGTGACTAATATAGATATCTGGAGGAGATGATGGTGGTATGTAAACACAGCCAAAAATAATAGAGGTATTTCCAAACTCAGTTAACACAAAAATATGCTCAACAGTAGTATCTACAGTTATGATACTAGATTTTATTTTAGAGTTTATAGCTATTAATACTCCCCCACCACGTCTGTCGCTACCTGTTGAATCTCTATCACACCTGAAAATATTATGATGTGTAAATCCTAATTCTCCATCGGAAATATGACTGTGTAACCATGTTTCTGACAGTAGTACAGCCTCATAATCTGAGCAATTGACAGCATGTTGTAGGTCTATAAGTTTTGTACGAATTCCACTAGCATTATGGTAAAAACAACATAGGTTTTGTTTATGAGTATTTGGTTTAGAAGAGGGTCTCCCTAATCTAATCGGTTTTTTGATACATTTGAACTATGGTGGGTATGCTGTTAACATATTTTATCGTTAGGTTTGCTTCGCCTCCATTTTTACGCAATTCTAATTCTTCTCCTAGGTCTTTCAAGTATGCTCGTTGTTTGGGAGTTTGATCATTTCCAATCTTAACTTGAGGTACTTTGATTTTATTCTTGTTTCTCAGCACCAGAACAGCCGTATCTGCATCTTTTAAAATTATTTTCAAGGGCCTTGGTCTCTCACCTGGTTTACCAACTCTTAATGATTTGACGATCAGATCTGTATTAATTATAGGTGATAGTAACTGTTTAACTTCATTCTCATCATCCTGCATCTTGGTATGGGAGTTATGGGCCTCGCTTTCTGATAGGTTGTACACCATTATGTTTTTTGCTCGGTTTTTTCTTTCTTCATATTCACTAATATAGGATTCAAAATTGGTAACGTCACTTTTCGCAGAAGAAGGCTCTTTTGGTTTTGAGCTGCATACATTTGATTTCAGATGCAGTGAGATCAGCACAACTATAATGGATGGACTGATTACATCCATCACATGCACAGTATTGATCATTATTAATGTCCCGATCACATTTTAGGCACAACATGATTTGTTCAAGATAATAATGGGTCACCCTGTTAAGACTTAGTGATCAGCTTTCAGTTCAACAACACAAAAAATGTTTGTAATTTCCTCCCTTATCTGATCAGTTTTTGCTTCGTCCGTGAAAGAAAGGAAACAAAAAAGGCCATAAATGCACTATTAAATTAAAATGTCCAGATTATTAGCTGAATTACCACTTCTATGTGGATTAAAATCAACACTGAAGAGATGAATATCTTAGCAGAGTTTTGATACCAAATTCGAATATTATTATGCACTTTCAACCACTAAAATAAGCACTTTTGCTTCTTAAACAGTTGGTAGCAGCTTCACTTCACCTTCCATTCAATATATGATATTGTTGTTATAAAAAAAAATTAATCCATATATTAGAGACTATGAATATAAACTCATTGTAACAAAGAAGTTGATAATATAATTAAATATAATAATTTGATCTCATCTGAAGAAAACAAAAAATTCAACTTCAACATTCTCCACCAGAACATAAGGAGTATTGCAAAAAAAATTGTGAACTAGAAATATACATTCGTGAACTGAAACAACATTTCCACTGCTTCGTACTCACAGAAACATGGAATATCTCAGACATAAATATGCTTAAGCTAGATGGCTACGACATATTGTACAACGAGGGTAACATTAATAAATGCGATGGCGTTGTTATTTACGTAAGAGAAAATATATGTTATAACTATGATGTCATTGATATAGGTGTATGCGAATCGATTCAAATCATTCTGAAAGTAGACGAAAATTCCATACATCTAACGAGTCTATACCGTCCGCCCTCAACAGATGAAAAAATATTCGTCAAAAAACTTCGGGAACACCTCTCAAATGTTTCAAAACTCAATACTGACTATCATGTATTTTTAGGAGATATCAACTTGAACATCCTAGCTGAAGATAATACAATTACTGAATATCTAAATAGCTTTTATGAATTTGATTACCATTCCGCTATAAATACTGTAACTAGACAACAAACTAACACATGCGTTGATCACATTTTTGTTAATAAAAATCGAATGAAATTTTACCAATCGTGTTAAAATGTGCCATAACAGATCATTACCCCACAATCGTTTAACTACCCACCAAAAATGATGGGGAATGTGAGATTTCAGAAACCAAAATACTGTGAATACCCCGATTATGCTTCCTTGAAAACAAAATTAACTCTCTATGACTGGTCTAATATTCTCTCAGCAGATGTCGACGAAAGCTTCACACGTTTCCTAAAATTGTTGAAAAATGCTATCGCAAAACACACTAAAACATCGAAGGTGAAACACAAAAATATCAAACGAAAACAATGGATCACACGAGGATTGGTAAACTCCATAAATACCAGAGATAGTTTATTAATTTTGAAAGAACAATATAGAAATCACGAAACATGTTAAATAGTCTTATCAAGAACTCAAAAATCAATTTCTATAAAAATCGTGTGGACAGATCACAAAATTACACCAAGGCACTATGGGAAACGGTGAAAGATATTTCTGGGAAAAACAAAAATACCAAAATTAAAATGATAAAGAGTGGAACAGGTAGCTTCACTTATGACCAAAAGGAGATGGCAGATCGCTTCAATGATCACTATTTCTCGATTGGAAAAAAACTTGCGAAAAAAATACAGAAACCTATAAATTCTCCCCTGAAAAAAACATCTTCTGCGCACTCTATATTCCTGAAACCTACAACAGAGGCGGAGATTATTGAGGCAATATCATCTCTCAAAATGAATAGAGCTCCTGGTATCGATGAAATCAAAGCTGAAACCTTAAAAGAGATAAAAGCAGAGATATCTTTTCCTCTAACCAACATTTTCAATAGAATAATAGAAAGAGGAAAATTTCCCAAAGACCTCAAAGCAGGGGACATCAAACAAATTTACAAAGGGGGAAATAAACATGACGTTCTAAGCTATAGACCGGTTACACTCATTTCAAACATAGCTAAAACGCTAGAAGAAATAATAAAAAAAAGAATGGTCTCTTACATTAACAAGCATAATCTCATCTCAAATAATCAGCTTGGATTCAAAGAAGGGGTTTCTACCCAGGATGCTATCATTCTTCTCACCTTCAAAATATCACTGAATCTAGAAAGAAGTAAACCAACTCTGTGTGTTTTCTTGGATCTTGCCAAGGCCTTCGACACTGTGAAGCACTCACAACTGTTGGCGACCTTGCGAGATATGGGTTTTAGAGGAACAACATTCAATCTCATGGAGAGTGACCTCAAAGACAGAGAGCAATACGTGAAAATCGATAACATCATTAGTGAGAAAAGGGTTATGGAGTGTGGAGTGCCGCAAGGAACAGTTTTGGGGCCAATTCTCTTTACAATATATATAAATAATGTATTGCGTCACGATGTGTGGCAATATCGTCTGCTACGCTGACGATACAGCAGTATTGTACAGTGCTGATAGCTGGGATGACCTCTAAACTAGAGCTGAAGATGACATGTGTAAACTCTTCGAATGCTTCGCGGATAAAATACTATCAATAAATTACGAAAAAACGTTCTTTTTACCATTCTCGTGCTATGCCAGCTCACTACCCCAGTATGATACATTGAACATCAGAAATAATATATTAATTCGATCAGCAGAAAACATCAAGTATTTAGGAGTGGTCATGGATAGATACCTGAGATGGAACTATCATGTCGACCAAGTGACTAAAACATTGAGGAGCACTCTTTATAGATTTAAGTACTCACGAAATATATTAGATACCTCGCGGATGAAAACAATCTATTGTGCAATTGTGGAGTCTCGTCTTGCATATGGGATAGTGGGCTGGGGCGGAATGGCAATGTCGCATTTGAGAAAATTGGATGTATTACAGAAAAAATTTCTGAAAATTCTCCTCAGAAAACCATCACAATACTCATCGGAAGCACTATTCAAAGAATCAAAATTGCTTGACTTCAGGCAACTCTACTTCCTAAGAACCGTTATGGAACAACACAAAAACCGAACAAAATTAATCTACGTAGATCACAAGCATAATACAAGAATTAAAGATAGAAGAACTGAATGCCTACATGGAAGAGCTGAAAAAAATATCTTCAAAAACTATAATTGATTAAATCTCTACAAACACTGGAGTACAAACTGAAAAAACTTACAAAAAGTGTTCATCAACAAACACTGAAGCAATCTTATTTACGGATACATCAGAGCTAAACCAAAGCGACTATACAGGATGGCCCAATAGAGATAATGACAATGTTACCAGTAATAAAACACAAGCTGACAATGTTACCAGTAATAAAACACAAGCTGTTGACAAGGCATTCAATAATGTTCATAAACACAAGGCACTAAATGCCATACCAACTGCAGGAGTGGAAACTGTGTAAAATGAAAATCATATATTGATACTGAGCGATGATCTAGGCAAAAAGGTTGCTCAGGAATTACGAGATTGCCTTTCGGAAAGCACTTTCGACATATCTGCTTTGGTGAAACCTGCTGCGCGGCTCCATAATGTGTCAGAAAATATAGAATATTCAATAAAAGACCTCACACTGAATGACTTTGTAATAATAATTGCTGGATCAAACGATATTGATTGCAGAAGTACAACTTCTTTTAGTTTTGTGCGTGAAAAACTCAAGTTATGCTCAAACACTAACGTGATTTTCTCTTCTGTTCTTTTCTGCAAAAGCAATATTAAGAATAACCACATCTACAAGTACAACACACGTTTAAACGATTTCTTATTAGACTACTGTTTGACTACTGTTTGACCTGGATTACAACGACTCGTGCAGAACCGTATTTAAAAAATACTCTATTCTACCCTTCCATTCCATTTTCATTCTAAAATGTGTAACGTTTGTAAAAAACAATATTTCTGACTTTAGAATGCTGGAAAGTCACCATAATTACCCATCAAGAAATCTCTTGCTGGACATACCAAAGCACAACACAACAACCTTCAAGAAATCCACCTTTTACAACTGCATCTGTCTTTTCAACAATCTTCCAAATTCTTTAAAAAGCACCACTGACTGCAAAAAGTTCAAAAGCTCGACGAAAAAATATCTTCTGGAAAACTGTTTTTATACAATAGAAGAATTTTTAGCAGAGAAAATCAGACACTGAATGTTCACAAAATGAAATACTTTAAGTATTTTTTTGTTAATTTTAATTTTTTAGTTTTTTACTTTTAAACGTGCAACTGTGCAATATGCAATACAAATTTTAAATTGTATATAGTCTGTAAAATTGTATAAACCCACTGTGTTATAGTAGGTATTAACTGCTCCCCAATTTTAAATTGTATGTAACTAAAAACAAGCCTTGACAATTTTAGGAATCTACTATCAAATTTCTGACTTACCAATTGTACCCTGTACTGATTATGGTCAATAAATACTACTACTACTACTATGTAAATTCAACAAATGTGTCGAAGGACGTGGAAATAAATGGAAAGTTGACAGGTAGAAGAAGAAAAAATGAAACTATGAAATCAAACAAAGAATTTGAAATTCATTTAAACGGTTGGTGATAACTTGCAAGATATAGACACAGCAGTGACCAAAGCAATCATTGATGCTTGCTGCAGTGACAAGACTGAAGACACCGGAAACAAAGGTGAAAACTATTTTTATACCCCCACCTATCTCAGCTGGTATCACAAACATAGATGCCTTTGCAGCTACTCATCTTAAGACTCAAACAATTAATGTAAGCGAAATGACAGGTGACAGGTTGAATAATAAGCCGAAATCAGGTACATATAGAATAAATGCTTTTCATCTGAATATATTCTAAGTATATGCATCAAACTAAGTGAAATAGAATATTTTCTGCATATGAACAGAAGAGATATATTATTTCTGACTGAGAGTTGGGCATCTGAATCTGAAATAGCGAACATTGTTATTCCTAACTTCAAACTTGTAGCATATTATTGTAGAAACACTTCTGCTCATGGTGGTTTATGTGTTTTACTCGGAATTTGTTAAAAATTAAATCTAAAAGAATCAATGAATTTTGTGTAGACCCCCATGCTGAGTTTGCGTTAATAGAGCTGGTTGACGAAAGAATATATTTCTTATGTTTATATAGGTCTCCTACGGGTGGCACTGATATTTTCTTGAGTGCACTAAATAAAGTACTGGATATGATACCTTCTAATAATCAAATTGTTGTGGTTGCCGACTTCAACTTAAATTTCAATATCTCGGATAACACGAATGTAAATGACTGTATAAATATTTTCTTGTCATACAATTCAGAAGAAAAAGTTAATGAAAATACACGGCTAAAACCAGCACTAGTGCTACAAAAATGGATAATCTGTTTACTGAAATAAACAACTTGGTCGTGGAAGTAATTAAACCACATATGTCAGACCATAATGGCATTTCCTTTTCTATTGTTACACGTTCCACATCAAAGAATAAGTATATTTCGTGCAGACCTATGACTGAACGTGGAAAACAACAGTTCACAGAATGTGTGAATAACATAAATTGGGAAACACTTCATGAAATGAACAATCCTGATGAATCTGCAAACTTCCTTGTCAATATATTATCAACTTTTTACAATCAATTTTTTGTTGAAAAAATCATCAAAACACCTTAGCTAGATATATTATAGAGAATATATCGCGCGGAGTAGACGTGCTATTGAATCGGCGTTCCGGCGTTTTTAACAACTACTGTTTTATTGAAAGGACATATTCCTACTGTTGTCGAACATACAAAAATGTGCAGAATGTGGTGAACTATACAATGACTGTAAAAACAGAAATTAAATAGTGAAGTGTGTTGAACTCTTGATTAAAAATCGTTTTACCGCGATATACCGACAATAGACACAACAAAAAGCAATAGTATTCTTATAAGATAAAGAAATAAAATATTGTGGACACCAGTAGCGCACACTTAGAAATTGATATGGAAGATACAGAAGTATCCATCAAATATGTTTATCTACTGCTGAAAGGAGTAAATGAGAATCTGAGTAAAAGGATCGAAGTGTTAGAAGAGACTACCAGAAGTTTGTCTACAGCTGTCTGCAAAGAAGTGGAAATCACAAGGAATGAAGTCGAAATACTCGAAATAAAAAATGTTACACTAAAAAATAAAGTATCTAAATTTGAGAAGCAGCTCAAACTCAACAATCTTGTAATTTACGGCATTGAAGAAAACGAAGACGAAAACCAAGAAAAATTGATCAATACTTTTTCCGAATTGACAGCAATAAAACTAGAAGTGGAGAGAAAAAAAACGAAATGAAGAACATTTTCAGACTAGGAAAAAAGACAGGACACAACAGACCTATACTTGTTTCGCTCGGTTCTCAAATCAGAAGACAAGAAATTTTGAGAAACGGACCAAAATTGAAAGAAACCAAAATAGTGATTACCGAAGACCTAACAGACGAAGAACAGAAAGGAAGAAAAATTCTATTGGGGGCGCTGAAAGAAGCTAGGTCGAACAACAAAACGGCATTTTTGAAACGAAATAAACTGATAGTAGAAGGCGAAACATTTACAGCAGCAGATATTGAAAACTCGAAGGAATTATATCAGGAAGAAAGTGATTTCTCGCCAATTACTAAAAGGAGGGTAGTGAGTGAACCTCCTACACCTTCCCCAAAGGAAATCGAAATAGAAGAAAACCTACCAGTAATAGAAAGTGAGAAAGAGGCAGAGAAAGAGACAAAAGAATACAACATTGAAGTAGAAAGTGAGAAAGAAGTACTGAAAAAGGGATCTACAACAGCAGAGACAAAAAACCCGAAGGAAGAATTAAAAAAGTCTTTTAGGAGAGGAGCTCCTGCCCAAACCTCAACAGCAGAGACCCCGAAGAAAAGTACTGCACAGGGAAGAAGCTTGAGAATCCAGAAGAAACCTTAATAAGGTGAATTGTCTCTTGGTCCCTTTATTTCTTATTTTTAAAAATTTTATTTACCATTTAATCTATACAATCTTTCAACCTTTATTTACACTAATTTTAAAAATTTTATTTATAGCTTGATCTCTTACTTGAGTAGGCTGGAATATCATGATTTGGGGATATTTATTGGTGACACTAATATCAATATTGCATCTGCAAATCCAGATGATATCATCGAGGAATATTTAAATATTCTTAATACCAATGGATACATTTCACAAATAAACAAATATACCCGTCCAGCATCTAAGCCTTGTCTAGATCATTGTTTTGTTAAGACAGATGAAAGCGAAATAATACCAATTGTGTTTAGGCAAAATATTACAGACCACTCACCAATATTAGCAATGATAAAATTAAAATCTAACAAAACAAAAAAAGAAAGGGAACAACCCCAAAATATGTATTATATAAATTACAAGTCTCTGAATAATGATTTGAAGGAGGAAAAGTGGCATGAAACACTATCAAACAGTGATGTCGATGTGGCATTTTTGACTTTCATTGAAAAGCTGAAATCCCATATAGACAATAATACAAAAGTTTTGAAAAAAAAACAACGAAAAAAAGGAAAGAATGGATAACTATGGGATTGCAGAAATTAATACAGGAAAAAAATAATATAAAACTTATAAAAACACACTATCAAAATTAATTAAGAAAGCAAAAGCAACATACTTTAAAAATATGATCAATCAAAAAAAAAATTCATCCACAAGTCTATGGATATGTAACAAAAACAAGACAAAATTGGCATCGCAGAGAATTTCAATCATTATTATAGTACACTAGGAGAGAAATATGCTAGAAATATCGAAAAACCAAGAGATACTGAGGAACACAGAAGAATTGTAGAGAATACCATGTATCTATATCCCACCAACGAAAAAGAAGTTGAACAAGTAATAGATAGTTTAAAAAACAAAAAAGCCCCGGGAAAAGATCAAATAAAAAGTGAAACAGATAACAGAGTCCAATACGTTATATACGTTACGGAGTACCCCAAGGTACAGTACTTGGTCCACTGTTATTCTCTGTATACATGAATGGACTTCTAGAACTTGATCTCAGAGGTAAAATTATAAGCTTCGCTGATGATACAGCAGTTATATACAGAGAAGAAATCTGGCAGAAATTGAAGGAAGTGGCAGAAAAAGAAATAGGAGTAATGAACAAATGGTTTAAATTCAACACTCTGACAATGAACTACAATAAAACAAAATATATTTCCTTCCTATGCTTTACCTGATCTTGGTCCACTCACAAATTCCGTCCGCTAAACAAATTAAATATTTAGGAATCATAATTGATCAACATTTGAAATGGGATCTACAAATTAAAAACGTAGTCAATAAAATCAGAGGACTCTTATGGAGATTCAAATACTTGAAGAGTTTTCTCGACACACAACAACTGAAAACATTATACTTCTCTTTGATTCAGTCCCAGATCAGCTATGGTATGTTAGGATGGGGAGGTGTGTATGATACTCACTTGAACAATTTAGAAATTATTCAAAAATGGATTTCAAAAATTATATTCAATAAAAACCGTGGATATTCCAGTGATATGATCTTCCTGACCGGTGAAGTCTTAGATGCTAGACAATTGTATTTTTGGAAAATATCACTGAATGTATTCAAACAAAAGACTGAATTACAAAGAAATGCTCACTCGTATGAAACTAGGAATATATCAAATAAGTACTACTTACCAAGAAGAAACGCATCTATAGGTTGTAGGTCGTTATCATATCTGGCACCTAGAATCTATAATATTATACCGGAAGAAGTGCGAAAAAATAAAACCCAGGCCACTTTTGAACGTTGCTTGAGGTACTGGCTCAATAACCAAACAAGAAAAACTATTCATGATGTGATAAACCAGAAGTAAATACTGAAACACTTATTTTTTGTCAAAATATCATTAGAAATATAGTATATATCTATAGGGTGTATGTATGACATGCATCTGTATGTGTGTATATGTGGGTTATGCATATACGTGATGAAAAATAACCCAATAAAGACAATTGCATTGATCATTGTACTAGTCGCTCGATTTTGAATTATCTTACTATATACTTTATATACCATGCTATACTACTTACATCTCACCACGCACAAGGGATATTTTTGTTAATATTCCTTCTGTGGTATTTCTTTTACCGTTTATTAGCAATACTGAAGTATTTGTTGAACTAATTTGTATTTATTTATTATTCCACTCTATTCTAATAAACGTTATCATTATTAGATAACAAAGAGTTTGTTGTCGATGACGATATGCAACAATTAAAACGCACTTCGGATGCTGTTCATGTAATTCTTGTTCAACAAAAAATAATACTCTGAAGAAGGACTATAAAAATAAAATGAAACAAGCGAAATTGAATGCTAATAGTAAACGATTTCTAACTTCTGATAACAAACAAAAACAGCATGGGACATAATTAATGAAAATGGAAAAAATTAAAATTCACATGTGACATCTGAATTGACAGCTAATGATTTCTCAGACTACTTTACTTCTCTGATGTTATGAATAATTTGATGGCTAACCTCAACAATGTAGACAAAACAAAGTGTCCAACATTTCTAAATAACTATTTCCAGTCTGTAATATAAATTAATAAACACATGTATGGAGAACGAGATTTATCCTCAAATATTTAAAATAGCACTAGTTACTCCTATACATAAGAAAGGTGAGTATAACAACACTGACAGCTATATGCCTATTTCTATTATACCTTGATATTAAGCTTCTCATTAGTAAGAAGAAACGGAGAGAAGATGTGAAACAATTCGTAACTACTCACCGGGAATTATTGCTGAATATAATTGAAAACTGAAAGCAGAAAAAAATAAATGCTTGTTTTCCCCCTTTCCTCGAGGTTTACATAATTTCATAATGTTTAAACTAAAGAGAATACATTATATAGTACTCTCTGAGATTCATTCATTTTCTGTCTTTCATTTTCTGTTTTCTGTCTTCATTTTCTGTCTTTCACTGAAAATTATTCGCGGGAGATGGCTCCACAACACAAGCCTGGCTTAGGTGGCTTCTCCTGCTTTCAAATTTTATTCTAATAATCTTAATCTGATAATTTTATGATTTTATGTTCAGTTAACATTATGAATAATCACTATGGAAATTATTTTGTAACTAACTCACCATGTTTGATTTTATATCTATTATTTTCATGTTTATTATTATTATTATTATTATTATTATTATTATATATTATTATTATTTATATTATTATCATATTATTATTGTATAACCTGTCATCTCTGAAATATTTGAAATTGTCCTGAAAAATAGATTATCAGAATATTTTGAAAAAAATAATCTATTGAATTCTATTCTATTCTATTCTATTTTATTCTATTCTATTCTATTCTATTCTATTCTATTCTATTCTATTCTATTCTATTCTATTCTATTCTATTCTATTCTATTCTATTCTATTCTATTCCATTCTATTCTATTCCATTCTATTCTATTCCATTCTATTCTATTCTATTCTATTCTATTCTATTCTATTCCATTCCATTCTATTCTATTCTATTCTATTCTATTCTATTCTATTCTATTCTATTCTATTCTATTCTATTCTATTCTATTCTATTCTATTCTATTCTATTCTATTCTATTCTATTCTATTCTATTCTATTCTATTCTATTCTATTCTATTCTATTCTATTCTATTCTATTCTATTCTATTCTATTCTATTCTATTCTATTCTATTCTATTCTATTCTATTCTATTCTATTCTATTCTATTCTATTCTATTCTATTCTATTCTATTCTATTCTATTCTATTCTATTCTATTCTATTCTATTCTATTCTATTCTATTCTATTCTATTCTATTCTATTCTATTCTATTCTATTCTATTCTATTCTATTCTATTCTATTCTATTCTATTCTATTCTATTCTATTCTATTCTATTCTATTCTATTCTATTCTATTCTATTCTATTCTATTCTATTCTATTCTATTCTATTCTATTCTATTCTATTCTATTCTATTCTATTCTATTCTATTCTATTCTATTCTATTCTATTCTATTCTATTCTATTCTATTCTATTCTATTCTATTCTATTCTATTCTATTCTATTCTATTCTATTCTATTCTATTCTATTCTATTCTATTCTATTCTATTCTATTCTATTCTATTCTATTCTATTCTATTCTATTCTATTCTATTCTATTCTATTCTATTCTATTCTATTCTATTCTATTCTATTCTATTCTATTCTATTCTATTCTATTCTATTCTATTCTATTCTATTCTATTCTATTCTATTCTATTCTATTCTATTCTATTCTATTCTATTCTAGAATTTTTTGAGGGTCGCAAATTGTGCAGTGCAAAACTCTAAAGCGTTCGACACGATAGACCACAGTGTATTTTTACAGAAATTGGAATATTATGGGATTAGAGAAAGAGCCTTAAATTTATTCACATCCTATCTTGCAGGCCGCCAGCAACGAGTTAAATTTAATGGTGACATATCAAAACCCCTAAAAGTCAACTATGGAGAACCTCAAGGTTCAGTCCTCGGCCCTGTATTATTTATTGTTTACATTGATGATAGCCTTTTAACCTGACGAATGTGTCTCCGATAATGTATGCTGATGATGCAACTTTTTTGTTGAGTGACACTACGCCTTCCAATCTCCTTTCTGACGCAAATGAAACCGAAAGCTTCTTAACAAATTATCTTACTATGAATGATGACAAAACCAAAACTTTGACATATGGACTGATAGTATGGAGTTCATCATGTCATCTAGATATAATATTTAGATTACAAAAAAAGTGGTCAGAATTATAGCACATGGCTAAAAATGATGACCATTGCAAACCTTTCTGAAAAAATTTTCATATATTAACTCTGCGATCTTGCTTCTATGAATGCCTGTATTTTTAAAAAAAAAAAGCCGAAAATAAAGTGACTCAGCAGGAGGATATACACTACCATGATACCAGAGCCAAAACAGATTCAAGGCTACCCAAATATAGATTAAGTGAATCGCAAAACTCTTATTTATATCTATCTTTAAAATTTTTTAATGCGGTACCTGACGAGTTTCAGACTCTTGACATGAGTATAAACACTTTTGAAATAAAAATCAAGAATTTTCTCATACAAAATGCCTTTTACACATTTGAAAAATATTTTAATTATTTTACTCTTTAACTAATACGTTGCCTGTTTAATAATAGAATATATTTCATGTCTGTCCTCGTTTTTGATGTACCAAGAGTTGTTCATTGACTGTATATTCACTATACATTTTATTTTGTTGTTATATCGATTTCAATTCACATTATTATGTAGGTTGACGTATGCAAACACTTTTTATGTATGTACTGCACGAATAAATCCTATTCTATTCTATTATACTGTTGGTTTAGTCTCTAGTTTGGTTTCCTTTATTATATCTATTGTATTAATTAGTTTTATAATATATTATTTACCAAATGTTCAAACATTATCAGTTGATTAGTACTATTCTGGCTCAAAATGATCTCATCCTGAGATCGGGTGCACTCAATTTGTAAAAAAAATAGTTTATAGTACCAATGGAATACAATACCAATGTAATAATAATAACATTCACCTAATAGGATTCCATATCGAGGTGAATGTTTTTTATTGAGATTAATGGACAGCATTTCGAACAATTTTTGTAATGTTTCGTGTTATTTTTTTGTATTTCAAAGCCACCTTAGTATTTTCTTTATATAAAAGTATCATTGAAGGTCGTTTACATCCTTACATACGACTTGTTTCTAGTTAATAATTAATTGGTGATTCGTTTCATCATGTTTGTATTTCGCATTGGACCTTCGAATAATTTTTTCACTCTTGCCAGAAAAACCCTCATAAAATGGATACGAAATAACCAATCAAGAACAATACCTTTGTGTCCATCACAAGCGAGGTTGGTTATATGTGTCTGTAGGAGACCATGATCGTGGCGTCTCTCTGGTGATTCGAGAGCGACCTTTAGTATGAGTCCTATGAGTTCCATTGAAAATGTGTTGAGTTTGCGAATCCTGAAATAAAATAATTCAGAATTCTGGTGTACTTTCCTCATACGTGACAAAAAGGCATCAAATGTTAGTCATAACATCAAACCTAAATCCGCCAAGAGTCCTCTGCTGCTCGATGTTGGTTGGATTCCCGGATCAGCCACCTGCTCTCCACCAGGTTTTTTCCCGATCACGTCCCTGTTCGCATCCAGAAGATCGCCAGTAAATCTTCCGACGGGATGGAACCTCTGGAATCACAGTCCACCGATAAAGAATTGGTTTAGTAGGAACTTGGCAACTTGATCAATGCTCTGGCTTCAGATGAGATAAGTCATTAACAGAAAAAAAATAAGGCAACGGTTGAATATGGTTGAAACAAAATTGAAAAAAAATATGTAAGAAATAGGGTGGCTAGCCCTTGAGATAAGACAAGCTAACTCGACTCGGTGTTCCCCAAGCCAACGAGCTGAATCCCCAACTGGCAGTTCAATTTATCCACGATCCATAACAAAATGGAGGTACAACAGCGGCACATGTGCCTTACAGAAAAAGGAAAAAAAATCTGAAAATATGTATGTAGAGGCAATCCTTCAAGATGTATAAATCATATTATACCTCCTGTTGGCGTGGAACGGTTTCAACTCAGAAGATAATATAAGATAAAATTAGAACTGACTTACCAGTTGCAGACACAACCACTTGCAAAGAAGACTCGAATTCAAGAGAGCGCTCGAAAAGATCCATTTCATCGATCAGCATATCCTTTCAGGTCCCCTCTCCTCAAAACGTATCTTGATCATGCGAATTGGATGTGAATACCGTTAGGTTGACCATAATTAAATCTATCAATGTCGAATTCCTCTCGCACTCCCTTGTTGGTGAATTTATGATTTGGGGAAGGTCGTGATTACTCATGAAATCTTCCGAATTTTTGTTAGAATAATCATTAGGATTATAAACATCTACGTTTGAAATGCTTATGCAAATCATCAGACACATTTGAGGAATTAACAAATGTATTATCTATTTCATCAAAAAAAGTCTCACCACCACGTGAACAACTATCTCTTCCCAAGAATTTATATCTGCGAATTGTAACTGCAGACGTATTTACTTTATCACCCAACCAAGTCTCGCTGACAGCATGAATATCACATTCATTCCTCACAATCATTGAGTTTGCCTACAATAGAACGCACATTTGTTTGTACTATGTTTACGATCGAGAAAAAACTGAACTGACTACAATGAAACTTCCGAATGTAGGTACTGTCTGCACGACAAAAAAAAATGAAGGAAATACAACAAAACAAATGGTCACTCCTCTCTGAATAGGGGGTCACATCGAATTATTTCCGTGCTAGGATCAATTTGGCGATGTCATCAGGGGATAGGATTTTATATATCTTGCCATTCATTTTTGCTGGAACTTGACACCATCCATAGTCCAAGTATTTTTGTTACCAAACGCAGCAGGTGCAGCAATTTCAGAAGCCCATATCGATGAGGCATAAGACCTTCTCCGATGACGACGTTCCCAGTAGCCTGGATTTGTTGTAGAATACAGCATTTCTCTTTCTTTTTTTTTTTCGAGCGATATTTCATCATTACCCAGTCAATGACCAAATTTTCACCATTCGTTCAATGACCGGGTACCCGGTTACCCATGAAACGGCTAAAAATCGAAGTATTGAGGTGTTTCTTCTTTTGAATGAGTAATGAACAGTATCATTCATAATTTCATTCATTCAAACAATTTTTATTTCGAAAAATAGCGAAGATAGGGAGTGAAACGATAATGATATTGACAAAAAAAGTAAAATCATCTTATGCGAAACCCTAGTCTTGTCTCACCTAAACCACGCAGATGTTGTCTATGGACCAGCCTTACTAAAATCGGATCTAAACAGACTACAATTAATACAAAATTCATGTGTCCGTCTGATCTGTGGTTTGAGAAAACGAAATAATATATCAACCCCTCTGCGAGAACTGGGTTGGCTAAATGTTCAAAAGCGCATCCTTCTGCATTCATTGGTGTTGTATCACAAAATCATCCTTGAGAAGAAACCACCATACCTATTTGAAAATATATCGTTCAGAACGGATGTTCACAATATTAACATTAGATTCAAGTCCAAGTTGACACCACCTGTACACAAAACTGCTCTCTATCAGTCCTCATTTTCCTGTATGATATCACGGCTATACAACAAGGTTGCAGATGATCTCAAAAAAACTTCCATTGGACTATTCAAGAAGAAAACGAAAAAACTTCTTTTAATGGATAATATAAGCTTTCTCTTTGTATACCTACAATTCCAAATAATAATATAATCCATTTACAGCTTACTCTCTATCGGTATGATCTGATACTATGATACTACTTAGACAGGGAAGTTTTCTTATTTTCAAATAGTGTCAAATCTATTAGCATAAAGGTATATTTTTATCTATTGAATTATTATTCATTCTCTTCTCCTTTTTCACTTATCTTCATTTTGCATGTCTTTTGTTATATTATTTTAAATATTCTGTAAATATTGATTATTTCCTTACCTTTCCTGTTGAGTGTAAGAAAGTATTTACCCGTCTCCCACATGGGTAAACGCTAACTCTGCCTTTTGATAATAAACAATGCTATTTTGTAAATTTATACTGTATTGATTATTCATACTTATTATCAATAAAAGCGATTATCATCATTATTATTATTATTATTATCAATCGACACAATTATCACTGAATAATTGTTGTATTGGAGAAATATATGTTCAAACTTGAAATGGATACCCGGGTGCCCGGTCATTGACCGAGCGGTTAAAGGTTTCTTGCTGACAGGCAGTTTGTAGGTGTATTCTATATACTCCTCGTTAATGTGAAGCTTCAGTTTGTCTTCAAATATAGCGATTACTTGTTTGATATGACTTCCACCCTGACTTGTATCTTCCTGTATACCAAAGACAATTATTTTGTTTAGCTTCTTGTTTCAACTGATCTGAGGAAATGATTATTTTTATAGACTTCGACATGCGACTCGATTTTGGCAGGAATATGCGTAGCAATTCGATAAATTCCTCAAAAACACCTCAGACGTTATGATTTTTTCATGAATTTGCTGTGCTTGTGTCCCAATAACATTTTGATTATCTCTTCGTGACCTAGATATTTAGATATGATAATGCTGCATAAAAATCAGTAAGATGGGAGCAGTGCAGATTCCCTACCACTTACTCACAAAGAACTCGAAAATTCCACGTGTAAACATTGTCAAGAAAAGTGACAAAGGAGGTGAAGTGTTACTAATGTGCAGAGGTAGAGGTTAACAGAAAAATGCAGGATGCAAGCATAAAGTTGATCAAGGTCTGGGGGACACAAACATCATCGGAAAAACCTACCTCAAAGAAGAAATCAAACCACTTCAACAAATACTGGTTGACAAAAACAAAATGATCGCTGATAAAGAGCAGTTAATCCAATTATTGCATGAGGTAATGGCACACTTGGAAACAAAAACATCCGCGACAAGTAATGTACAGTGTGAAACATCCATGAATAAGCAAACAATAAATGTGACCTCCAGAAAAAGTGAAACTACCAAAAAACCACCACAAAGGATAAATGTTTTATCAGAAGAAAGCTTAAGGTGAACAAAGGGAATTTCAATCTACCAGGTGAAACAACCGTAACTGAAGACCAGGTGACTGCTGCTATAGAAGGAATCAAACAAAAGGGAACTTTACACTTACTACTTCACAAAAAAACTTCTAACGAGAAAAAAAAAATACCACTCAAACATTATCAACTCGAATAATAAAGCAAGCATCTTCATGGAACTTGGTGAATATCAAATTGAATCGGAAAAAAGATACAAGACATCACTCTGAATCATAATAGAAAACGAATAAATAATAAAAGAGAGGTCGCCAACATTTTTGGCAAACACTTCACAACCTATGTCCCAGATAAAATTAAATCACTTACTTACCTCAAAATATGTGCACTAAAAAAGAAAAAAAGAGCCACAATTCAATGTTCTTCTCAACTGTGACTGACTATGATATCAAACACATTATCCTGAAACCAAAAAAGAACTACTCAACTGGTATCGACGAGGTTTCAGCGGTGATTTTGAGAATTCGTCGAGGATATTGTCACGCACAGGGGGTGTTTTTGGGGGTCACCCCTGTCGCTTGGGTCGTACTCAGGAAATATAATTATAACTATTTCAATTACAGAATGAAATACCGAACGAACATATAATTTATTAACAATTTTGATGGTACATCCTTCAAGAAATATTAAATGATACAAACGAGAACAAATCAGTAAATACAATCGCTTACCCCTAATATACAATAATGCTGGAAACCCAGTCTTCAGGAGCAATGAGATTAATCAAGAAGAATTGTAGCATAGGCGTCCGAACTAGGCCTTCGGACGCCTACCTACCCTTCTAGACTAACTCAGGACTCTCTGAAGACTAAGTCAAGAATCTCCTAAGACTATGTATTCAATTACTTATATTCATTCTGATTGTTATGCGAACATGCCCTAGTGAGTTCAACGTGATTATTTTGCGTATTGTAACAATATGTCTGGTAATGAACTCGTGAACTTGAATTAACTCACATTCGGGTCATGTTGGTTCAAACGCACCTGAGGTCGAACATGGATTGGTTTACATATAGTGAGTAATTATAATTCTTGGACTATGCCTTGTGGTGTTTGTGACAATATATCAGGCATTATGTCAGATATTGTCAACCACTCTGTTACACAGGGGAAATTTCAGGACAAATTAAAAATTACAAAAACTTTCCCAGTATTCAAAAAAATATACGCATTGTGTGAAAAACTGAAGGATGATCTGCCTATTGAGCTGTTTCCTAAAAATAATGGAAACTGCTGTATATAACCAACTGATACAATATATAGATTACTCCAATTTCAAGTATCCACGTCAGTATGGTTTTCGTCCAAAGTATTCCACTGGAACTGCTTCTGTTGACCTAACATCAATCAAAAAAAAATTGTTGTGGGAATATTCCTTGATCGTAGTCAAACGTTCGACACCATCAACCATAAGTATCTGAGAGAAAAATTCAGACTAGATTGAATCGTATATGTCTTGCAGAGCTGTCAAGGTGCAGGTTGGGAATGAATGATCTGATGAATAGGATAAAGTGATTGGCACGCCACAGGGTGGAGTTTTGGGTCCACTTCTGTTCACTCTCTATGTCAATGACCTGCCCAATCATATTGATTAAGGACGCATTTTCATTTATGCAAATGACACTGCAAGCTGGCTACACATCATTTCAGTAATTGGTGTGAAATGAATCATCTTATAAACAAAACCGTCGTGATAGAATTCGTTAGTCAATTTAGACAAGAAGAAATTCCAGAATTCGAAATCTCTGACATTAAAATACCAGCATCATTGACAACAAAATATGTAGGTTTAGAATTAGACAATGAACTCACTTTCAGCAGTCAATGTAAATGTAATGTAAATGTTTTCACCTCTTCAAAGTTTGGTTTTTCAACCAACTTCCCATAAGTCGAAACTTGTGCGGGGTGAAGAAGGGCGGGCCGTACAGTTTATAGTGGAATCCGAACCACTTCGGGGGAACGGACATACCAATAGGATTAATACCATAAATCCCACACTTAATGAAAAGTGCGTTTGCCTCTTCGGGATTCGAACCACTGATATATCTGCTATGGATTTTGGCTATTTAGGTATAGTGTACGCCTCAGACTACTTTGCTACCACGGCCCCCAAAGTCGATATCTACTGCAAAAAGCTAAATAAATTGTATAATGCATTCACCACTTTGAAGTCGAACTTTCACAGGCACCATTTGATAAATCTTTACTATGCTTTGGTATACACCACTATAAGCAACAATGTTATTGTATGGGGCAGAGCCACATAAGCTTCTAGGATATTCATTTCACAAAATAGGTTTATAAGACTTTTGTTTGAGAGAAACCTGTAGAGATATATCAATTCAAAACGGCATACTAACATTTACTATCATCTACCTATACAAACTATTTCCCTACACACACAACAACACTGAAAAACTGAAAAAAAGCGAATTTCATGAATAAAACACAAGAAGACGAGATGACATCCGTCCACATCAAATTGATAGAATGCGGCATAGAAAATCGCCCATCTATGCTGGTGGTCATTTATTCAATCTACTGCCGGGAAACCTGAAGTCATTGCAAAGCACCAGTTTTTTTTTAAACAAACCTAAAAAAAATCCTAATACAGCATGCTTTCTACTCACTTGAAGAATATCTTCAATTAAATTCCTAAATGTCGACACTTTGCTTTCACTGCAATTTTATCTGTATCATTTATGTCATATGTTTCCATGTCGTGTCTGTTATAATCTGATGTTAGTCTAAAAATGTATCATTTAAATCAAAGTATTCTATGAACCTACCTCATTTATGACCACTATTCAATTTTGATTCCTCACATCTGCTGTTCTATTGACTTATCTCATGTTATGTGAATAATCCGACTAGATCAATAAAGGTATCTATATATCTTTAGATCTTTGTTTTGTCAGAATCCAGTACCCAACGCTTTTTTTACAATAATGATTTTGAATTGACTCTCCAAAATTCATCGGGTAATAAGGAAAAAATGAGGAGCAAAGTAGCCAACAGACTACATAAACCATGAACCTTTATTTTGGGATTGAATTGTTTGGAAAATTCAATTAGTTCGTATTACATGTAGTTAGATATGGATATAACAACTCCGCCATATCCTTCCTTCCTAATTTGCTCAACAATATTGAATTTTTTCTTAGTTTATACTATGTCTCAGACAAAACAATATGCATTAGTCAGCTGATCTGATGAGAACTTGTTCGCATTCATGGATCTGCCATTCCACTGAATGAATTTCAGATTGTAATCAATCATTATTGGGTAAATACGCTATTGACGATATTTTTGATTTTATCATCCAGATCAATTTCATTAGGAATCAATTTATCATACCTGATGGAGTTTGGGATATACTTCGTGAAAAATCTCTCCAGATGTTTTCATTTTGGAATTGATTTGCTGAATAAATTCATCGAGATCAATTCTAGAATTCTGTTGACTAATATGGAATACAGGACTAGCACAGAAACTAGCATTGAACTCCTTGCGAATAGAATGATGTAAGTGATATTTTCCCTTTTTCAGAAAGTGATAGGTCATATGTATGTGAAGTTGGTTTATCTTGATTGGAATAATTTAAAGATGATTGGTAGTTAGTTGGTAGAGAAAGAAATCTGCATTTGTGTCAAGTAATGGAGCGTAGTTGTTTACATGAATACTGCTAGCACTTTGCCAGCTTCTTGCGGTATGCCCTGCTTTTTCTCTTTGGTAGGAACGGGCCGTGTATGTCCCCTTCCCCCCCGCTTGGTTGCAGCTGTCTAGGGGTCTGTGGGCTCCCCAATGTTACATTGGGGCCCACTGCCTCCTGTCCAGCTGCTTTTTGTTCTGCGGCAACAGTCAACGGGCGGGACGTCCGAGAGGTACCCTCGGACTCCTCCGTCCCATCTCCCGTCACCACAGTGATGGGTTCATTTATTTCTTTTGGTTCATCCATTCGAGACTCTCATTAACCCATGGGACACGAGCCTCTTCAGCGCAGGTTGCATAACTTCTTGAGACCGGGGAGCCGTTTCTTAGTTCCCTCCAGCCAGCAGGCCGTGCTCCGTGCCAAGGATTCCAGCCAACACCTACCCACCCCACGCCCCGAGAGCCCTTCACGGGATCAGGCGAGAGCTGTCGTTGCCAGGCCTCCTCCTCGGCACTGAGCTGCCCGTCTCTGCCTTTGGTTAAGCCTCCCCACCAACGACAAGATGCTACGGCTCTTAGGGGATGTACTACACAACATGTTTTGATTTTAAATTATGGTCGAAATTGATTTGTTCAATTAAATTTTGACAGTTCAGTAGTTTTGGAGTCCACTCTTGCAATATGCCATTTTCCAATGAAGAACAGAGTGATAGACACTCAGAAAGAATCGGTATCATCCTTACAAAATTCTTCCTATCCAAACTTTCCATCCAGGAGACAGGCAATGCAGATTAGAATTTTGTAGGTTCTTGTTGGATCAGATACGTCAAAATCCAGATTTCCTTCGCAACATAATATGGAGTAACGAGTCGAAAGTCACGAATTCGGGGATGTTCAATAGACATAATGAACATGTGTGGTCTATCGAGAATCCCCGTGTGAACCAAGAACGGCGACCTCAGATACGCTTTGGACTGAATGTATGGGTTGGTTTACAAATCTGACGAGTTTGTTTTCCACGGCAATGTTCGAAAAAATGTTTATTAGGAAATTTCGACCATAATTTGAATTCAAAACATGTTGTGTGGTACATCGTCGGAATCAGAAGAAGAAACTGCATTCAGAAATATGAAAGTTCAATATGAGATTCATTCCATTGGAAGAAAAAAAAAGTTTACTGTCATTTGTTTCTTTCTTTGTGTGTTTAAAAAAAATGTAATATCATTTCCTGTTTCCTCGCAAAAAACTGCTATGAGGATGTTACGGTTGAAAAAGGATAACTTGATCGATTCTCCAATGAAAAAATGAAAACGAAAATCGCATAATTCCGTTTCCCAGCGATATCTTAGAAACCAAGGAGAATAGATCAGATTTCTTCTCAGAATATTGATCAGTACCAGAATGCGCAACTTTGCCCTAATTTGAGCAACATAAGTTCAAATTACGGGCACCCTGTAGAACACCCATTATATGATTTCGTCTTCTTGTTGAACTATATTATGCCTTCAGAAAATGTCCTCATAAATACTCTCTGAAATTGATTGTTAATGAAAAAATTGCAATTTCAGTTTCAGATTCGAAAATTTTAACATTCTCAACAAGAGAGCTCTGATTGTGAGTGTGAAGTTAAAATAATTAAATTTTTGACAATTTCTTGTAACAATTCAAAACTAGTGAATTCATACTATTGAGAATTCCATCAGTTCACCATACCCAATTGATCGATAATTATTTGGGCAATTTTCTGAACGATAGGTAGGCAGAGGGAAGTCCACATAAATGGCTACCACGATCATAAGATCTCACAAAAATGTTTTTCAGGTATTATGACAAAAAACTAATGAAAAATTAAATTGTTGAGCTTTTTCTGAATGATATAATAATAATGTTTGGGATTTGCCGACCTTCACTATCAGAAATAACAATCTTCAAACATAAACAAAACGTCAATGATAACCTATACAACACGTAAATTCGATAACGATCGTGTTGAGATAGTCTCGCCCTATTGCGCTATTTCCGGAACCTTGCCATGACGTCAGACAATTTTCGGCGTGGCGTTGCAACAGAATACCATTAGATGTCGAACTGGTTCCGTAGTGAAAACTTGATCGTTCTGTTGTGAGGAGAGTGGGGAATTATAACCCCACAAATGATAATCATAAAAGTCATGGATGATGATGATACTAATAATAATAATATGATTGATAATGATAATAATAGGAACAATGGTGATAATAATGGTAATAATGAAAATATTAATAGTAATGATGATAATAATGATAATTATAATCTTATAGTACAGGTACCTATAGCAAAATGCATGATATCATAATTTGTACTACTTCTCCATGAATCATTCGCAAAGATCTACAAGATATTCACACCGTCCCTATTCACACCTGTGCTGATGTACCAACTTTTCGTATCATAAGGTTGCATTCATTTTATAGAGAAGGAAAAAAAACTTTTATAGTATCTCGGAACGTCGCATCCCATTGATACGAAAAGAAACACGGTTTTGTGCCTGATTAGATACTGAATTTTCCTTACAAAAAGGAGGCTATCACTGTTAAACTTGAGATCCCCAAATTATAAAGAGATATAAAAGTATGATGACTCCTCCCTTATGAAGTTGAACGATCATCGGAGACTACAAAGTTCCATGAAAATCTTTGATCAATAGAGCAAAGATAAAAGTCGGAAACGATGTCGTTAGGTCGAGTGTTTCATCTTACATGACAATAATTACATTGTTTGAAGAGACTCAAATGAAATTTTATTCGTGAATCTTCCATTCCGTTATTCTTTGTGATTTAACATTGATGAAACGAAGGATTAAATGAAAGAAAAGCTCATTTTCAACCTGGAAACAATTTCAACAAACACGTAATCGAATATGGCATTATTCGAGAAGCGTTCGACATAATGCGTGCGATATTATCTGTGAATTTCTTTTTAACACGTTAACGACCGGCGTCAAAACGATGCATGGAACCCCCGGGACCAGCATTTTTTTAATATATCTGTTGATTTCGGTCCAGTTCTTGATTTTCCCATGTTCATTTGGAAAAAATATTTTCATTCTGTGATTTTTTGGCATTTTTATGTGAGACACCACATTGACCTCAGTGTAGCCCAAAAGACCAGGTTAATTCATCGGACCGCGTGCGATCAACGCGATGTCTCAGATAGAAATTTTCTTGTCTGAAACTTCGTCGCCCTGTGAATACATGTTTACTGAGTTTTAGTATGTGTTTGACTGTTATCGCGTGAGCAAGTAGAATGGGAACTCACGAACAGGAACAAAACTCCTCTAATCCTCTGATCAGAGATTTAGAGGACTGAATACTATAGTCTATTCATTCTGGGTTGATAGTTGTGTCAGATTTGGTAACTTTTCAATGTCATTAGTGCAAAACAAAAAGTATCTAGCAATGACAGACGTCTCAATAGGTTCATGCATTAGCTTGGAACATCAAAGCATCAACAATTATGGCAACACACAGGATCAATCTTCTAGAGATACCCAGACAATGGTTGCATATTTATTAGAACATTTTTAACGAGAGAGGGATAACAGGAGCCCCTCATTGGATTTTATTTGAAAGGTAAGTGAAGAATCTTCGTGAATATTCATTCACCACGATCTTACAATGGTTCAATAGTTTTCATGAAATATTATAATCACAGAGAGTGATTGCTGCTTTTAATGTAGAAATTAAACTGTGTAGGGAATATCTGCATACTTTCACAGAAGGTAAGCTAAGGACTAAACTGTCCTAGGACTCAACTACTCAACGGAAGAAACCAGTTGTGGATATTGATCAACCTCAACAATATCAAATAAGGAACTGTTTTTACAATATGTACAAGAATAGTGGGTATTTAGTGCATATAATATATTATCAGTTGATGAACATTCTTAATTGCAGAGAAACACATAACATTGAAGTCATTGAAATGAAAGCTTGCTCAACATTTGCCTCACCTAATGTTGCTATAAAACGTAATACATTCCTCCAACAGTACGTTCAGTTGAAAAAGGAAGGTTCGAGCTAATTTGTTTTCCTTGATGAGACCTGGATATTTCAGAATGGAACTCTACGACATTCTTGGCATGATTCTAGTGTCAAAAGTGTGAAAATACAAAGAATACAAGATTCAAGGTATTTAGAATTTGTATATCAATTAGATGGTGTATTGGAATTATGTTGTCTATTAGATTCATTGTTTTGCATGTTGGTTGTTCGGATGGATTCATTCCTGGGACAAAATATGTTTTCATACTTGAAATTGCTAACAAAGTTTGCCATAGAGAAATGCAGCAGGATAACGATCTCCACTGATTCGATACACAACTGCTGCCAAAATTTGAAAATCCTTCCACAATTGTAATGTATAGATAATGCTACTTATCTCAGCATAATTATCAACAAAGTTCCCACCTCAGCTTCTAATAAGGCAGTTACTAACTGAGTACAATTGTAGGCCATAGACTTTATGATACATGTGATATATTCTTTGATTTTCAGAAACAAACCAGCCCTAATAAAAAGGCAGATATATAAGCAGAAATATATGGATATCAAGATCTTTGACTCTCACCTTACATTTGTGTTTTTTATCCAATCGAGTTGATGTGGGACTTAGTGAATTGAGAGACATTTGAATTTGAATCTGTATTGTAATTTTTGTTGAAATGTAATGATGTGTAGCGTTTACAAATAGGAACATTTGATATCATTATGATATCATTATGTAGTTTTCATGTACTTCCTTTGAATATTCGATTCCTAGCATGAGAACAGTCCATCATATCATTTGAACCATTCAACGGTTATCCACAATCAATAGTAATCCAAACATAATGTATATATTTTATCAGTCGAGAACAGTTTCAAAACGAAGCAGTCAACCAAACCCGAGTTTTTTATTCGGAGCATCGCTGAAAAAGTGAAAAACATGTGGCAACACGGCTCAATCTGGCGATTTGACACAACTATCAACCCAGAATAAATAGACATTACATGAGCTATATGATAATTTGAATACCTGCTGCAATGACTTAGTTGCACTCTTTATCAGATGTTTACTGTTGGATATCTAACTTCTGCCTCTTCGCTGGAATTGCTGAAATTCCAGCCAGTACTCGACAAGAGGTTTTCTCATGACGTCTCAAATTATCATTACGTGTAAAGATTTTATCACATCCACTACATACTTATTGGGTATAGTTACAAGTTACCTCGATATTGTTGAAATAATTCAGGCTCAAATGAATACAAGCTATTTATGAAACGTCAAAAAGGAGAGAGAGTTCCATTGAAGAGAATGGGGTTCCATTTTGATACATAATTATATAATACTCATTACTCCCCAAACCATAACTCATTAATAGTCGTGATCCGTGACGACTGATAGTCAGTAACCGAAATAGAAAAGTTTCATGGTCAAAAAATTTTTTTCTGTTCAAGAATAATGATACCCTCCCCCATTTTTCAATCAGCTCAAGGTTTTATTTCACTATACATCGAGTCAGTCAATAATATCTACATCGATTCCAATGAATAGTATGGTCCGTGACGATTGCTACGGTATCCGAAATATGTGAGTTTCAGGGCCATGAAAAAAAAAACTGTCATTCTGTTCAAGAATTACGATACCATTCCCCATTTCTTTCCTTCAGCTCTAGATTTCATTTTAGTACACATCGAGGTAATCTAAATGCATCCATTCCTAATGTACGACGTGTCGCCCTGAGTGTGCTCTGAAGATTTTGAGTGAAATTGATAAAAATCTTTTGTATTTTATCAATTATTTCGTGACGTGAAGGTATGAACATTTTTTCTTTCATATGATCAGTAATAGTGCATAATAAGAAACAACAAAAGCAATTCATCGAACTCTTTGGTTGAAATTCGCTTGACGACAATATAATTTCTGGGTTAAGAAAGCCAGGGACTCTTACCACCAATGGTTATGTACCCTATTCAATCTGCTAGATGGAAAATATAATATATAGATATGGACGAAGCAACTTTCTACAAACTAATTCAAAAAGCCAACAAAGAACAGACAATTAAACTATCCAAAGCGAATGGGGAACAGATGAGTGCTCTGAAAGGAGAAATAACAGAAAATCTGAATAGAGTTGAAAATAAAGCTAACAGTGCCATTCAAAAAACCGAAGAGCTCAGCAGAAGACATATTGTCCTTGAAAGAAAAATTCGAAGAAATGATATAATTATATTTGGACTTACTGCCAGAAATTAATCTCTACTTCAAGATACTCTGACGGCTCTAAATAATGCACTTAAATTGGAAATCCAAGAATGCCATATAAATCACATTCATAAGGTAGGAGCAGCGGACAAATCTGGAATCATACCAGAATTCATATATCACATAACCAAGCAAGCTGTTTTTTCAAAAATTACTTCCTTTAAAAGCTAAGGTATTGCCATAACCAACGACCTGTGTTTCGAAGATAGAGAAGAAACAAAATTCTGAGATTTCATCAAAAAAAAAGGCACAGGCGCAAAACCTGAAAGCAGTAATCAAATCTAATAAATTAATTATCGACAATATATACACAGCAGCTGATTTAAAGGCATTGGAGGAAGACAGTAGTGGAGAAGAGGGGAAATAATTCTAGCTCTGAGGAGGACGAAGGGGACAAAACCAAAGGAAATCTAAATTAACCAATTCGAAAACGTAAAAGAAAGCGCTTCAACTACAGTCCTAAATCTACCGCCGGTGGAACAATTCGTAACCGAAACCAGAAAAAGCTGATAGGCGATAACAACTGAGCTCTGGCAGTATCGTGACCGTCAGGTTTCTTTTACTTTATATTTTCTTACCATTTGTTAAAAGTTTCAATTCTTTACTTTCTTTCTATTGTCTGCATCATATTATTTTCAGTAATGTTATGCTCATTTGCAAACATAAACATATGCTCCTTATTACCTAAAATGAATGAAATAAAACAATTATTGTCTGAAAAAAATTTTGATATTTTAGGCATATGTGCGAAACATGGCTGCATCCGCATATTTCAGATGCATTGTTGAAAGTTGAAGGGTATAATCTCTTCAGGAATGATAGGCCCAATAAACAGGGAGGCGGAGTTGCATTTTATGTGAGAAATAATCTGAAAGTAATGAGTCTGTTAAGCGAAAACCTCGAATATATGGAACATTTATGGCTGGAAATCTTACTTAACAAGCAAAAATATGCAATATGTACCTTATACAGGCCACCAAAAGCCGATACTTTGTCATTTTTCAATAAATTTTAAGATGCACCATTAGAAATATATCCGAAATAGAACAAGATATTATGCATGGGGGATGTTAATATTAATTTTCTTGATCCAGATTTATCTGCTAGTAATCTACTTCTTGCCATTACAGGGGACTTCAATTTGCAACAAGTTATTTCTGAGCCTACCCATATTTCGAACCAAAGAATGACATTAATTGACCATTTCCACACGAATTCTGAGCTGAAAGAGTTTATGATATCTCGGTAGTGAGGCACTTGTTTATATATGGTATAATTGAAATCGAGGGTGCACTTTTACAAAAAGATAACATAGACGTAATTGTATTATAAGAATCATGGCATGTTGAACAGGTGAGTGACTTTGAATTAGCAAATTATACACTTTACTATAATTCATCTAGACACAATCAAAATGATGGTGTTATGGTATATATAAAGGATTCAATGTCATCCAGAGCTAGTATATATCATTTTACTGAAACAAAACTATTGCGTATAACAATTGAAATTGAAAATAAAAAAATTGGTATAACAGCATCATATGGACCACCGTCGATAGACTCACAAGTTTATATTGAAGAGTTGGGAAAATATTTGTCAGACCTAAAAAAGATCAAACTTGAAATCTTTCTTGGTGATATTGATATCAATCTTTTGGACAAACACTCAAATAACGTACATAAAATACATGAACAGCCTTTCAGTACACGGCTTCATTTCTTACATAAATTACATACAATAACTGAACTGTCTCGTAGTATCATAGACCACATCTTTATTAGAAAAGAAAACAGCCTGCGAAATGTCCAAATAACTCCAGCAGTAATTGAAACAAATCTATCAGATCATTACACCACCTTTCTGAAAATATCACAAGAAAAAAAAGATAATGTTTTTCACAAAGATGTGAAAAAAATAAAAAAAATCAACTTTCAGAGATTGAACTCATTTTTAGAGAAAGAAAAGTGCGAAGATGTTATCAACTGCAATGAAACACAAAGAGCACATGACCTTTTTATAAGTAAACTAAATAAGTATACACTGTGTCCAAGATAAGAATGAACAGCATGGGGATATCGGAAACGGTGGGTGATACAGGGTCGATCAAATTAGAGAAAAGTAGCGCATTTATGTGCCTAATAATATGACATTTAGAAAGTTTTGATATCCCAAGTAGTTTCGGAGATATCCGGGAAAAACCGAAATTTGAGAATTTCGTTTTTATTTTCTCCTAGCTTTATTTTCGAAGGAAATGTAAAACAAATAGCACTTCGTCATGGCCACTTTTCGAGGACTACACGATAACATAAGCAGAATTTTCGTGCAACGTTTCTTCTTTTAGAAAACATCATCAACTTTGTATTTTTATATGGGCCGAATCTAAAGTATACCCTGTATACGACTCCATTTTTCATTGTGAATACAGCAACATATCACACAATATGGTTTCCGAACCTTTTCTTGCGCAAAATGTAATTTAGTGATTACTTAATATGTTTTTCTTCAATTTTAGATAGTAGGCGCTGGAAAAAATGTCATATTTTGATACATGTAGTGAATTGAATAGTCATATTTATAAAAGTATAAATTTAAACTAACCACTTGCCGGAATTATTGCGTTGTTGAATACAAAGATGAGTAGCAATATCAAAAGTTTAGTTTATAAATGTAATTGTAATGTAATAAATAACAAGGAGCTAATATGTATTACACACAGCATCCACCAAAGAATATAATCTAAACAGAAATTCAAACTTTAAAATCAAACCATGGATAACTGATGGTCTAATTAATTCAATAAAAAAGCGGGACGGATTAAACAAAAAATAATAACGAATTACACAGAAGAATCAAAGGCAGAATATAATAGATACAGGAATAAACTGAATAAACTAATAAAATCAACAAAAAATCAATATCACAAAGAAAAACTGGAAATATTCAATGGCAATGACTGATTAATGAAATCTCAAATAATCATATCAAAAAATCTATTTCAAACATAAACATCATGAATGAACGCGGGGAAAAATGACAGACAACTCTTCTAAAGCAGATGCATTCAATGAATACTTCATTAGTATAGGAAAAAAAATGACGAACCAAATTGATAACACCATAGAGCCCCCTCCAAATTTTCTAAACGATATCTCCGTCGGTCCCACAATATTTTTCAACCCTGTCACAGAAAATGAAATTATTGAGATAATTGGAAAGCTAAAAAAATACTCATCCCCTGGACCAGACGGAATAGAGGTAACCACAATTGAAAAAATCCACATGAATATCATCGCACCATTATTACATATAATAAATTCAACCTTCAAAACAGGAATATTACCAGAGCAATGGCAACAGTCAACAATCACCTCCATTTATAAAGCAGGGGCCAGAGAAGAACTAAGTAATTACAGACCAATATCAGTAGTGAATAATTTCGCGAAAGTATTTGAGCTGAGTTAAAAAAAAAGTTAGTTGAATTTTTCGATTTGCATCAAGTCATTTCGGAAAGCCAACATGGATTTAAAGAAAACTCAAATACAGAGAATGCCATATATGTCACGAACTGGCTAAGAAAATTAACCTTCAAATTTTTTACATTGAGAGAAATTTTGAATAGAAGAATCATGTGCATTTTATACCACTCGTTAGCAGAATCGGCCATACAATATTGCATTACTGTTTGGGGGGGAATGTTGGACAATGTGTTGCGCAGCCTCCAGGCTATACAAAACACTATTATAAAAATAATATTTAAAAAAATAGATTATTCTCGAGTGAACAACTATATAAAGAAACTAATCTTCTTAATGTAAGAAGTCTATACTCATTACAATGTTTGATGTGAATATTCCAAAGAAAGAACAGATATGATGCAAAAAAATAGCAAATACTAGATTTGCTGAAAACTTAGGTTAAAACCTACCGTTGTATAAAAAACACCACACCCAAAGATATATCTTTTTGAGTATTTCCTAAAAAAAAAATTAATAGAATATATGATGTTCAAAATAACCCCCTTATATTCTTTTCATTTGCGCCGTCCATACTGATTTTTAAATTTTTACTTATTTTGTTACTTTTTCCTATGGTCGCTTGTTCAATGATTTACCATAATACTCACTGCTGTTTCGGCAGTATTATAAGATAGTTAGTACTATTCATTATAGCCTCTGGCAGGGAGAGAGATATGTCACAAAACAAGCATTTTATATGCTTAGGTGCTATCTCTTTCCTTCATCTGTGGCATAACCATTGACAATTTTTTGTGAAATTATCTGTACGATACTTGCATACTTGAATAAACTTGAAACTTGGAACTTGATATACATTCTGGTGAAATATTCCTATAAGCCTCACAAAATATAAGAGATGATTAATTCCTCCAATAGAAGGCTGTTAGGTGTAACATAAATAATTGATGAATTTTAGTAATGGGGTAACTGTTTTTGGGCTGACATTCTCCATGTAAACTTTTCAACCAGATACTTTCTTCTCAATCTCACTGGTGGCTCGCAACATTCTACGTATGAATTGGAGATAGGTGTACCTTTGAAAGCTCCTATCGTAAGTCTTGAGGATTTATTAACTACAATTTTAATTTTATCCAAGTGTGTTTTAACTGAGAATAATGAATGAAGATTGTCTTGAGATGACCGACAATGAAGGTTCATGTGAAAGGGACTCTTCAATACGAACAAATTATTTCTTTTAATGCTGCAAGAATGAATCTAGTCCACAATATTATGTATGTGTAAGGTGCTCTGGAATATTCCACAATAATTGTCTCATGAGAACAAGGCCATACAATTTTGTAAACAGCTTCGAGGTCATATGTCGTGGTTGTGGAAAGAATATGGACTATGACAATGATGATAAGGAAGATATACTAGTTGAAGAGAGAAATAATATAAATGTGAACAACAAACACGTTATATTGCAAATCTAAAAGAATGAGAAAGACATTCAATATGACAAATCCATGAATATGAAAACGATTTGTTATATCAAATCAGCTCAAATCAACTAAAAATCAGGAAACCAACAAAAATAGTATCTATATCTTTGGAGATAACTACGCAACTGGATTTCCAAATGTCTTGAAGAGGCTTGTTGAAGATAAATACATAATACAAGAAAACATATCAAAGGTAGAACTCGAAGAACTGACAAATGAATTTGATATTTGAATTTTTTTGTTTGATTGTGCAATTTCTCAACACATTACTGAAAGATTTAACAATAGAACTAAACAAACTAGAAAAACTCATCTCACAATTAACAACATAAATAAAAAATACAATTCCTACCAATATCATTAATAACTATTTACATTTCGAAAACATCAGATTGGAAAAACTTCTCAAAGCAATGAGAAATAAAAATATAAAGAAATTCATTTCACTAAAGAAGAAACAACTACCAAACAACAATATCACCACAAAAAAACAACAAACTGGCTATAAAATATATCAAACGCTGAAATACCTAGTCATGAACATCCTGTCATTGGGGCTTAAACATGCACTGCCAGTATCAAAAGAAAAAGACATTCCTACATATGAAATGATAGCAAGCATTGAATCTGGCATCAGACAAAAACCAGAACACGTAAAAGATGAAATCCTAAACAACGCAGTACAAACAATATCTTATCATAAAAGAAAAATAAGAGCAAATAGTACAAAAACTGATAAAAAACAACTACTCAAAGACATATCAATTCATAATGAAAACACTACAAAAGAAAAGTGTTATAACAAGTCTCGTCGATAGAGCCATTATGATAAGTAGCGCACAATACAGGAAAAATAAAATGAAGTAGGATTAACCAATAACAACTACCCTCTGGACATTGTAAATAGAATTATCAAACATAGAATGCATTGATTATATAATAAATCACAATCCAAGAAATCTAAACAATTTGATATACCTAACACCATAATGATTCCCTACACAGATGGCCTATCGCAGGGAATATCAAGTATATTGTCAGAATTTACTAAAGACGTTTGACACAAACCACATAACACCACAAACAGATTTTTCTCTAGCTTGAGAAGTAAAACACCATTAATGAAAAAATCGAATTCAGTATATTCGATTTCATGCATAAAAATCGGCCAGAGCTGTAACTTCTGAATCATTTGAGATCGAAATTTGAAATTTGGTGGGTAGCAACTTTATGATATTGTTCATTATTTGAAGAGAACCGGTCTAACCGGAAGTGACCCCAACTTTTGATTCTCAAATGGAACTCCCTATATGTTTTTCCATTAAATTCAGAATAAAGATCTTGTAGAGAGTGGATGTGTGTGTACAGTTCTCCGCAAAACAATTTATAAACAATAAAATAAACATTGAACAATTGTGCTCTAGTAGTGTACTTAGGCAGTGAATAAAATAAAAAACTCAAACTAAAACAGAGTTGATTAGATGGTGAAAGAAGTTTCTAGAGAAAACTGTGAATATAAATACCTACTCGTTATCGCAGACAGTAATCATATCGGACAATATCGAAAGTGAACGTCGATAGTTTCCTGGGATTGATTCAATATGAATGAAACATTAGCCCAGCAGATATCGAAAGAATTAAAAAATACCAAATCCGAACTAAAAAATAGCATCAAGGCATCTGAGGTGAACATTCTGTTAAAAATTGAAGACCTGAAACATAAAGTGGATCAACTCGAAAGGGAAAATTAATTCCTCAAAGAAAAAAATGAACTTTCAGATAGAAAGGCAAAACTGAACAACATCATAATTTTTGGATGGAATATAAGCACAAACGATCTAACAACTGATTCTGGGTGCTCCATATTGAAAGAATTATTAGATATTGAGGTGACAAAAACGGATATAAACAATTATTATTGCCTAGGAAAAAATACAGACAGCCCAATAAAAGTCGAATTCATATCATTTCTGACAAAAAAGAGAGATCATAACAAACTGTAGAAAATCAAAAAGGAACCCAGATATCTATTTCCCATGACCTAACCATACAACAACGGGAGGAATACCAAATATTGAAGAGCCAACTTGCTATAGAACGCCAAAATAATCAAAACTGTTACATACTAGGAAATAAACTGATAGTTAATGATTTGAAATATACAATAAATGACCTAGTGAATCGTGAAACACACCTTGAACCAAAACCAAACAGCGCACCCTCAACACCATCGCAACTATCACTTATACGGGGTGAAACTTCGAACTTAAGAAATCCCATACATCAAGAAACACCTGTGCGAATCCCAGATACGGAATTACTTGAGGCAACACCGAATGATCCCACTCGACCGTATCAACCAATCCCTGGAGAGAATAACAAATTATTCCCGAAACCATAACCAACAGTACCAATAAACCCAGTATTAACCAAGAAGAACACCAGATCCAGAACAAATTCCACAAAACGAAACGAATGATTATATTTTTCTGTATAGAGTAGAAATTATGGAAACTACGGAATTGAAAAACGAAAAAAAAAAATAGAGAACTTCTTCAAACACCATCTCAATGAGAAAAAAGTGTCTGAGGAACTACAAAATTCATTCATGTAAAATGTAGCATAAAAACTACAGCTCTTCTATGTATATTTGAGTATTTTATTAGGTTGAATCCACTTAGCATTAATTTCATGTACATAATACTTCAGACATACTGATTATACACAAGGTTTCACCTTCTATTGGTTTCCTCCTACTTTATTTGCTGGACCTCCAATTATTTGTTTTTTGATGTATTTCTTATACAAGATGAAGATGGCAAAAAAATTATTATTGTTATCATTATTATTTTCAGATTCAGGGTATCATTTTACATGCACCAGTAGTTTTTCCGGATCATTTTGTGTGAAACAGAAAGAACAACAAAATGAACTCCCCATTTTGTGTACTGAATTGCTGACACTTTCTAGCTACACTGAAAGTTGCGTTATGTAAAAATGCTCGGGGTATAAATTAATGGGCACACTGTTCAAACATTGAAATATATCAAGGACATTTTTTTGACATTTTGACGAACTATTATAAGAGATGCATTAACGAAATTATCTATATCAGAAAAGACATAAACTCGATACACGATAGAACCGACATAAATAATCTCAGCAGCGTCTATCATACAATTATATAACTAGTCATTGAACCCATAGTTAACACCAATATGAACAGTCGAAGCAACCTATCACCCAAACGAACAACCCAATAATGAACTATACCATACCCTTCCACACAACACAAATAGTATCGGCAGAACTGATAGAACAATTGATGAAGCTGATAATTCCGTGTCATGTAGAAATTATTCACAAAATGAAGATATACACAGTTGAGGTACGTACTGACTGATAATTTCCATTTTCTTTTGTGATGTCAATATTTTTTTCAGACTAAAGTGCTATAATAGCACAATGTGGTTATAATAATTCTACTTATTTGTATTTTCATTTCGATTTTGACATGATTGAGCGAAACGTTTCATGAAAAGAAATACAGTATAGAAATGTTTACTTACATTGACTGAATCCAAATCCAAAGAAATTGTTGTTGGCATATTGGTAGAGGCAGGTATACAATGTAACAAACATATATAAACGAGGTCATGTCAATTGAAAAACACTTCGAATGTTTAGCTATCACATGTTAAAAAAGTTGGTTGAAGCATAGCGTAGCGTGTGTTTATAGCTCCAGAAACAAGTTGGCTTTGACTAGTTCCATCAAACATTTAAAATTCAAATTCGGTATTGGATTGTTGTAAAAGTTATAGTGAATCCATTGAAATTGGAGTTTTCATTTTGGAAATTGATTAAAGTGATTCAATCGACAGTGGACTAAATGCAATCAGCCGCTTAGGAGACATAGAAAGTAATCTGTGAAGTAACAAAAACTGTTTTCATTAATCGACAAAAAACTTGGATTAGTCTTCAGCTGGACTTAATTGAAACAGGACCGGATTTAGAAATTTGTTTCGGTCTTCAACATGGATAATTCGTGTACAGAATGTGAGGGGAATTTCAACCCAAATATAAAAGGTTAGGTAAAATGCGATTCTTGCTCTAGATCATTTCATTACAAATGCTCAGGTCTAGGTGGATCGGAACTTGAAGTGATGGAGTTGAAGACAAAAAGAAAGTTGCATTTTTTTTGTGATTACTGTCAGCAAGGTTTGCAAATACTCCCTACCCTGTTGGCTGAAATTGACAATCAGAGGTAGAAGCTTTGAGGATGCAACCTACTAGAGCTAACAATGGAGAAAGTTTTTTTGTAGAAATATTTGAACGCCAAAAACGGATGTGTAATGTGATGTTTTTCAATTTGCCTTAACAAAAGGTTTCTCAAACGGATACTGAATATGTTTACAAATTTGTACAGGAAATAACAAATAATAGTATAAAGGTGGAAAAAGTTTTCAGAATGGGAAAGATGAACAAGAATGGCAATCGATGCTTACAAGCTATTTGCTACATCTGATGATGATTCGAAAGTCATTGATAGAAACAAAATAAATTATGTAAAATAACAATCGTTGAAAATAAAACACTTTCAACACTTTACAGAAAACTTAGTCGATTTTATTTATTTCGCCATTTTTTAACACGGAAAGCCACCTTAAATGTAAGTACCTATCAATGTTTTTTTCTGGATTTGAATAAGTCTAGGAATCGGGATAAGTTGAATGATATACTAGGCACATATAATACACACAATTGAAACTCCCACTAGAATTCCAAACAATTTAACAATAATCAATTTGGATTCAGAAGAGGCCGCTCAACTACCAATGCCATCGTTAAATTCATAGATCTATCGTTTGATAATCTTGATGCGGGACAAAAATCACTAGGAATTTGTTTAGACCTGAGCAAAGCGTTTGACCTAGTAGATCAGTTAGAGTTTTAGGGTTGTAGCATATTCTTGGTGTAAGAGCTACTTGCACCAAAAAATCCATCATGAAACGAAATCCAAACAACTATCATGTGATGTAGGGGTTCCTCAGGGCTCGGTTTTGGGGCCACTGCTGTATATGTATGATATATGTGAATTACTTTTCGATTCAAAACGCAATTGTGTATGCAGATGACACTTCCTTTTTAATAAGTGCGAGTAATCTCACATCTTTGACTGATAATGCAAGTAAAACAATACTAGAGGAGCAAAATTAATTAAAAAATATTTTTTTTCTGTTTTCCGCCTCAGGCAGAGTGAACGTAACACATTCTAAATACTTTAGAAACGATTAGTGTTGATTTTCACTTCAGACGAAATATTCCAAACGGTTTACGCCCAAACTACGATATCCAAACTTCTGAAGGGATTGAATTCCTAAGTACCTACCTAGACGCCAATACAAATTGGGACAAACAAGTGTACCATTTGTGTGATAATTCAAACAAAGCGTACTATGCCATTGAGCAGCTGAAACCCAGTCTGAATGTTATGGACTGGAGCAGAGTGAGGGACTTTTCCATAGTTTTCATAGCACAGAAAGGCGTCACAAGGCAAATTTTCAATATAGACTTCCGAGATAGCTGTCGGCCTGTATTTATAGATAGAAAAATATTGACTGCCCCTTCTATCTTCATTCCCGAATTTATCATGTTTATCAGGCAAACACCGAAGACTGGTACAGAACACAATTATAATACTAAAAATGGTAATCTTTTGAGAATCCCTCAACATCAAATAACTAATTATAAAAAATCCCCTCATGATAATGCCATTATTTGCTTCGATAAGTTTCCAAATCTAGTCTAGTCAGAATTATCAGAAGTGATAAAATGTTTCATGATTGTATTAAAAGGTTTCTTTTGGGGAAGTACTATTTTAGTTACCAAGATTCTTCAATTGACAATCTCACAAACAATTTCAATTCCAGTATTTCTAATTTTGGTTAGGTTCATTTTTTTGAATATCGTTAAATGATCACAATTTTTTACAAATACTTCACAGATCACATGCATAATCCAATCGGTGAAAACTGCACCTCAACACAAAACAGTTTGCTATAGAGATTTTTGATATTTCAATCAGAAAGACTTTCTTGATGACCTCTTTGATGAAATCTTCCACCTTTAGACAACCAATTAACTGAGTTCATGTGTTTATTATACCTAATACTTTCATATCCATATCAACAATCGATATGTCTTATATATTTGTCTTCTGATCCTCATCGATGTAGAATGCATTTCATAAAAAATATCTTAGAACTTAATTGGCATGAAATGGAACTACTACTATCTCAGAAAATAACTGCATTCAACTAATGAACTTTATCTTCGACAACACATATTCTAGCTTTAACAAAAAAAATTTTAAACAGATATTTGGCACTCCAATGGGTTCTCCCATCAGTCCTATAGTAGCACGAATAGTATTAGATCATTTATTGGACACAGAAATTCCGTCCCTTCCTTTCTCCTTTCCGTTCATATACAAGTACGTTGACGATATTATTTGTGCTGTACCATCTGACAACATTCAAAATACAGTAGACGTTTTTAACTCATTTAATGCAAACCTGCAATTCACAGTCGAACTTTAAAAATATAGTACCGTCCCTTTTTTGGACACTAAGCTTGTTAGAACTCAAAATAACATCATAATTTCAGACTGGTATCAAAAAGAAACTGCTTTTGGAAGATTCATCAACTATTTTTCAAATCATCCTACTAACCAAAACTTCAACACAGTAATTAATCTTACAAAAAAAAATTAAAAACACTGTTTGACATTTTTGAAAATAACGGTTACCCCAAACATAATTTAAAAAGATTAATATGCAGTTCTAACTGGTTTGATGGTCCGACTGAGGATAAATATGTTAACTCTTCGGGGGTTTGTTTGACACAATAGACACACAATAACAAAACACCCTTTATTGGCCTGCACAACTATACGAATGAGACACTAGTCTATTGGATGAGCTCTCAAGCACTACTGCCTCTGGCGTTCTCTCGTTAAGTACTCCACGTCTGGCGTTTCGTCAAGAACTCCTCGTCTGGCGTTCCCAGAGGCCTCGCTGCCAGCCACACCCGTACTTTAGCACATGCGCTCGGTACCCTGACTCATCTGGGGTTGTTTGGGGAATAACCTAACATATTTATATATATATATATATATATAAAGAGAGAGAGAAAACGGAAGGGTATCTTGAGGATGCAGTCAAAAGTTTTGGGCTGGTTTCAAAGAAAACTCTTCGTCATTTGGTCGAGCTTTCGGAAATGTTTATTTCCTTTTTCAAGACATCTATGAAGAACAAAAAATTTGAAATGTGAACAATTTCCCTTTCCCCAAATATAGGTTATAAATTACTTACTGACTTGAGATTAGTTGTACAAAGTCAAACGTCATGGACGAACAACAATAGACATAATACCTTGTCCAAATATTTGCATATAAAAAAAATACTATACGAAAAATGCACCACCAATCAATCCAGAAAGACGCATTCGAAACAGAAACCAAAAACGTGTTGGGATGGTTGGAACTAAAATAGTGAAATTCAGATTGTCAGGTGTGAGCACAGGTGCCAACAGAGTCAAACCAAAACGCATTAAACAACTTAAAATCTGCGGGAAATTTAAAAACATGGAATTTCGGAAACATGAAAACTAACAGTTGAAATTTAGAAAATATTAGATTTTGGTATTGTTGTGAGAAATTGGAGGAACAAAATCCAATTTTAAAATATAGTTGTGAATGTTACTCAAATTGTTGAGGTCAGTTTTTTTATTCATACTGTTAGTGTCATTCTCGATGATAAACATTTTCTTAAACAACCTTTTATGATAATTATCATCTGTGCTAAGTACTTCTACCTGGCTATAGTTTATGGTGTGTTTACTAGAAATCACATGTTCAGCTAAGGCACAAGACCGTTTTTTCTTATTGCAATCTCTTTTATGGGACGTTAAGCGTCCGGATAAATTTCTCGAAGTCTGTCCAATATATACTTTATCACAATTCTGACAAGAAATCCTATAAATAACATTAGATTGCTCTAAAGGTTTCAATTTTGTTTTAGTCTTTGTAAACAGACTATTAAAGGTGGTAACGATGCGTTGGGCTATTTCAATATTCTCATATTTGAATACATTCAAAAGCTTAGGTGTTAATGATTAGTAATACGGTAATGAAAAGAAAGAGGCAATGGTGTTTCTGGGAGACGTCTCAACACTGTCATAAGTTCCTTCAACTATTGGAACTAAATCATCCAAAGAGTCATTGTTATTGCTAGGGGGATGATCAACAGTTGCAGCTAAATTTGTTTGAGGAGAACTGTATAAGAGTTTGTTTACGAGTTTTGAAGGGTAAGAATTTCCTAAAAGAATCCCTCTCAATTCATTCAAACATTCAAACTTGAACAAGGGATGAGTTAAATTAATGACTCTGTTCCTCATGGTAAGCACTAGGTTAATTTTCATTTTCGTGGGATGGTAAGAATGATAGTTTAGTAGTCTGTTACTGGCACATGGTTTCTTGTACCATTTGGTGTGAATGATATTTTCGGAGTTTCTACAGACTCTCATGTCGAGAAACGGTATACTGTTATTACATTCTTCCTCTGCTGTAAACTGCAAATGTTCATTATAACCGTTAAAAAGGGTAAAAGCTTCTTCAATTCTACCAAGAGGAACAGATAGAATCAGATCGTCAACGTAACGTTTAATAAACGGAACATCAAAAGGCATTCTTTCTTTAACATTGGTGATTAAGTCATCCAAAACAAAATTCACAAGGATAGGAGATATTGTCGAACCCATGGGGGTTCCAAAAATTTGTTTATAGTAAGTATCTTTGAAAATTAAAACATTAGAATCAAAAATAAACTCTAAAATGGATTTGAACGTCTGGAAATCAAGCATGCAGTGCTGAGAGATCACGTCCCAATGATTCCTCAAACTTGTCGAAATGACAGGAAGAGATAAATTAGTGAACAGCGACACCACATCGAAACTAACCAATATATAGTCGTTAGGAAGCTTATAATTATTAATAAATTGACTGAAAGATATGGAATCCTTGACATGAAACTCATTATCAGTGTCGTAAGACATACTTAATATATTAGCCAGCCATCTTGATAATTTACTGTTTGGGAAATTAATCGAAGAGACAACTGGTCTCATTGAGAGGTTTGGTTTGTGCACCTTGGGCAAAGAATAAAATCTAAGTGATACTGCATTATAAATAGTAAGTGATTTGGCTGTATCTCCGAGACAATAGACATAATACCTTGTCCAAATATATGCATATACAAAAAAATACTATACAGAAATCTACCACCAATCAAGCTTCCTAACGACTATATATTGGTTAGTTTCGATGTGGTGTCGCTGTTCATCAATTTACCTCTTCCTGTCATTTTGACAAGTTTGAGGAATCATTGGGACGTGATCTCTCAGCACTGCATGCTTGATTTCCAGACGTTCAAATCCATTTTAGAGTTTATTTTTGATTCTAATGTTTTAATTTTCAATGATACTTACTATAAACAAATTTTTGGAACCCCCATGGGTTCAACAATTTCTCCTATCCTTGTGAATTTTGTTTTGGATGACTTAATCACCAATGTTAAAGAAAGAATGCATTTGATATTCCGTTTATTAAACGTTACGTTGACGATCTGATTCTATCTGTTCCTCTTGGTAGAATTGAAGAAGCTTTTACCCTTTTTAACGGTTATAATGAACATTTGCAGTTTACAGCAGAGGAAGAATGTAATAACAGTATACCGTTTCTCGACATAAGAGTCTGTAGAAACTCCGAAAATATCATTCACACCAAATGGTACAGGAAACCATGTGCCAGTAACAGACTACTAAACTATCATTCTTACCATCCCACGAAAATGAAAATTAACCTAGTGCTTACAATGAGGAACAGAGTCATTAATTTAACTCATCCCTTGTTCAAGTTCGAATGTTTGAATGAATTGTAGGGATTCTTTTAGAAAATTCTTACCCTTCAAAACTCGTACACAAACTCTTATACAGTTCTCCTCAAACAAATTTAGCTGCAACTGTTGATCATCCCCCTAGCAATAACAATGCCTTATTGGATGATTTAGTTCCAATAGTTGAAGGAACTTATGACAGTGTTGAGACGTCTCCCAGAAACACCATTGCCTTTTTCTTTTCATTACCATATTACCAATCATTAACACCTAAGCTTTTGAATGTATTCAAATATGAGAATATTAAAATAGCCCAACACCTCTAATAGTCTGTTTACAAAGACTAAAACAAAATTGAAACCTTTAGAGCAATCTAATGTCATTTATAGGACGTTCGACTTTGTACAACTAATCTCAAGTCAGTAAGTAATTTATAACCTATATTTAGGTGAAAAATTTGTTCAAATTTCAAATTGTTCTATAGATGTCTTAAAAAGAAAAAAAAAACATTTCCGAAAGCTCAATCAAATGACAAAGAGTTTTCTTTAAAACCAGCCCAAAACTTTCGACTGCATCCTCAAAATATTTTCCGCCAATGATCTTTTCAACCTGTGAATTAGTACTTTAGCATTAATTTTTTTTATAGTAATTGTGTGAGTTTTTCACCTCACCATACATGTCCCACCCATTGTATAATAGGAAAACGGATTTAATGAAATTTTATTTGATTTCATTAGAAATGGTTGACTATCTCAATCTAGGGGTGCTGAATCTCTTTAATTTCCATGCTCCGATTAAGTGTATAAAAACAACTAAACCTCCTGCACCTTAACTCAACGAAATGATAAAACTACGTGATAAGGCTCTAAGAAAATTTGAGAATACAAATTCTCTCATCGATTGGTCAAGCTATAAGGAACTCCGTAATTATTTACTGGTGCAATTCTGCGGTAGAAGAGAGCCTTCCTGGAATTCACCTTGGCGAATGAAAATCAGAAGATTATATGGAATACATTGAGAACATTGGACATTCTGAAGAATAAACATAATTGTAACCTACCTTCTACTCTAATGAACTTGAAAGGAATGAACTCCCATTTTACTGAAGCGAATCATCCCCCAAAGACAAATCTGCATCAAAGATTACTTGAAAAATAAAATGAAATACCCGTCGAACCGCTATTCAAATTTTCTACAATAACTCCAACTCAAACTCATCAATATTTGGACAGGGTCAAAAGTAGTTGTGTCGGATCTGACGGCATTTCACTCATTATATTGGAGCTCATAGAATGTTCTGGTGCCCAAAGCAGGAGACACCGGAAAGCCGAGAAGATTGCCTCTGGGAAGTGGACAGAGAGCAATCCTAAGAAACCTGCTCCGCAGAAGCAGGCTCCGGGAAGTAAAGCTAAAGAGGCCAAAAAACGGCCTCGCTCCGTTTTGAGTACCCCCAGCAAACAAAATCCTACAAAAAGGCATATGTCGCCGTCATCCTGAGGTGCTCCTAGATCAGGAGAAAGCGGACGCTAGTCAGAGGAAGCTTTTGGAACTGATTGCTGGAACGCTGTCGGGAAGCTCAGCCCCACCTCAATTCGAGCGCACGTCGTTTGTCGCAGGGGTCTGTTGAATGTACTGCGCGAACGACGTGACGAGAAACTGGCTGAAGGCTAACATCGCCTCGATTGGGAACCTTTGGGAGGGTGCCGATTTGACTGTGGTTGAATCGAAAGACCTTCCGAAGCGCCCGAGATTGTTGGTACATGTGCCGGACGCCCGTGAGGAGAAAGAAGTCCGAAGCTGGATCAGCAAACAAAATCCGTTGCTGAAGACAGACGGGTGGATCCAGATCAGCCGGAAGGTAGAGGAAAAAGGCCAGACGCTGGCCTACTCTATTGATGAGGAATCCATGGATGCTTTGGAGGCGAACAACCTCAGGGCCTATTACAAACTGGGGAAAGTTTTCTTCAGGACCCTGAAGTCTGGTCCGAGTGATGCAGACAAGTAAGAGTACTTCAAGCGAACCTACAACACAGTAAGGCAGCTTCAACTGTCTTATCTGAACTAATGGGTTCATTTGATATAGCTTTGATTCAAGAGCTCTGGATTAATAGTGACTTCGTCAGGGGACTAGGTGCGAGTGGTGGGGAGCTATTTTATTGTCGAACTACTGATCGCCCTAAGGCCTGTATCCTTGTTGAAAGGGGCTCGAAAGTATTTCCTCTAACGAGTTTTTGTTCCAGGGACATTGTTGTCATGAAGATAACCCTAGAGAAGGGGGGAACGAAGGCAGGGGAGATCTTAATAGCCTCTGCTCACTTCCTCAGAGATGCACTTACTCCTCCATCGGAGCAATAGTAGGCCCTGATGGAAAGTACACCCAGGATGAAAGAGAAACACTAATGGAACTATTCAGAGTTCACTTACCCGAATCCAAGGTAATTGACGACGCACCTGTAGCACAAAGACTGCTTTCTCCGGTAACTCTCAACAGAAGAGTGACCAAGGAAAACTGGGCGTGTGCTAAAAAAATGGGGATCACGTGGCACAAAATGGAATGGGCTATCAACTCGTTTGAACCATTCAAATCTGCTGGACCCGATGGCGTTTATCCCAAAATGCTACAAGAAGGGCTAGAACTTCTACTTCAAATACTTTGCATGGTACTCAGAACCAGGAACCAGTCTTGCAAATGGGATATATACCAAAAAAATGCTCGAAATTAAGAATCGCTTTTATACCTAAACCTGGTAAGACGAAACAGGATTGGGCGAAAGCATTCAGACCAATAAGCCTAATGTCTTTCATGCTGAAAACGTTACAAAAACTTCTCGATAGGTATATTAGGGATGGGGTGATTGAGAAGAAAGCTCTGCATTATGAACAATATGCCTTCAGGAAAGGAGTCTCCACTGAGACAGCACTACACAAGCTCGTTTAAAGAGCAGAAAATGCGCTAGAAAAAAAGGAAGTGCTTCTATGGACATTCCTAGATAAAGAGGGGACATTATAAAGAATACATTAACTATGAAAAACTGATTAAAACTTTCCAAGAAATCTCATGGGAGCTCGTCTATTCACAAGAAGATCCGAATGCAGCAACAAATGCCTTCATTGGAGAAGTAAAATTAGCAATGGAAAAATGCACAGAAAAAAAATTGAACGAATTGAAGAAAACCAAACAAAATTACTACGAGCGACAGCTGATAAAAAATAAAACCAACGCAAAATATTTATGGAACATGGTACGAAAACTATGTGGGAGGAATCAAAAAAAATTCAATATCGACACTATCGCGAATGAAAATGGGGATCCACTGACAAATGATGAGGAAATGGCAGACGAATTCAATAGTAAATTTGTAAGTTTTGGAAGAATTCTTGCCGAAAAAATTGAAGAGAACCCTCACTTTAATAATACTTCAAAGGTCCTGCCTAACTCTATGCAGTTAGCGCCTACAGACTCCACAGAGGTATGCAATCTTATAAGTGAACTGAAAAATAACAAATCGCCAGGACTTGACGACATAAGAGCAGAACTCTTGAAAAGGATCTCAGGACATATTTCGGTCCCACTGACCTTCATAATAAATAAGTGTATTGAAAAAGGAATATGGCCTGATGCCTTCGGGAGTTCTGTTGTAGTACCGGTATTTAAGGATGGTGACAGAACATCCGTCAGTAACTATAGACCAATCTCCCTTGTTAGTCACCTGGCGAAGATATTTGAAAGACTCTTAAAAGACAGAATGAGTTCATTCATAAATAAATTCAACTTGTTGTCTGAGAAACAATTTGGTTTTAGGAAAAAAGTCTCAACTGTGGACGCCATACTTAACTTAACCAAAAAAGTGCATACTTCTCTGGAGAATGGAAGGCCTAGTTTGTGCCTGTTTATTGACCTGAGTAAGGCGTTCGACACTGTAAGCCACACATTATTAATTCGAGCATTAGAAGACTCAGGTGTCAGAGGAATGGTGTTGAGTTTATTCAAAAGTTACCTAAGCACAAGAAAGCAAGTGGTTAGAGTGGGAGACAAAATAAGTCAAAAATTGGATATTGAATATGGAGTTCCACAAGGAACGGTTTTGGGTCCAACATTATTCAATCTTTATATCAACGACTTATTCAGCTTGAAGATAACTGGTGATATCATGGGATTTGCAGACGACACTGCTGTTTTTTATGAAGCAGATACTTGGCCAAATTTAAGGAAGAACGTCGAAAAAGACCTCAAGGTTATAAAGGACTGGTTTGATCACAAACTCCTCACCATGAACCTCAAGAAAACGAAATTCCTACCATTCAGCTGTAATGCTGCTGGTATGACAGATATGGGACAAATCAGCATGAGCATAGATGACAGAGAATATGGTATTCAGTCAGTGGATGAATTCAAATATCTGGGTGTATATCTCGATCGGCATTTGAGGTGGGATAGACATGTCAACTACGTGATAAAAAAAATGCAAAAAATAATTTTTTCCTTCAAACATATGAAAGAATACTTACCGCCGGAACAACTGAAAACACTGTACTTTGCACTTGTGGAGAGCCACCTCAGGTATGGAATACAGGCATGGGGCGCAGCTGCGCGAGTGTACATAAATCCACTAGAAATTATACAAAAAAGGTTCCTGAAGATTATTATGTCGAAACCGCGTAGATACTCTTCTGATGACCTATATAGTACATCACAGATTATGAATATTCGCCAGCTATTTTATTTCAATGCGTGTATAAGATATCATTTTAGTGAAGATAAAGCGCCCCATCCCTACCATCAGTATGAAACCAGAGGTCGTCAACTACTAATGCAACCATTAGTGAAAAAATCAATATCACAGAGGAATTACTCCTATATCGGCACTAAAATATACAACACTATTCCCGGAAATATAAAATCCCTTAGCAACAAAAAAACATTCAAAGCACAACTGAAAATGTTTTTGCTTCGTACTCCTAGATTGTATTTCACTACCTTGATAGAGTCAAAGTGATAATAGATAATGACCGAAAATATGAATGTTTAAACTAAACCATAATTATAAATTAATATTTTCATTGTACCCTACTGCATATTATTGTATATTATTGTATTGTATGTTGTTGTATTATTGTGTCTTGGTGCACATAGTGGTAATAACAGTGACTAAATAATCACCTTCTTCTTCTCCCTACCTTAACCATAATTATAAAGGAATTTTTGCTGTATTTTATGCGTCTATTGAATTTATTGCATTTGTATAGTGTCTTTTATTGCCGATTTGTAGTATTCTATGGCATTTTATTACATTTAATGTACATACTGTAACTTCATTGGTTTCCTATACACTCTTACTTATAATCGAAACAAGTGCACTGCACTTATCGATTACCAACTTTATTTATACTACTTTTATATGTACCTACTCTTAAATGATTCGTATTTCATAAATAAAGTTTATTATTATTATTATTATTATTATTCAATAATACCTAGCTGAAATCCATCACACGAGCTCTCGCACATCATAATATCGAGGAAACTATTAATAGATGGATCGAGAATATGTCCAAGAGCCGTGAAATGACTAGTACTATTTCTAACACTACACTGCAGGCTCAAGTTACAAGAGGCTGTCCACAGGGTGGGATTCTGTCACCGCTTCTGTGGAGACTTGTTATTGACGGACTGCTGCGTATCCAAACCCAAAATCACCACAGTGTACTAGGCTTTGCAGATGACTTGGTTATCATGGAACAGGGGAAATTCAATACCACTGTTAAAGAAAGGATGCAACAAGCATTAGACCTCACTACTGAATGAATAAATGAGGAAAACCTAGCAGTTGGCCCTCACAAAACTACAGTAGTAGCATTCACGAAACGAAGACGAAAAGAAGAGCTAGGACTTCTCTTTTTGAATGGTACACCTGTAGAGATGTCAGGGGAAGTTGAATACCTGGGAGTCCAGGCTAACTTGGAACCTACATCTACAAAGGGTTGCAAAGAAGGCAACCATGAGCCTTATGGTTGTGCGAAGAACATATGACAAAACTTGGGATTTGAAACCAAAAATTGTACATTGGCTGTATAAAGTGGTAGTTAAACCAGCCATACTTTATGGTGCAATCGCCTGGTAGAGCAAGACATTGCTACATAACACTATCAGAAGACTAAGCAAGGTGCAAAGACTTGCTTGCCTATGCATATCACGACAGCGGCCATGAAGGTAATGCTCTGTCTTTCCCCGCTTCACCTTGAAGTGCAAGGGGAGGCTAGAATGGGACTCCTAAGATTACCTATAGCGTCAAGATATAGTGGTTATGATACACCACTACAATTCAATGGGGACATTGCACATGCCACGAGATAATATGATCCCTAACATTCCTTACATCTTCGAAAAACCCTTCGAAGTGTTGATCCCGGATCGAGGAGTGGCACGAAGTTCACGCTAGAGAAGATCAAAACAGAAAGATATAGTACACAGACGTATCAAGGACTGAACAAGGATCAGGTGCGGGAATCTATTCCTCTGCCCTGAAGGAGAAACACTTCTATGCGTTTGGTGAAAACACCTCGGTTTTCCAAGCAAAAATATTTGCAATTCCACAATGTGCAAAAATATGTAATGAGAAGGCACTCAAGAGAAAATGAATCCATATTTATTCTGATAGTCAGGTCAGCCTGAAAGCCCTTGCAGGGTATAAGGTAGAATCCAAACTCATCTGGGAATGTATCAACGAACTTCTGACGCTGACAAGGTTAAACAGAGTTAAACTGGACTAGGTACCTGGGCACAGTGGAATAGAAGGCAACGAAATAGCTGACAAACCAGCTAGGGAGGGGTCAGCTACACCCTACTCTGGCCCGGAACCAGTACTTGGAGTGCCCAAGAAACTATTTGGTAGCTCCATTAAAAGACGAGTCAAAGAATTACAAAGAATAGCCTAGCATAACACACCAGGGCAAGAATATAATAAACTTGTTATTCAGATAACAGGTGGAAAAAAAATGATGAGATACGTAGATTAAGTAGAGATCAGATAAGACTAGTAACAGGTCTCCTTACAGGATATGCTACTGTTAAAACACACCTACAAAAGATGGGGCTATATCAAGGTGACCAGACTTGTAGATTGTGCGGCTTAGAACCAGAGACTATTGAACACATTTTGTGCTATTGTGAGGCACTAAACTATAGAAGAGTAGTGCAACTAGGGGAACTTGATTCAAACCTAGAGAATGTGGAACCCTGAAACCTGGTGACCTTTGCAAAATAATCAAATGGACCAATATCTCCTAGGGTATTGTAATGATAGGGGAAATACAATAAGCCTGCGGTTGCAGTATATTCTTCGTACCCCTGTAATAATGAAAAAAAAATTAATATTATCATATTGGAAAACTATGCTCATGAGTTTCCAATATACAGGGTTGCCCACGAGGTTTTGGGCAGTATATATCTCGAAAGCTATTTGGAGTACGATATTGAAATTTGGCAGTTGTGAACTGTTGGTATTATTTTGCATTTCAAACAACCTTCCACGTTGTTACAACGTCACATTTTGGATCACGTAGTATCATCTTCAGAATTTCCAATGGGAAATCCTGTATATCTTTTTCACTGTTGTAGAGGTCACTCTTATGCTCATTCGGCTTAAACTTGATTTTAATTTTTTTGGTAGGTGAGTACTCCGAAACGATGAACAAATTTTTATTCAGGTTTTTCGTTTGAAAAAAAAAAGAACAAAGAACGTATCATTCATATGACTTGAAACTTATCATGCCTTCAAGTTTCGGTTACGACGAGTATGTTGATATGCTGATCATTTATGGAGAATGTGGAAAAAACGGCAGACGTGCTAGAGATTTTTACATAAATCATTTCCTCGACCAAACAACTCCAAGTAAAAATAATGTTGCTTATGTAGAACAAGAGTTAAGAGATGGTTCTCTTCCAACTGGAAAACATCAAAATCCTCTACGCAAGCCTATTGTGACAGATGATAATTTTATTAACATTCTTGCTTATATTCAAGTCAATCCCCACTTTTTAACTCGATGTCTTCAGCAAGAATTAGGGATGACTAGATCAACTATCCAGAAGGTCTTGAAGCATTACAAATATCATTCTCCAGAAGTACATTTGATGCAAGGTCTGACTCGTGCAGATCCAGAAAGGAGGTTCAATTTGATTGCTGAAATGTCAGTTGAAATTGTAGTGAACCTTTCGTTTTCGAATAAAATATTGTGGAGTGACAATAACGGTATAGTTGATAGACATAACTGTCACTACTGGTCGGCTGAAAATCCCAGATAGTGCGAGAAACACATTTTCAAACTATTTGGGGGATAAATTTTTGGTGCGGTTTGTTTAATGGCGGCTTGATTGGGCGACGAGACTCTGACAGGCGAAAGGTATTTTAATTTTCCTATTCTTCCCGATTTGCTTCAGGACATTCCACTAAACGAGAGAGCGACTATGTGGTGGCAACAGGATGGTGCACCTCCTCATTTTTGCTCAGCGAGTACCTTCACATCTGGATATGTATTTCCGAGAAAGATGGATTGGGAGAAATGGTATAATACTTTGGCTGACTCGTTCACGAGATATAACCCCGTAAGATTCTTTTCTTTGCTGATATTGTAACGAGAATTTCGTTTCATCTGTAATTTATTTGATTGAAGAACTCATCAACATTATTCTCATGTCTCCGTCCTATAGTACTTCTGAAATTTGACGCATGATCAAGATAATTTATGAGGAGAGGGGAAGGATGTGCTGATCGATGAAATGGATCTTTCCGAGCGCTTTCTCTTGAATTCGAATCTCCTCAGCAAGCGGTTGGGTTTGCAACTGGTAAGTCAGTCTAAATTTTATCTTGTATTATCTTGTGAGTTGAAACCGATTCACGCCACAGGGAGGCATAACCTGATCTATATGTTTCGAAGAATTGTTTCTACATATATATTTTCCGATTTTTTTTTCTGTAGGACATGTGTGTCACTGTTGTACCTCCTTTTTATCGTGGATCGTGGATCAACTAGACTGCCAGTTGGGGATTCAGCTCGTTGGCTTGAGGAGCGCCGAGTCTAATCGGCTGTTTTTGTTTGAGGGCTAGCCACCCTATTTCTTACATAATTTTGTTAAAATATATAAAGCCAGAGCATTGACCAAGTCTCCAAGTTCCTTCTAACTCAATTCTTTTTTGGTGAACTGTGATTCCGGAGGTTCCATCCCGTAGGGAGATTTGCTGGCGATCTTCTTCCCTAGATCCCTCTTGTGAACGAGCAGCCAAAGGCATAAACATAACCTCACTGTATAAGGGTTACATAATTCGAAAGGATTAGTGTATGTTACAGCTCCTACCGATGTAGATGATTTGAAAATCAGAATTAGGGCAGCTTGTCAATCTGTTACACCAGAAATGATTCAGTCAGCATGCACAAGAAATTCACTCAGACGATTTGAATGCTGCATTACTGAAAATGGATATCAATTCGAGTATAAACTATTGTAAAAGTGTCATTCTATTCCAAAAATTTAATGTTTCTAATCCATCTCTGGTGTTCAAATAAGAAATAAAAATTTGTTTATCGTTTCGGAGTACTCACCTACCAAAAAAGAATGAAAATAAAGTTATGACTGAATGAGCATAAGAGGGACCTTCACAACAGTGAAAAAATATACAGAGTGTCCCATTGAAAATTCTAAAGATGATACCAAAATGTGACGTTGTAACAATGTTGCAGTTTGCTTCAAATGTGTAATATTACCAACGGTACATAACTTCCAAATTCCAATATCGTACTCCAAATAGTTTAAGGGATATATACTGCTCGAAACCTCGTGGGCCACACTGTATGATGTTTATTTTGTTTTTCAATCTCAAATGTGTATCCACAAATAACATGAAAGAATTATTGGAAGTATATAGCTAAACATATGTCTGCTCGCCAAACATACATTAAAGTGAATTCCTTGGAAAGAATCCATTAGTCAAGAAGGGTCATGAGATCCTGTAGAAATTTCATGCAGTATTCAGATTCTATCAAAGGACATTGTGTACATAGGAACCGCTGCTGTTCCTCCTTCAATCGAATGTATACATCGTGTGTTTTCTTCCCCATCCCATATGTACCCTATTCATTCGAATAGCACCGAAACATGTGTATTCTATCGTCAAAAATACAGAATATGGTGAAGAATAACTGAATTGAAATTAACCAATTTCTGGTATGAAAGGCATTCGAACAGAATATTATACGAATCACAAATGTGATGAGTTTAACTTATAGTCGACATTCCGAATTTTTAGTTGTTTATATAGGGTGTTTGGTAGCTGGGTGCAAACCTTTAAGGGGGTAATACACTAGCCCACATATTCATGCAAACATTTTTATTTTCTAGCGCGTTTTTGATTTTTGATTTTGTTCAGTTTTGTCTTCTTTTAAGTTGGGCTAAGTTTCTTATTATTCCATGTAAGTCTGAAAATAATATCGCATATTGCTTCAGGATTTCAGTGTAAAGGTTTTCGAGTTAAAATTCATTCAAATTACTTCTTTTTAATTTTTCAAATATCCATATTCACGACCTTAAACTGGTTCAGGTATCCTAATTAAAAAAGTTTAGGACTTAGCTAGATAAATGATACCTCAAACGAAAGAGCAATAACTACGCATGTTTTTAAAAGTGTCTGAACACCTGTATGTATTTTATTTATTTTTTTAATTGGCATCAAAGGTCAGATTTTTTATTTTCTTTCTTTTTTTGTAAAGCTTAAATGCTCTGTACATAGCTTTTTTGGATACAATGGTGCTTCAAACTACTTCAGTACGATTGGGGACACATAAGACTACTAAAATAAATGAAAAAAACCGGACATTTCTGTTAACATTAGAAGTTATTAGCATTTAATTGACCAATTTTGGGTTTTTGTACTAAAAATCGTAAAAATCCCCTCAAAAATCGAAAACGCGCTAGAAAATAAAAATGTTTGTATGAATATGTTCTACATGGGCTAGTGTATCACCCCCTTGAAGATTTGCACCCAGCTACAAAACACCCTGTATATATATAGAGTAGTCAGTCCGATTGGGACAACATGATGTCAACTTAATAGAAAAATACACCCTTTATATCGTGTGCCCTCTAACATATATAATCAATAAATGTATAGAATCGGGAAAATTCCCTGACGAATTCAAAACCTCCGTGGTGAAACCAATATTCAAAATCGCTCATCACAAATTTCAGCAAAATATTCGAGAAAATTTTAAAAAACAGGCTATCTGACTACCTCAGTAAATATGGACTACTATCTGATATGCAGTTTGGTTTCAAAAAGTGCAAATCTACTGAGGATGCAATAATAGACAAACAGTATTTACAAAGCCCTAGATGAGAGTAAGCCCTGCCTCGCTGTCTTCGTGGATCTTGCAAAAGCATTCGACACCGTAAGTCACAAAAAATTGCTATCTATACTTGAGAATATTGGCATAAGAGATAATTGCCTTTATTCGAAAGCTACTTTGAGAATCGTCAGCAATGTGTTAAGATTAAAGAAACCCATAGTGATCACAGGTGTATAGAATGTGGAGTCCCACAGGGAACAGTCTTGGGACCACTGCTATTCTCTATATACGTTGATGATCTATTTTCAATCCCAAGTGAAGGAAATATATTGAGTTTTGCAGATGATACCGCAATTTTTTCTAAAGGTGAAACTTGGGCAAGCCTCAAAAATGATGTAGAAACTGATTTAAGTCTAATAAAAACATTCTTTGATAATAAACTCTTAACAATTAACATCGACAAAACATTTTTTCTCCCATTCACTATATATGAAAACACCTTGCCAGATTTTCAATATATCTCTCTGCAAAATAATTTACAAATAGCATCAGCATCTAATATGAAATATCTAGGCATTATGATAGATTCACACATGCGATGGGAAACTCCGCTTTGTCCTCTTCAAATTTAGACAATTGAATAATATTCTCGACCTGAAACAGAAAAAAATGATATATTATAGCTTGATGGAAAGTCATTTGACCTATGGCCTACTTGGATGGGGGGGGGGGGGCTATCGAAAACATACCTCCGCCCACTTGAAGTTATTCAAAAACGCTTTCTGAAAATCATGCTCTCTAAAAACTCAAGATTTTCAAGTGAACAGTTATACAAAGAATCGGGTATGTTAGACCTCAGACAACTATACTACAAGAAAAGTAACACCAGACAACACAAAAACAAAGATAAACTGGAAAAACTTACCCATAATTACCACACTAGGCGTCACATCCAATTCCGCTGCCCAAGGACAAACAGATCTATTGGACAAAAATGTTATCATTATTTGGGTCCAAGATTGTACAATAACTTACCACAGTATGTACAGGAAAGTCAAACAATTTTCTCATTCAGAAAAAATTTGGACAACCATATGAAACAACTCCCTTCGGAACAAATCCACACTCTAATAAACGGACCGAAAATATGATTTATGAAATGTTAAATAGTAAAACGGTACAACTCTTTTCTTTGCATTTCTTTACATTTGAGGTTCAATCTCATCCATTCCCAATGTTTTGTATCCGCAACTCAATAAATATTCTAGTCTCTTTTGCCAACAATATATTTTACTGTATCGTGATTTGTATACTTATGTCTATGAACTTTTTATACTATAGGTTACACATATTAATCCCGATTACAATTGTTCCAATTATTATTTTATCATTTCAGTACCTTGAAATAGATACTAACCTTTCAGTCACGTTCATTTACAATGTATGTTGTACCATCGTTAGTTGTATATTTATATTTCTATTCCTTTTGTAAATTGTCTATACCCTAGACTAGACATTCCAGTATCTTCAATATTTTAATATAATAGATACATGTTTTGTTACTTCTATCCACAATGTCCCCGGCATTGTTCATAGTTTATTCAATTTTATACTTAAGTAAGTTACTTTATTTTATTTTTGCCTCTAAGGGTACACTTGGGTGAACTAACTCACTAACAAGCGAAAGCTTCAGTGAGAATTTCAAGTGCTTATTTGCCCGATCTTATTGTAAAGATATACTGTCAACTGCTTTTGCAAAATAAACACTATTATTATTATTATTATTATTATATTCCACCAGCAAATTCGATATGTGATTTTTCATTATATTAAATTGAAGAACACGATATTTGGAGAGATATAAATGCTGACGAATTTAAGGCTAGCATCACTTTTATGTGTGCTAGACTACGTCCTGAAAGATGTGCTCTTGTCTGCAACAAACTTGATCACCGTATGGACTATGATGGTGTTAGCGTTCTCATGTCTGAATCTTTAGTGAGCAAAATAATATTCTTGGAAATGGCATTTATCTATAAGCAGGATGACTGCATTAATAAAAAAACAGATGTAAATCACCTGAGTGAAATTTATTCCTTTTTGCTGTCATTGGACTGTTATAATTCTCTCTCCACACAAATTTCCAGCCACTATTGGTGACGATGTAATGGTTGTGGTCCGTTGTGCTTCGGTTGCTGACTACCAACTGAATTTCGTATGCAATTCTACCAATTCACTTTTGACTTCACCGGGTTAGATCTGTTACGCGTGTTGCGCGGTTGGTTTCAACTTGTCGTTATATAAAGACTCATGCATTGTGATACCATCGTTGTGTTTAATTCAAAATAATTTCCGTGAATCAGTTTTCCAAATGTCTAATGTCAAATTATTTTTATGTAAACATTCTCGCTGAACATGTAAGTGTGTTTTGTGTTTTTATACATTGTTTTTTCATGTCACATTGTTCTAGTGTCCTTGATGACGGAATAAAATAAAGTCTCTGGAACCTTGGATAGATTTCAAAGAGTACATTTTTACTTGCTGCAATTCCCCACTAAATTTTGCATTTGTATTCAATTAGCCAGCAACGACTTCCTCTTCCACTATATACAGGGTGGGGCACCACATACGACACGGTCTCTGTAAACCAAACCATTGGATATTTCGGAAATTTCTTCTTTTCATCATTTATATATTCATTGAGGCTGCAAGAGGACATATCAAAGTTGGGTTTTTTAATAGAACACCCGGTATTTTGTTGCAGTTTTGGATAGTTCAGGGAAAAATACGATTTCATGTGGGGTACCATGTACCTAACTATAACCGTTTTCGAATTATTGTTTTCTTTTTGAAAATGCATGGTTCAATTGGAGACTAAATGACATCAAAATGTATGGAAACCATCCGTTCCAAGATGGGAGGACCAAGAAATTGGAAGCGTGATCGCCAGATTTGACTTTCCTTTATTTTTTTTTTTTTATGAAGATATTTGAAAAATGGGATTGACGACACTTCTCCAACCACATTGGAAAATATGAAGTAGAGAATAAGGGCTGCGTTTCGAAGAGTGTCGCCTCAAATGTTATTAAATTTTAGGCAGTTTTCCATAGAAAGAGTAGCTCTTTGTAATCATCATTTCGAGCACCTAGTTTGAATTGAATACATTTGTATTCCATGTTTGGTTGAAGTTTTTCAGTTGTATAATAAAAAAATTATCTGTTTAATGAACTACGGTCGGAATATGGATCTGAATAAAAACTTCATTTCAGTGAACAGTAAAAGTTCGATGTAGTATTATAACTTTCAATGAGAATTTTGTTACTAAATAAAAAAAAAATCGTTACACAGCTCTCTCGATTCAAAAAATGCATTGAAATGATAACTACTATTTGAAAATGCCAATATCTTGAAAACTATTGAAGCTAGGTATAGGGAACCTCGATATAAAATGGAAGATAATCGAATTTTGTATTGTTCAGATTGAAAAAATACAGGGGTTCTATTCAAAATAACAAAGTTATCTGGGTTTGAAATTATGAAGAAGTGACAATGAATTTTGAACGTCCTGTATAATATTGGAAAACGGGTTCCATCGGAATCGATAGCCTGAAACCTCTTTAATGCTTGGTCAGAATTGGAAGGGATGTTTTCCATGTTATTCAGTCTCCAATTGTATCCTGCATTTTCAAAAAGATAACAATAACTCTGAAAGTTAGTTAGGTACATGGTACCTCCTATAAAATCGTATCATTTTTTCCTGAACTATCCAAAACTGCAACAAAATACCGGGTGTTCCATTTAAAAAAACACAACTTCGATATGAGCTACCCTATATACTTCAAAATAATTTCTCTCAATGAATATACAGATGATTGTCCACACGCATAAATGGTTTTCCAAGAATCTTGAAGTATAACCTGATTTTTGACATGTGAATATTTCAGGTGATGTTGTGGCAATGAAGGTAAAAACATAATTCGTTATTTTGAAGTTGAAGTTTCCAGGAGAGGACCTTCTTTGGCGATAGTAACAGATTCTGAAATAAAAAATGGGTTGATGATCTCTGAAATACAGAATGAATATAGACAATGTGTTGATAAACTGATATATATATATATATATATATATATATATATATTGTTTGATGTGCTCTCACAATATCTCCTATAAGAACAGCTATACTCTTACTAACCAGATATGTTATGAGAACCAGATGGGTGAAATATTCAGCAAATACCTGACTATGGGTGTATCTAGTATGATTGTGCAGCTATTGTCCATGAAAAAATTGATAAAATACAATGCATTATTGTAATTAGTTCTCAAATCATAATGAATTTTCAGCATTATCGATGCCCCTCTCGGTTCTCTATCAATCTTCAACAAATAAGGATCATCCTGTATAATATGTTAGTACAATAATCCCAATTCAGACTTTAGTCATCATCTCATCGCCATCAATCAGCTCAAGTGCAGGGAAATGCCGAATATATCAGGAATAAAGATGTACAACCATCAGAGAGTATCGACCCTATAGTGACCAATTCCGATAAGCATCCATCTCTGGTTATGGTGTGAATTCTTTGTCTTTCCTCTTCAACGTAGATCCTTCATGTGTAGTTCTACTAGAGACCCATTTATTACCCGGAAACGGTGGAAATATTTTCGGTCTCTCTGCAGTGGAATAAAGGGAAAGGAATCCATAAACTAGGATGAAAGAGATTTGATAGCAATAACATTTATACCACTCTTCTGTACTGATCGACTAGACGATTCCTCTTCTACAAATACGTTATAGTTTTCCAAAAATATGGATATAACCAATATCAGTCAAATTCGAATACAAATATTGAAAATCAGGGCATTATGAAAACGTTTTTTTTTGTGCCACTAGATGTAGAGAATTCAATAACATTCTTGTTGAGAACGCTGAAATATTTTGTCTCCAATTTGAAATGGTTCTCATCACGAAGCTAGTGGGCAATAAAATATCAAAAAATTATTTTTCACTATTGTGGATTCCTGATAACATGATGAAGTCATGATTTTGTTATGAGGCTATGAAAAGTAGACAAAACTTCATCACATTAATTCTACTTAAATTCAAACTCGAAAGGATTTCCTGATAGTAGTACCCAGTCAACCAGTTCTGGTTGCAGGGAAGTTGTAGGGAGTTACCATCGTGGAAATGTGACTTCACAATATTGATATAAAAAAATGCAACCAGTACTTACTGGGGAGTGCTTAATGTCCGCAACATTGTATATCAATGGTAATTACCTAATACATCACAATGTGGATGTCTGGAAGGTACCATGAATAGCAACATTGCGACTTCGCATTGTAGCACTTATTGGAAATATTATTGAACCAAATGAGCTTTCAAATTACGTCTTCCGTTGAAGTTATATTCATATGTTATTTGGTAATTACCATCGTGGCACTGAATCTGCTCTCTATAAGCGTCTTCCAATTTAATTAAAATAATGTTAATTTTGCAACACCCATGGAATTAGTACCTAGAAAGCAGACTAAATATATCTCAGCTGCCTTATATTTCAACCATTTTATAATGCCTATGAAATGTGCATAGGTTAAGTCTATGAGATTTATATACAGGGTGGTACACCAGTAGGTATAATCAGAACCAGCAATAAAAAACATCATATGCCTGCTCTTCATATTGAATCTCTTTTCCATTCTTAAGGGGAAATAATCAAACAACTATTATAAAATACTGATATGTATATTTTGAATATAACACAGGGTGAGTCAAGCTGTACGCATTTCTAGCCAGGCATATGGTGTAAGTTGCTATAAATTCAGGTATATCGAGAATCGCTCCGAGTTTAAATCGAAATATTATTAACTATATTAAAGAAACATGGACAAAAATTATATTGGCATGTAGTGAAAAATGTCAGCTTGACAAAGTGATATATAGTTTTCCACTTAGAAAAATACCAAGAAGAAAATCTGTGAAAATTACTCAAGTACAACAACGTGAAAGTGTAAAGGACATACAAAAACAAAGTGATAAGAACGAATAAAAACCGGACCGATAAAGTTTTGTGAATACCTATACAGGATCGGCTTCAGGTCGATTATTATGGGAGATAGCAAGAAATGCATAAAATGCAAACTTGACATTAATGAAAATAAATCAAGTTTTCAATATGATGGATGCAATAGATTCTTACACACACAATGTGCGAATGTAACTGCCACTGAAGTTAAATGTTTACAGCTACAAACAAGAAAACTGAAATTTTTCTGTGAAGGTTGTGAACAGGGACTTCAACAGATTCCAGTTTTGAGAGAAATGATAAATTCGCTTCAGCTTGAAGTAGAGAAGCTGAAAAATAAGAAAACTGACAGTGTTTTGGAGAGCGAGTCGATCGTAAATGAAGTGTTTGAGCGTCAGAAAAGGTCCACGAATCTGATTCTGTATAACCTACCGGAGCCTGTACAATCTGAAGCAGCTCAACGAAAGGAGCACGATAAAGAGGAAGCACATGCAATTCTGAGAAAAATATCACAATCACCGGTACGAATTAAGAACATTATAAGACTCGGAAAGAAAAACGATAAAGTGAGACCAGTAAAAGTTATTTTAGAAGATGCTGAGGATGTCTTAGCAATCCTAAAAAATAAAAGAAACCTGAAGAACTCTCCTGTACGTATATCGAATGATCAAACGCCCCAGCAGCAAGAATATTACCGGAATCTGAAAACGCAGCTAGAAGACAGGAAAGCCCAAGGAGAAGAAGACATTAGCATAAGATATATCAGAGGAATCCCAAAAATAATGAAAAATACAAATTAGTTAGTATAAATTAGTTGTAATAGGTAATAGATTCAAGTCGACTCATAAGTTTAGAGAAGAGAAAGAGATTTGAACCAAAAATGGATAATATTGAAATTGGAAATATAATTGAGGAAGAAACTAAATCAAATACACTGGTATGTGAAAATATCGATGAGTATAAAAGTGCTGTAAGACATAAAAATGAATTTAAAGTCATATGCCAAAACATAAGAAGTATAGGAAAAAACTTTGAACATTTTCTCGTTGTTCTGGACTTATTGAATAATGATTTTGATTGCATAATACTTACCGAGACATGGCAAATAGACAACCTGAGCTACTTTCAAATCAATGAGTACGATATTTTTTACAATGAAGGTAAGCTCAACCAGAATGACGGAGTGATTGTTCTAATTAGAAGCAAATGGAATGCAAATATAACAAAACATCACATAGCAGGCATAACTGTTTTAAAATTCAATATATCAATAACATCAGATTACAAAAGTAGTTTCACAGCAATTTATAGACCTGCAGAACAAAACGTAGAATATTTTTTAGCAGGACTTGAACATTTTTTACAAATAAATAGTGTTTCACAGACAGAATTCATCATGGGTGACATTAACATAGATATATTAAAGGAACATGATAGAAATATAGTAGATGAGTACTTAGACATAATTCATGAATCAGGTTTTATATCTCTTGTCAACGAGTATACGAGGGAAGTGAATCATCAAAAAAGCTGTTTGGATCATATTCTTATTAACAATACGCGGAATTTAAATAAAATAGCAACTTTCGTATTGAAAACTGAAATTACTGATCATCATGCTATAGTTTTAAAAATTAGTTATACTAAAGAAGAAATCAGAAAGAATTCTAAAGATATAGAAATAGTGAACTATAAAAGTTTATGTCAATCACTGTCACAAGAAAAATGGGAAAACGTAATAAACATAGTAGATCCAGAGCTCAGTACAAATAATTTCATGAAAAACTTAATAACTCACATTGATAGGGCAACGTATAGGAGAAAGAATAATGAGAAATCTAAAAGAACACCATGGATAACAAATGGAATAATTGAGGCAATCAAAGTTAGAGACAAACTTCATAAAGATCTCAAGAATGATCCAGAAAACATCACTCTTAGACAAAAATATAAAGAATATAGAAATATAATACATAAGTTGATATATAAATCGAAAAATGATTTCTATCGAAATCAGTTGATAGAAACTGGAAATAATACTCGTAGATTTTGGGACACAATCAAAGGTGCAATGAATGTGACAAAAAAAGTTAATCAAATAGGTGATATAGAGAATGTTGACGGAAGCATGTTAACCACACATAAGGAGGAAGCACTTATCAAATGTAAAAAAAATGGACACATCGCCGTCAATTGTCAGGAAACTGTTATTGAAGCCATAATCATCTTTGTCCAAGAATCAGTTGAAGGATCAACCCCCCAAACCCAAGAATCTTTGCAAACCGTTACTGCTACATTAGTCAATACTGCACAAGAAAAATCAGCCCCTCAAATTCAAGAAAAGATCCTCTCAGATATTTAGTCTACCATTCAGGAACTGAAATGGTTGGATGAGAATCATAACAAATCTTTCTGCAGTAAGAAATTTTTTTCATCATTGAAATAAAGCTCTGATGATTTTCATTGGACAGGTCTCATTCACCAACAATTTGGATATAATTTCAAGTCATGAAAGACTGTACATTTTCAGCATGAGTTTTCTCACCACTATCTCCATTGAAAATATCCATTGAACTTCAGCTGCACAAGAGCTTTGGGAGTTGACGCAACTTCGAATCATTGATGAGACCATTATAATATTCATTCATTCATTCATTTATTTATTAACTAAAGCCATTTACAACGAAGTGGATAAGTGTCGTCAGTGGTTTTTACAATAAAAATACAGTATTACAATAGTATCTGAAACAGGATCACAAAATAAAAAATATAAAAAAAAAACGTTTGTTTTTATAAACAGCACGAGAACAGACAAAAGGAATCGATTAAAATATTTCTCAGTGAATTACAATGTCCAACAAATTCATCAAGGTTATAAAAGCAGTTTGTAATCAGAAATAATTTAAGTTTATTTTTGAATTGTTTGATGGATTGGACAGATTTTATGTCAGCGGGTAGCATATTGAACAATTGAATACCAGCACCCTCCGGAGACTTCCTGAAATATATATAATAATAATAATAATAATTTGTCTTTATTCATATTGCCGACTAAACATGCATTCATTACATAGAGAAATTAAAATTAAATTTGACAATATGAATGGGCGGAATTCAGTTGCCCCTATCCGGAGATAATGGCAACTGCTCTTCCATCCAACCCATATTCATGGTTGAATTTTTTCATATAGATTTTATTTTTGTTTCTAGTTGGGTACGAGTGCATATCAGAATGTTTGGTGTAGTTTTCAATATTTTTGTGTATGTATAGTAGTAGCTTGAAAATTTAAATTCCAGTCCAGGTAAGAATCCTCTCCGATTTGAAGGTGTCTCTTAAGGATGTCCCGTAATTAAGATTGAAAATGATTCTCAATATTTTTTTCTGGGTAACGAACACACGTTCGGTTTGAGGTGCTCGTCCCCATGATATTATATTATATGCCATAACAGAATGTACGGCCGCAAAGTAGTATTGTTTGAGCGAAGTTTTATCGAGACTTTTTTTCAGAGAAAGGATGGCGAAATAGCATTTGTTCAGCCGGGAGCAAATGAGGCCTATGTGACTATTCCAACTCATATCACTATCCACTTTCGTGCCTAAGAATTTTATGTTTTTCTCAATGTCCACAGGTATTTCATCAATTTCCAGATACATTGACTCATGCACTTTGTAAAGACCAGTGAATTGCATACATACGGTTTTGTCTGTGTTTATTATAAGATGGTTTCTTTTGCACCAGCTAGATAATTGCTCGAAAACTACATTTGCTTTTTCCCTAACTTTTTCTACAGTTCTTGCCGATACAAGAACAGTGGTATCATCAGCATACATGAGTAGCCTTCCCTCAGATACATGAAGTGGAAGGTCATTCATATACAGAAGGAATAGGAGCGGCCCTAGGATGCTTCCCTGTGGAGTTCCAAGGGTGATGTCGAAATTATCAGAATAACTCTCTTGTACATTGACAGCTAACTTTCTATTTTTTGTGTAGGAGAGAATCCATTCATTCAAGGGTCCTCTAACTCCTAAGTATCCTAGTTTTTTTTGAAGGAAATCTGGGTTTAACGTGTCGAAAGCACGAGACAAGTCAATGAAAATGCCAATCACCAGCTCACCAGCATCCAACCTATCGTAAACGAATTGAACGAGTTCGTTCGATGCGGTTTCGGCAGAGCAACCTTCCCTAAAACCATGCTGGCAGGGGGTGATTATTTTATATTCGTTTAGATATCTAATTAAAACTGTGTATACTGCTTTTTCTATTATTTTTGAAAAAGGACTTAGAATAGAAATACCCCTATAATTTTCAACCAGCTGTGTATCACCTTTTTTAAAAATGGGAATCAATTCGGAAATTTTCAATACTTCTGGAAATTTGCCTGCGATAACCGAGTCATTTATAATTTTTATCAAGTACGGAGTTATTTCATCTACACAATTTTTCACAAGTTTGATTGGGATCTCATCTATAAAAGTGGAATTCTTGTTTTTTAGTCCTAGTATGATGTTTTTTACTTCATATTCGTCCAGCGCGCAAAAGAACATAGAGTTTCGTCGTGCGTGGATGGCAGTAGTACAACCCATATCAGCATCAGTTTTCCCAATATTGTTCACAAGTTTCACAACTGATGTTGCGAAATATTGCCCAAATTCGTTTGCTATAGATTTATTATCAGTTATAGTATTATCATTATTTTTTTTCAGTGTGATTTTTGAAGTTGTACATTTATTTTTGTTTAATTTCATATTGACTAATTTCCACTGATATAATTCATCCTACACAATTATAGAATAGAATAGAATATTCATTTATTTCTTCTGATCATAATTACATGATATAGAAAACGTTAGGATTGATCAATCAAAAATTCTTCCACTGTGTAGTAGCTTTGGCTATCAGTAACCCCTTCAGAGTTATTTCGAAGAGTCTAAATTCCAGATTCCTTAATCTTTCTGGTAATCTATCAAATGATTTAATGCCCATGTAATATGGTCCTGCTTCCGATCTAGTTAGTCTATATGTAGGTACCTCAAGTGTGTATTTATTTCTCGTGTTGTAATTACTATGATTAAGGGTCTTATAATTGGAAATATTACTTTTTACATGCATCAGGAGCTTATATGTATATGTAAGTGTATGGTAGAGTAAGGATCCTCAACTGTATGAAACTTTCCCTGCATGTCTCTCTCTCTTTTATTTCCGCTATTATTCTGACAATTCTTTTTTGAATCACAAAGACTCTTGAGGTATCTGGAGATACCCCCCAAGCAGAAATACCGTATGAGATTAAAGAGTGGAAATGAGAATGATAATATACCAGCAGTGCGCTTCTATCAACAATATTGCGCAATTGATACGTACAGAAAACCGCTGATGATATTTTTTTTACACAATTCGTCAATGTGGTTGTTTTACTTGCAAATTTCACTGATAATAATACCCAGGAATTTTGTAGATTCAACTTGTTTGATGCTCTGAGTGTTTGACTTTACTAATAATGATCGGTCATCCCTGGAACCCGCATAGTTGAATCTGATGAAAGATGTCTTTTGTTCGTTCATTATTAGGTTAATCTCCTCAAACCAATTTTGCACTTGTCTCATGTTTCTTGTAGCTTCGTGTGCGAGATTTTCAATGTTGTGACTATTTATAAGAAGTGTAGTGTCGTCCGCATACATTACATGATTATCCCTTTGGAAATCATTTACGTAAAGTATGTAAAATAGTCGTCCCAGATTGGAACCCTGTGGCACTCCTATTGTGGTTCTCAGTTTTTTTGATTCTTTACCGTTTGCTTAAACATAGTGAATTCTATTTTGTAGATAGATACTAACTCACCGAAGGAGTTTCCCCCGAATTCCATATTGTTCCAGTTTGTTTAGGAGTATTTCATGGTTGACCAAGTCAAATGCTTTAAGAAGGTCAAGAAATAGACCCAGTACTTTCTTATCTGAATTTTCTGAAATCATGTCCAGAAAACTTATGATTGCCGTTTCCGTGCTTTTATGTTTTCTAAAACAGAACTGTTTCTCATTAAAAATTTAATTCTTAGTGAAAAATTCCGTCAGGTAGTTAGCAACAATTTTTTCATAAACTTTCGCGAAAGGTGAGATGAGAGATATTGGTCTAAAGTTTCCAATGGTTTCTTGGTCACCTCCTTTGTGGATAGGTTTTATTTTTGACGTTTTTAAGCATTCCGGAAATATACCTTCTGTCAAGGAACAGTTAATTAGATAGGTCAGTGGTTGAGCAAGACAGTATGACACTATTTTGAGAATATTGCTGCTGACTTCATCAATGCTGGTTGAGTGTGAGTTCTTTATATTTTTTATTACATCACTTATGTCATATTCTCTCTAGGATTGTTATTCTTAAGTTTCAAATATGTCATGTTCGTCATGAAGTCTTGCATTCAGGGATGAGTGACTCCATTCATTCAAGATTCATGAAAATATCTGTCCCGAATTGATGTCATTTTGTTACTCAACTTGAAACTCTACAGCTTTCAAGAGCTATTGAAGTGTGCGAAGGACGAATTCTGTTTCTAATTGTAGTCGGTTTGGTAGGAACGGTATATTTACATATCCATCAGAATCAGGACCTCAAAGGGTTATCACACTAAGCAGGAATAATTAGATGATTGAACTGGGTATTTTGTATCAGTCAGATACACACTATCTGTTAATTGCTAGCAATTAATTATCTTCATTGTGGATCTACACTATACAAACAATGATTCTCAATATATCCAGTATGTAAATATTGACTAAAGAGTTCAGTTCAATCAGTTGAAATATCTCATTGATGGATTGAATCCAAAATATTATATCAAAATAAGTGGTTTGTATCCAAGATACTTGTATAACAATGAGCTTGGTTATAGTTTCTCGATTATCAGGTATTGTGATTGAATAATGATAGGATACAATGACAATTTTTGGAAAAGCCAGCTATTGCCAGGATCAAAGATTAGATTATGGCTTCAAATTCGCAGTTATCATTGTTGTTAATGAGATAGATATCTTTATTTTATTGATTTGCCTATGTGTGAAAAAAATCAGGAATGAAAACACTTTCAGTTTCAATCGGTAAAAATATGAGAGAAACGACGTAATAGAAGTTACATGCTGAAACATCAGTTCATCAGATAATCATGCATGAACAAAGAAATAGTCTGAAGCTGGGAAAGCTATAAAATAGCAGTTAGAAGCGACATTCCGAAGATCAGCAATTCGAATTCGGCCTCAGACACAACGGATATATGAGTGGTTGTACGATTCGAATGAGATTTTTCAAAGTGTGGATCATACATGAATCAACATAAATAATTTATGTGGAATATCGTGAACGGTGTATGTACGATGTTCGGTGATAGAATTCAAGTATTTTTGGTTTAATATTGTTCTTCCTGAAAACGTATGATTGCCGGGCCCAACAAACCTTCTCAAGAAGATAATAATAATTTATCTTCATTACCAGAGATGTGATTTATTTGAAACACTTCTATTTTAAATGCAAATAGAAAATGCAAAATACCTATTTTGTATTTAAATACCTTTCAGTAAAAAGTATTTTGTATTTTATTTGAAATGCCTTTCGAGATGCATTTTGTATTTTCAATATTCATTTCAAAATGCGAAATACTTTGTGATCAAGTTTAGCCAACATTACCAGTCAAACAAAACAAAATGCTTATATTGCCGAATTCGACTGATAGAGGCGCCTGCTAACCATGCGCGACATCTTTTTCTTCTTTGGTCAGAGCCTTATGTCAAGTAATGTCTGACAGAAGTGTAAATTTTTAACAAAAACGGCGAACATTTTCTATGGCTATTGGCTATGAATTTATGCTTAAGAATGAATTTATGCTTAAGAAAGAAACGCATAGACGTTGACGCGTTTCGAAAAATTTTACTCAGATAACCCAAGATCCAAGGACAGCATTCTGGCAGCAGTATCCATTTTTCAAATTAAAGTGGGTGTCTAAAAATAAGAAGGAGAATGTTAGGGAGCTGTTTATCACAGAAGTCAGGAAATTTAAAAATGAAAATTTAAAAAGTTGCTTCCCATCACAGTCATCGGAAAGAAAAAGAGAAAATAGTGAGTCTTATTACATGTTCCAGGATTCAGACTCCTCTGCAACCAGTGAGGGTATGGTAGTGCTAATAATACTACGATAGATCTAGAAACCCTACAATATTTAAAGGATGAGAACACAAGTCTGGAGATGCTAAATGCTTATCCTACAATAAAAAAAGTATTTTTGAAATACAACACATCCTTACCAAGTTCAGCACCAGTAGAAAACCTTTTTATGTATGGTGGGATGATTATGAGACAGAAAAATGAGTGATATATGATGTATTCGAACAACTGGTATTGTTAAAAAGCATGATAAATAAAAATGATATTTATTTTTATCACTTTTTAACAATACCAGGCCAGTTCCAGTTGTTATTAATTTTAATAAGAAAAGTCCAATCATATGTAATATCATTAAACATTTGTTTGTCGGCTCGGCATTGAGTGTCTCTATCGCTCATGTATGATAAATAAATATGTACCTATAATAAATAAAAATATCTGTGATTTGGTCAGGGGGTATTTTATTTTGTAAAAGTATTTTGAAAATACCTATTTTGCATTAAGCATTTGAAATACAAAACGCAAAACTATTTGGTATTTTGCATTTGAAATAGTAAATCTGAAAAGTATTTTGCATTTTGTATTCAAATGCTTTTGTAAAACCATTTTGTACATCTCTGTTTATTACCTATTCATAGAGTCATATAATTACATATGGTATCATGTACTAGGGCGAGATTCAGTTTGTATGTAAGTGAGATAATTTGTGAATTATGTCATTGGCATTTACCATACATCTGCTCTTACATCTAACCCCAAAAAGAAGTCAAGGGCAGCAAGAAGAATAATTGATGATTAATAGGTTATTTAAGAAGGAATAGTAAGTAGTTTAAATTGAATCATGTTGAAATGTCGATAATCAATGGGAAAAATTCAATCAAAGTAACATAAAATATGGCATTTTTTTTTTTTATATAAAACTTCTCACGAAAGGAGACATCCTGTAATGCTCAGAAAACATCGCTAGAAGCAAGGGAAAGGAGGCAGGAACTGGTGTTCTCCTTAAATTTCTGAAGGTCATATGCCTCCTTGGCAATGAGTTCCAGAGCCTCGCTGTTCGTTGGATGAACGAGTCTTTGAAAAGAGATGTTCTGCAGGTCACCAAATTGACCATAAAGGGGTGTGAAGACTGGACTTGACGGGTTAACCTCGAAGGGACCGCCAAAGGAGGAACGATTGTTGATATCTAAGAAGATATCTATTGGTCCATTGGTGTATAGAAGTAGAATGACTCACGTGATAGTGGGTATGAGTGAAAGAAGTGTTATGAATATTCCAGGAAATACAGGCTGTTCAAACTGGACAATCCAACATTGGGTTCACTCCTTTGAAATATTCCTATTCCAATGATTTTTTCTCACTTCTGGTTTCGTCGCACATGTTAATTATTTATGAAGAATGTAGGAAAACTGCCGTTGCGGCTAGAAACCATTATGCCAATCAATATCCTGATAGAAAATGTCCAGCGAGAAATTATTTTAATGGTCTCGAAAATCCATTCCGAAGAGAGTCTAACCATGATCCCGAGGAAAACGTTCATTGAGAAAGGAACGGAAATTAATGTTTTTTTTTTTGGCATTCGGACTTGGTCCATACAGCCAGTCACTATCTTTTATATATTTACATTCTTCATTGTCTTATCACTAGTGAAGTGGGATTTATTTCAATAGACAAACAAGACTAGACCTCGGGAGAGTAAAAAAAAAGAAAAAACATAAGGGTTAGAAGAGAGGATCGAAGATATCTAAATACAGAATTGATAACGTTCGCCCTTGGCTGCGTCAAATTTTTAGACCTGTTTTTTTGTATGAATTTAATGATGCAGAGAACGGTTTTCTTATCATTTCGTGCTAAAAGTGTTAGCAAATTAAATGGGGTGGGGGTTTATGAAGAATGTAGGAAAACTGCCGTTGCGGCTAGAAACCATTATGCCAATCAATATCCTGATAGAAAATGTCCAGCGAGAAATTATTTTAATCGTCTCGAAAATCCATTCCGAAGAGAGTCTAACCATGATCCCGAGGAAAACGTTCATTGAGAAAGGAACGGAAATTAATGTTTCAGCTCGAATAGAAGTTGATGAGACACACATATTTGTTTATTTATCTATTTTCAGGAATAATATCAATGAAAGAAGTAACCTAATCAAATATATTGGGATTAAAATTAAACTTAAAAGTCATTTTGGTTGACTTCAAAGTTCAATCAATTTTGTGAAGATATTTCTTATCCAAAATAATTCTGCATCTTCCACCATTTTCATCATCAAAATCATTTAGAAAACTTCAATTCGCTCGATATTATTGGTACTTTCAAAAGTGTTTCCCAGTCAACCAGTTTTGGTTGCAGGGAAGTTGTAGGGAGTTACCATCGTGGAAATGCGACTTCACAATATTGATATAAAAAACTGCAACCAGTACTTACTGGGGAGTGCTTGATGTCCGCAACATTGTATATCACTGGTAATTACATAATACATCACAATGTGGATGTCTGGAAGGTACCATGAATAGCAACATTGCGACTTCGCATTGTAGCACTTATTGGAAAGATTATTGAACCAAATGAGCTTTCAAATTACGTCTTCCGTTGAAGTTATATTCATATGTTATTTGGTAATTACCATCGTGGCACTGAATTTGCTCTCTATAAGCGTCTTCCAATTTAATTAAAATAATGTTAATTTTGCAACACCCATGGAATTACTACCTAGAAAGCAGACTAAATATATCTCAGCTGCCTTATATTTCAACCATTTTATAGTGCCTATAAAATGTGCAGGTTGAGTCTATGAGATTTATATACAGGGTGGTACAACAGTAGGTATAATCAGAACCAGCAATAAAACACATCATATGCCTGCTCTTCATATTGAATCTCTTTTTCATTCTTGAGGGAAATAATTGAACAACTATTATAAAATACTGATTTGTATATTTTGAATATAACACAGGGTGAGTCAAGCTGTACGCATTTCTAGCCAGGCATATGGCTGAACAGAATCATCAGATATATATTAGTCCAATGCATTCAGCTTGACTCAGCCAAAATACTTCATGAAAACTTCAACTCACATTGTAATATCACAGAATATAAAAACAAAAACATTATTTACGGGACATAATGAAATACTAAATGGTATTATTCACAAAACAAAAATAGTATGCTGTACAGACAAAATAAAATCAAAGGAAACAACAAAAACATCGATTGTTACCATATCAGATACTATGATGATCCAAATAATGGATTGCCACTGTCAATTGAGAATATCTAATATTAATAGAAATTTTTTTTTTTTATAGATTGATACTGTTCTGAACACTTTAGGTACACTTATATTGAAACAGTATCATGTTATATTTTTAATCGAATTATTGAAAAATTCTAAATTCAGCTTTTATTGTAGAGAAAGATGTTTCTGAGTATTGAGAACAGTGTATACATGTTTGACATTATAAAATATCATTCAATATTCTGATACTAAATTCCGATAATGATACGACAAAACGGTTGAGGAGTCCATCTTGTTAAAAATCATTGCTTTTCAATGGGCATCACCTTCCCAATTGCACATTTATGAGCATCATTTTGCCATTGGAAATGTATACTTACATGCACCTAGAGCCGTCTTATATTCTTCTTAACAAAAATTATTTCAAAATACTGCACACAAAACCAACAATTCAACCAACCTTCGAATACGCACCACACAGATCATAATATATTATTTGCACCTTTCCTTTGTTCCTTGACTTTCATTCGTGTGCACGTGTTGTTGCTATGCTCTGCGCAAGCGCCAATTCTATATTCGAAATATATGAACAGAGATGAGTCGCAAAGTAATAGCAATGTGCACTTCATCTGAATCTCTCGATTAAATGTTACACTCAATCATTAAAAAAGTTAACATGGGGACTTCGCAACGATAACAATATGTGGATGTTGATATCCACAAAGCGAAGTCCCATATAAAACCCAGAGAGGTTTCCAAGATGATCTTCAATGTGATTTGGTATTCCCTGCGACTTACTGTTACTTTTTTGGTTGACTGGGTTCACATCTAGTAACTTCTAGAAATTTGGAAGCAGTTATTCTGCCATAGCATATCTCATATATTTCCTCCTTTGAAATCAATTCGCGTATGGATAATGATGAACCTGAATCCTCTAGTTTATTTTTCAAAAAAGTGTTCCCCTACAACCAGAATCCACACTTCTTGTCATGACTCCTTCTTGGAACCTGTCATCTGCTTCTGGCAATGATGGAACTTGCTTCTCACATATAACGGAATGTTTCATGAATTTGACAGTAGACCCAGCTTTAGAAAGCTTCGAAACTTTTCAATAACATTCCACAGAAGTCACTGATGGTTCTTCAGATCTTCTATGCACCCAAAAAAGAAATGCAAACACTGAATATTTTTTATTATGCACTTTATGTTCAGGAGCAACTTTGGATTTTGAAATGGAAACATTATGTTCTCTTTTAATTTGAACATATCCAATAGCTTTATCACCATACATTTCTCTGGTTGCTAGTCGATTTCACATTCTTGATTTCAGCACTGGTAAAGTTTTGATTCGATATAAGAAATTCATATACCATCGTATATCAACTGTTGGAATGTTTTGATTAGTTGCTTTCTCGAATCCACTTTCCATGTTGAATTGATTATCAAAATTTAGGATATTACAGGAAATATTTCACACAATCACTTCGTCACTTGACCGAACAAATGTGAATGCCGTCCTCACGTGTTCTGTTTATAAACACTCTGTGCCATGGACTACACTACTCTGTACTAAGGTGCCTACAATAACTATGGTGAAACCAGTCCCTATCTCGACCCGTGACCAAAATCCCTCGATCAAAAAGCCTACTTTCGAACCAACATCAACGCTTTTTTAAATCACCACGGATGGCGACACCGTCGGCGCTATAATAACGCGAAATGCAACGTTGCTAATTGTTAATGAAATACACCAGTAGTTTGTCTACAAAGTCTTGATTCGACAGTATTCACGAATCTGTGGGAATTCAAGAACGTCGAATTGTATTTTGAAAAAGAAATGTTACTTTGGCTTTGTTGGAAGCGACTATTTGTTTTGCGCAGAAAACGTGAATTATTCATTTTAGAAGCGGCAACGCTGACTTTTAGGCTCGTCAGTGTAGTTGTCAGTCAGATTGAGAAATGACAAATTCTCTTGAAAATATTATCTTTTATTGATTCCTGAATAAACATACAATCGGAAAATTGAATAGTAGATGTTTTCAATATACATGTGAATGTTTTCCCAATGCGAGAATCAATTCTTTCCGAACGGTTTCGTCCTCTGTGAGTAATGAAAAAGTAAATTATTGATTCCAACTCCAAAAACTTTCAAATTACCTTTGGAATTCCATAAAGATGTCGAGAGACGGTTTCTGCTTGTCCACAAACTACACAAAACTTCATTTCAACTAAAAAACACCAAACAGCAAAAAATATACGACTACAAATTCAAAAGTAGGTTAATGAACTAGAGAAGCTTGGATTTCCCGCCAGTTCTGACTGACGTGGAAGAAAACAATGTTACCGATCACGGTTGTGTCGCCATCTCATGACGATTCGATAAGTAGTTGTATAGGACCTGTTCCATGAAATTCCCATCGACACTTTTGACCCACAAACAATTGAAGAGTAGTTTCACCATCATGTAGACACCTTACTCTGTACTCACGTCACTCCTTCACATCACATGATGCCAAGTCTCCTAGCAGCGACGTTGCTATACCTCAGATATATGGTAGCGAGATCACCTTGTTCGAAATGTGCAGTGAAAATCCGCGATTTTGAACAAGGTTTATTCATGTTATATGCCTCAAAAATATATTGAGATGGGTGCAAAAATTCTTTTAGTGCTATAGCTACATGATGAAGTGGTTAATTGTTGAGAATTCAATACTAGTCTAGTAGCCTATTCTGAAATACTGTATATAACTTCATTTTCATAAACAGAATCAGAATCACAAATGTTTTATTATCATTAAAAACATTGATTTTGTTGACAAAGCTTCCTTGATCTGAGATATACAATACATACACATCAAAAATGGAAATAGCACACTGTATAAGTTAAAATGTGTGAATATGCATATTGAAACACAAGTTAGGTCAATATTATTAAAATTATTTGGGGATCGACAATCCCCTTAGGAATTTGTATTCTAAGTTGTGAAGTTGTCAATGAGGAATTAATCTGTGTTGTAACCTCTTTGTGAAAATTTTCATCATTATTAATTCTCCTGATAGGAAGATGAAGATGGTTGCACAGTTTCTTTTCATTGAAAAATATGTAGGATTTGATTTAGGAAGTTGTAGGAATAGGAAGACTGACATTATACCATTATAACATAATGTTCTCCTTGCAGTTTTTGTGGATTAAACAAACTGTTTCTAAAATGAAGAGGCAAGCTAGGGACAAAATTTGTTGAGATGAAGAAAGAGGTCTACAAGAATCACACATCTCAGAGCCCTCTTTCGGAGCATTAAAACTGCGTTGGTTGACGTTTGCGAACTTACGCCCTAGAAACATATTCCACAGCACAAATGAGACTCGCATAGCGCATTTCCTGCTGATAGTGAGTCCATGTTGAAGGAAATTGACCTTATAGCATAGCAACTTGAGGATAATTTTCTGCATAGTTTGCTACCGTGGTCTTCATATCTCAATTTATTGTCGATATTTAGTCCTGAAAATTTTGCCTCAGTTTTGGACTCGATTATTTGTTCATTGATCCAGACATAATCTATAATACATTCGAATGTTGAAATATTTGTTTTAGGAACATTGTACGTTGATTTGTTTGCACTAAACCACTGCTTGATGTTTTGTAGATCATATTCTGATTCATTTTGTAACGTAACTGTGTTGTTATTGTACCAGAGTATAGATGAATTGTCTGCGAAGATGGTAGACTTTCCAGTAATTGACTGAATTTTTCATATACAATAAAAACAAGAGTGGACCGAGAACTGACCCCTGTGGTACCCAGTATTTTATTTACTTCTCAGTAGATGTTATACTATTGAATGTCACCTTTTGTACACGATCTGATATATTGGATTTGAACCATAGAATATTTCCTCTGAAACCATAAATTTGGTGTTTCCGCAGCAATACGTTGTGATTAACGCAGTCGAATGCCTTTGTCAAATCGCAAAATACTGCTGCTGCAACCTCTCCATCGTTCAGTTGAAGATCAAGATTCTCTAGAAAAGCAAACATTGCATCGCTTGTACTTCTTGCAGTTCGGAAACCAAACTGTTTTGAATGGATGAGCTTATTTTTCTCATGAAAATATAAAATTCTTATCTTCTCTTCTTATCTTATTCTATAAGTTTTGCTGAAGTTGTTAATGACGAGATCGGCCTGAATTTAGCCGGTATGTCTGGATCATCCCCTTTGAATAATGGAATAATCTCTTTCAGATATGATGAAAATGTACCATCCAACACTGATGTATTTATCTGCCAGAATATCTGAAACATTATCGGACAATTTCAATAGTATTTTTAATGAAACATCATCCCATCTTGAAGAGTTTCTATTTTTGATTTCATTATAAGAATATCTATTATTTCATTTGCAAAAGTTGGCATAACGAAAGAAATCAAACATTGCGATATTATTCATTAGAGGATCAGCTTCTCATGCCATTTCATCAGCCACATTATCGGCTATGGAACGGTAAAATGTATTCAGTTCTTCATAATTCAGTTTACTTTTCACGGGAACTGAAAAGTTTTTTCCTCTCAAATCATTAACAATTTTCCATGTTTCCTACTGTTTATTGCTGGCACTTGAAAGTCTTTAGTTAAGATGACTTCTTTTGGCAGTTTTGATTAGCCTTCCATAAATATTTCTGTAATTATAGTTATCGATGAAAAAATTCAAGAGGAATATTTTCTAATAACATAGTTTCCTCTTTCTTATTTCAATTTTGGTCAGTGAAAATGCATTATCAAACAAATACACTACCCAGGTAACACCCTGACGTTCGAAATACGTAATTTTTTGGTCTTAATTACCCTCATACTTCTTTTGGCTCAATGAGGACGTCTTGAGAACGTCAGTTCCTCGACATCTCTACGCCACTGATTTGAGACGTCTTATGTTCGTCATACAATGGATCTGTAACTGGCAAATTACTATTGACAATATACCTACTACTACATGTATGTGAATGAATTAACCAAGTCAAATCATACTGGATATTTCTTCCAATGTTATGTTTTGCGAGAAGAAAATATTTTTCGATTTGAATATTACCGCCAAAATAATGGCGCCCCCTAGTGAACAATTGCTAAAATCTCGTGATCTGTGACCAAGACCTGTGACGCCTACGTCCTAATTCATTAATTGTATGCAGATTCTACCTACATATTTGGTTTTAATTAAGAATGTTTGTTATTGTGGAATTTGACAATTGTGATGGTGGTGGGTTAGCCCTAGTATCACAAAATTGGTTGACACCGAGGAAGAAAGAGGTGTTTTGGCCACCGGTGGAAGAACAACGCCATTCTGACAAGCTTTTTAAGAAAACATTCTGCAAGTTGAACCAAATTTTGAAAATGAATATTAACAATAATTAGGTTCATTCTTATTGTGTTTCCTGATTATAATTTTATCAAAATACTAAGTTCATTGCAATGATCATTGTCAAAGAACAAATTGAATGAATGGTAACCTCTTTTCATTTCCATTGTCTAAACAGAAATTGAAGTTATTTTTTTCCTATTCAAATAATTTTGTACTTAGTTCATAACACGTCTCAATATTAAAGGTATGTTATTTATATTTAGGTTAACAAATGTTCATCATTCGGAAGAAAGGATGTAGCAACTCTAACGTACCGTATTTTAAAATATTTGCTCGATGATGATATCGCATGCTTGTACAACTTTTATGGAAAACGTTCAGGAAAAATACCTTTCTCAAACCTAAAAATAAAAAATTCTATTGTTGGTGAGTAATATTAAATTTGAATATTAATAATCTCCAAACAGTTTGAAAACCCAAAAAATTGTCAAGTGAAACGTACACACTTCTCCATAAAAAGGTCGGTTAATGGTTTGTAAAAAATGTACTTCTGATTTTATAAGTCAAATATTACTTCAATGCCCAGGTGGGCTGGAAGTACTCGACAGGAATAGATTTTTCACACACTCCATTCTGTGACATTTCTATATTAATTATTTTTCAACCGTTAAAAAGGTACAGTTGAAATCATCAGCAGGCAATTGAATTAACATGTTTTTCAAGTGCAACAGATATCGATTTCTATTTATTTATTTTTTTTGCCTAGTAAAATATTCTCAATACATCCTTAATCGATATCGATTTCTATTCATTTATTTTTTTTTGCCTAGTAAAATATTTTTGATACATCCTTAATGCTGAATGATGGTTTTTCTGGTTTTTAGGCCGACGTTTATTTGCAGATATTTTCGATGTTTCGCTAACACTCGTGGCTGGTTCTAATAAACGTCGGTCTAAATATCCATAAAACCATCATTAAATTACCAATGACCACAAAAGCCTTTCACAACGTCTTAAAGACGTCCAAGGGACGTCTTTTTTCATGGGCTCCTGGACGTCTCATAGAAGACAAATAAACGTCCCAGAGACGTCCGTGAGATGTCACCTATTTGGTCACCTACGTCCAGAAGATGTCCAAAAGACGTCTCTTGAACGTCATGGTGCTACCTGTGCAGTTGATGGTGAAAGTGCTTTGGTGACCAATTTATGAGCCCATGGTGCCTCTTTACATAGTTTGGAAAATCTTCCTAATTTTATCTACAATATATTCTGCCATACTTTTTGTGATCTTAAGTATTTCTGATAACATTGCAAGAACACTCACACAGTCCATAGATTGCTGAAGTTTGACTTTCTGAGAATGTTATTGCACTCAAAGAAATAAATGTTTGATGGTCTTTCATAGTGAAGATATTTCCGTACGTTCATTTCATACGTAATTTGGTTAATTTCCCTTGACTTAGACGATCAGGGACGTGATATCAACAGAAGCAACAGACGCAATAGCTCACACAGTGCAATCCTTCTCAAGCCCAATGTTTCTTAAGATAACATTCAAACAAAATCTGACATTATGCAAAATTTTAATATATCGGACTCCAACTTCAGCATAAGCAAAATAAAACACATTGAAGATCGTGGACTCATGGTGAGCTGTGAAACTCAGGAGGAAACTAATCTCTTCAAAGAAAAGGCTCAAGAAAAACTCTCGGCAACTTATGAAATGAAGGAATCAGGAGGTTTACACCCCCATGTTCATATTGTTGGGATTTCAGAAAATTTTGATAATGATATCCTTCTGAAACTCATTCTGAAACAAAATGACGATATCATAGACTCTAACTCGAACTGTAAAATTGTCAAATTTGGTCCAACTAAATCTAATGAAAATGTATATCAGGTCACTCTTCAGCTGGATTCGTCAACTTATTCCAATGTACTCAATAATGGTTACTTATTAGTTGGTCTAGACCTTTGTAAGGTCTATGATGCCACCACTATGATGGGACCATCAAAACTGCTAGTCATACTCAAATGTACTGAATAAATTGAAATTTGATTTGGGCCTCAACTGTCAATAGCAACTAATCTCAGACATAGTACCTGATAATGGATCCTTTTTTTCTACAAATCAATCTACAAACTCTGCTAATGATAAAGAGATCTCCATTTATTCCCAAAATGTCAGAGGACCAAACTACATAAACTATTCGATAACCTGAATACTTGCTGTTATGACCTGGTAGCATTCACTGAAACTTGGCTGTGATCTAATGTTCTGGACGAAAAAATATCTAAGGATACTCTCAACATATTCAGATCTGACCGTAACTTTCAGGCTTTGAACCTTTCTCGGGGCGGAGGAGTTATGCTGGCAGTCAACTCTCAGCTCAATGCAACTCATCTTGATTTAAATGAAGGCGCATTCAAAGAATTGCATCACATTGACATTGTTGGTGTGAAAATATTATATTCTCACCAGCTCATGTATTTATTTGTTATTTATATTCCACCAAACAATCCCACTGAAAACTATAATACTCTATTCGAAGCCTTTTCTTCATTAGATTATTTGTTTTACTCAAAAGTTCTAATCATAGGGGATTTCAATATTCCTAGTTACTTGGAAAACACTTTGAAAGATACATTTACTCCCACTACACTTGCTCTTCAAAACTTCTGCTCTTTCTTGGACTTTGAGCAATCAAATACCGTGAAAAATGTTAACCACAGAATTCTAGACCTTGTTCTATCAAATTGTGGTTGTATTGTTGAAAAGCACATGATATTGTAATTAATGAGGACCCTCATCATCTACCGGTCAAAATCTTCTGTAATTTGAAAAATAATCTGAAGAAAAATCGAAATAAAGCTTTTCATGCCTCAGTGCGCAATTTCAGGAAAGCTAATTTTCCAAATTTCTATAATGACTTTCTTGAGTGTGACTGGTCTTTCTTGGAACAATATACTGACACAAATATTGCTTGCAGTGCTTTTTATGACAAAGTTAACTGTATTGTAGAACGAAATGTCCCAAAAAATATCAGAACCACTCGTAGTTACCCACCTTGGTACAACTCAGCCCTAATCAGAGACATCCGTCAAAAACATAAGTCTTGGAAAAAATTCAGAAAATCTGGTGATGAAAGAGACCTCGATGATTTCAAAAGTTCAAGGAGAAATATCAAGTATAACATTGTGAAACTCCACCGTGATCACAGTCTTTATGTAGAAGAGAAAATTACTTATGATTCCTCCGCACTATGGAATAACATGAATTTCAAAAAAAGTAATGTAACCTCACCGTCTAACTTCAGCTTTAATCAACAATCTCTATCTGAACCGCAAGACATCTCAAATGCTTTTGACCAATTTTTCTAGCAATCTTATGCATCTCCCAAAGATATTACTTTCACCGATTCTTTTAATGACAATCCTTCTTTGATGATAACGGGAGTGACTGAAGAGCAAGTTTTAGCCTCATTGAGAAAACTCAAACCCAAATTGACTGATGGACCTAACAATATCCCCTCTTTCGTATTACAACAAACTGCTGAAGAGGACGAATGAATTGCTTGAAGAAAAAATCAAACAAAAACCATGTGAATCGCAGATAAGTGAGGTTAACCTCCAAAGAGGAAAAAAAAACACAACCTACAACAGTCATGAATAATGCCAAACAAGTTGAACCGGCAGTGGCTACTGCTCCAACATTGGAATCTCCGCGGGAACTAATATCTCCGCAGCATATCGAGACGGCAATAACACAAACCCAAAACTACATAACGGTGAACAAGGTTCAACAATTGTCTCAAACTTCCAGCGAAAAACATGTACAGAATGATGAAGGTTGGTCTCAGGTGGCGCACAAGAGAAAGAGGAAATTTCTGGTAGGAAATACAGAGTCGAGTACAATAGAGACTATCCCAAGAAAGGTCTACCTACATGTCACAAGGTTAAAAGCAGGAACCAAGCCGGATGACCTCAGGATGTTTTTGAATGGTAAACTACCGGGAGTTGAGTATGAGGTGCATCCTTCTAGGAAACCTGAATTGTATTCCTCCATGAAGGTCATCATTGATTGAGAATTACTTAATGAAGCTTGGAAATGTGAAACGTGGCCAAATGGATCCATGATATCGTTTTTTTCGATGAAGAGGAGGCCAAGTGATGGATCCTCACCTTCAGGAATCTTAAATAGCTTTACTAGACAGACGGAGGATTATACACTCCCAAATCAAGCGCCTATCACCGAATCTCAAGCGGAAGACTACTCTATTTTGCACTTCAATATACAGGGCTTGTTGGACAAAAATAAACTTCTACAGCTGATAGTGATGGAGCATAATACAGACGTACTGTGTATGTCAGAACATTGGCTGAAAGAAGACGAAATGAAAATGACATACATTGATAATTTTAAATTAGTTCATTTTTATTCAAGAACGAAATTTAGAATTGGTGGGGTGTGGATTTTGAGGCCTGCATAGCACTGTTGGAGTGTAAATCATCTAATCTCTACATAATTACGGTATACCGATCGCCTACAGGAGATGTCAAGAAGTTCGTCCGGTGTCTTGAGCAGTTACTTACTAAATTTACAATGTAAGAAGTCACTATGTTTTATGTGGAGATGTAAATATAAATTTCTTAGAAGAATCATCAGACAAAAAAATAATCGTAAATTTACTAGCCAGTTACAATGTAAGACACTTTGTCAATGAACCAACAAGAATTAATAACTGCATTGATAATATTTTCTCAGATTCGACAATACAAAATATACGTGTTGAAGATTCCTACTTATCTGATCACACATTCCAAACAGGTTCTTTCAGAGTAGATTTATCTAGACTAAATACTTCAGTTGCTATTATGGGAAGAATTTATAATGATTCAAATATTGAAACTTTCTCTTTCCGTATGGCAAATGAAACATGGGGCGACATGATTACTGTTGACTCGCTTGAAGACAAGTTTGAAGCATTTTACACAACGCTTCTTTATCATTACAACTGTTCTTTTCCTATAACGAAAGTTAGGATGAAGACAATACCAAAAAAGTGGTTTTCACCTCATATAAAAAACATGCATAGCCAGCTGTGCGAAATGAAAAAAATTGGAAAGCAAATAAATAACAAGTTCTATACCTCTAAATATAAGGAATTCAGAAGAAGTTATCAAAAGACCGTGGAAATATATCAGAAACAGATCAATGACGCTAGAATAGAAAAGTCCGATAATGTTGCACGTGACAGCTGGAAAATAATAAATGAAAATGGTAACAGAATCAATAAGAAACCATTTCCTGACATACATAATCAGAATGGAGAGCTTATTGGAGATGAACTGGACAAATGTAATTATATCACCAATTATTTTACTAATCTCCCAAAAATTAACTTAAGCTCCAATAAAAACAAAAAAATGAATACTACTCCTGTTAGCTTTTTTCTGACGCCTGTAACGCCAGATGAATTGAGAACAATTTTGATGAAGACTACCTCAAAGACATCTTCAGGAATTGATGATATTGATGGAAGAGCTTTGAGATCGGTTGTGGATTCAATTTGTGAACCACTGGCATATCTCATAAACGAGTCATTTTCAAGGGGTATTTTTCCGGACCTAAAACAATCAAAATGTATACCAATATTTAAAAATAAAGGTTCCTAACATGATGCTGCAAACTATCGCGCTATTTGTGTTCAGAGTCAAATTTCGAAAGCGTTCGAAGCTGCCTACTCTGTACGACTGATCTCCTACCTTGAACATTACAGTATCATCTCTAATAACCAAAACGGATTCAGGAAAGCTAGATGAACTTCAACGGCTGTTGAGCAGGCTCTGGATTTTATCTATGAACAGCTTAACAGCAGGAAGAATGTACTGGGTATATTTTATGATCTGACTCGTGCATTTGATATGGTTGACCACGACTTGCTCTTTCGTAAATTATACAGCATAGGGATTCGTGGTTTGCCACATGATTGGATAGTATCATATTTGACAAATCGTACGCAAGTGACAGTAATAAATAATAGCAGATCGAACTGTAAGAGTGCTGAGTTGGGAGTGCCCCAGGGGTCTATATTGGGACCAACTCTTTTTATAATATTTTCAAATGACATCTACGATACGTGTACCACACCAAATAGAATGGTACTTTATGCTGATGATACAAATATACTCCCAGCCCATAAAAACTTGGAAAATTTGGTAGACTTAGGTAATTATGCATGTGATGAATTCAGTAAATACTGTAGCGACAATGATCTTGTCTGCAATATAAAGAAAACCAATTTCATCAATTTCTTACCCAAAAACGGTACCTCAAATCCAGATCTAATGAACAACATTAATATGTGTGGTGAAACTCTGGAATACTGTCAGACAGTTAGATTTTTAGGAATACTTCTGGATCAAAAGCTAACATGGGAGGCGCACATCGATAGTTTATGTGTAAAGGTTGGCAGTGCAAACTACGCAATTCGGAATCTGCGAGACACTGTCTCTACAAAAGTTATAAAACTAATGTATCATGGACTGGTACATTCAAGACCACAGTATGGATTGATCTTCTGGGGTAACTCTGCATTTGTTGACCGCATTTTTAAGGTTCAGAAAAGAGTCATTCGCTGTATGGATAAAGCTCGTCCTCTGGACTCTTGTAAACCACTATTCCAAAAATTTAGCATCTTACCATTACCGTGCCTCTACATATTACAGCTAGTGTTGTTCATCTATGATAATAAACACCTATATCCAAAAAACTCTGATATACATAATTACGCTACTCGTGGTGAAGATACTTTATACCACCCCTACTCTCGCTTGAAAGTGAGTCAGAATTCCCCAAAATACTTGGGTATTAAATGCTTCAATAAAATAACAACTCTTATAGGGATCAACAGAAGTAGAACTGTAATGAGAAATGAACTATATAATTTCCTGTTGGTCAACTGCTTCTACAGTATGGACGAATTTCTTACTTTTGGTGCTTAGATGAATGACATAGTTTCTTTTACACATGTGGTATTTTTTTTTGTCCTTTTTAATTTGCTCAATCAATTGTAATTCGTGTTTAGCTATTAGCGTTTTACATTTTTGACTAGTCCAATAGGTTTTCTCCTGTATTTGATCTTGTTATTGTGTATATGTGAAAATTTTAGTGATGAATAAACTATTTCTATTTCTATTCGAGACTGTGCAACTGCCTTCGTGAACCCGCTTCGTACCTTATTCAATTTATGTCTCTCAACAAATACTTTTCCTACACTATGGAAAGAATCAAAAATCATACCGATTTACAAAAAGGGGGCTGAATCAGACATTTGCCCTATAATAATTATTAGTAATTTTTCGAAAGCTTTTGAAATTCTACTCTACAATGACATTTACTCGCATGTTAGAAATCAAATCACCCCTAATCAACATGGTTTTTTCAAAGGGAGGTCGACGGTAACAAACTTAGTTTGTATCACAGAGCAAATATCTGACATTATTGATGAAAGCTACGGAATTTTCGAAGGCCTTCGATAGGCTTGACCATGGAATTCTCCTTCACAAACTGTAAAATTTTGGACTAACCCCAAACCTCACATCTTTGTTTCAATCCTACCTTCATGATCGTTAACAGTATGTTAGCTTCCATGGTCATAGGTCTATTGAGGTCCTTCCTACATCAGGTGCCCCTCAGGGGTCTAACCTCGGACCCTTATTTTTCATAATGTTTTTTTTTTATTTCAAATTTGCATCAATCACTAGGGTTATTAGCAATTTCAGTACATAAGTTTGAATTTTTCCTAAGAGGCCGATGGTTTCTAGGTATAACATTATGTTTTTGATACTGCAATTTTCACTCAATAAAAGTTTCAGTTGATTGCCTATTTTGTGGGACAGTCTTTCTACTTCAAACACTGGGCACTCTATTAAAACATGTTTCACAGACATCTGCACATCGCATGCTATGCAAGACTCCGGCAGTCCACCGCTGAACAAATGTTGGTGAGTGTAGCGGGTGTGACCAATTCGTAGCCGGGTGAGAAGTAGGGTTTTCCATGGTAGTACCGATTCCTTTACTTGTCGAAGCTTTGATGATGATTGCAGCCACTCGGTCTGCCACAAGCTCTTGATAATGCTTCTGAAGTGAAGTCTCATGGTTTCGTATAGGATAGCGCTTTCTATGGTCGTTAAGGGGTTATTTGGGCTTGAAACCCAGATAAAATGAAGCTCTTTTTCTCTCTGAGCCAGTCTGCCCAAGGACTCTTTGATGGCTAACAATAAGGCATTATGAGTAAATATCTGTTGGACGATTTCGATGGCACTAAGGGAGTCTGTTAGTATCAGAGCCCTTTGGAGTGGATGATCCAAGAAATATAAGAGAGCTTGATGTATGGCATAAATTTCCCCAGTGTATACGCTGCTTGAATCCACGAGCTTTAATGTGGCTGTATAATTGTCAGTCTCTATTTCTGAATTTTTGTTGACTGCTCTGAGTTCAGCCACCTGTTCTTCCCAAATATTCAATTGTATTTTTGTTGTTTCCAATTATTCTTCAAGTTCTCCCTTTCTTTGTGGAATATGTGAAATGACATAATCATTATTCAACTGATCAATGTACCCCTTTCGATTATTTATTTGACTGACAAGTCTTTCCTCTGAACTAACAACTTCGTCCTGAAAATCAACTGACGCTCATTTCAGCCTTTGTAAGTAATTATCCTTCTCTTCTGTAGCCAGTTTGATTATATCCTGTGACAAATCATAGATTTTTTCTTCACGAAATTTTTCAGTGTTTTTTTTGTATATTTCTTCCTTTCAATGATATTTTCAGGTCCTTCACAGTTTTTTCAAGGGTAACCAAATATTCCTCTTCGATAGTTTTTCTTGTGAAGCACTCCATTGAACATATGATTTGAAGTTTGATTATTTGAAGTTATTCACACTTAATTCTGCCTATATCCACTGGACGACTAATGCAAACCAGCATTTTTCACCTGGAATTTTTTGTTACGGTTTCTTTCTTTGGTCCAAGGAACAAAGAGATATTAATGCATTTCATTGCAGTTCATGCATTTGTTGATTATTGTTGACAAAAATGCTATTAAGATAAATTTTCCTTGTCCTCACGTGTCTCGGTACTGTTTCGAATTTATTAAAATTACCAAATCAATCAGATCACAAATGAATCATATACTAGACTAACGCTCAAGGGTGATGACAGTCCAATTTCTGTTCATAAAATCAATCGTGAGACAAACAAATAAGCGAATGCTTTGAGAATATAAGTATTGAGTGAACGTAAGGGTGGATAAAAAATCTTCCATACACGAAACAAACATTATTCGATTGTTTCTTGCTACCCTCTTATACCCCTGCCTACATTTGACACGTGCAGGGAATGCGGCGTGACAATCATTCGATTCCAAGTTACTCATCTCTTTAATCTTTTTCTTTTCTCCGATAATCTTTTATGGATCAGATCTGTTTGCTTCTTCAAGTGAAAAGGCTGTATATGATGTTTTTTCTACATTCACTGATAATTTGAGATGTTCCGGAATTCTTTCAGTCACGGATTTCAAATTTATAATGTGGACTAGAGGTTTTGGGAGGTGTATATGACAATTCTAGTAAGTATAACAATAAATCAAATATTGAACAAACGAAAGCAGGAACTATGTTGAGTAATTTCCGAAAAAATCTGATATCTTCATATCAAAGAAGGATCTTGTTGACATTTCGACACATGAGCAATTCTATGAATATAAACTTCCATAAAATGTGAACCAAATTCGATTGATTCCATAAAAAGTACTCTTGATGATACTATGCATCAATATATTGTCAAGATATACATTTTTCGAAATCCAATTCAGTAAAACACCAAGTATAATTCTATTCCAAATTCAATTTCATTATTGTTATAAACAAATCACATATTTACAAGTCCATAATTAAAGTAGGTCAGTACAAATTATATTATGAAAAGTGTGTTATCACAAGAGGAGAATAACTAATACAATTTTGCTGATGTTGCTGATTTATAATCATAGTTTCGATAAAAGTAATTGAAGACTGAGTTCTCAACATTTTTGTGTATCTTAGGGTAAGCATTTATATTTCTGTATTAGTCATTGAATCTCTTCTAAAGAATGTACCATCAAAATTATCATTAAATTATATGCTTTGTTTTGTATTCAATTTTGTAATTGAAATCATTTAATTCCTATTTCCTGAGTACGACCCAAGCGACAGGAGTGACCCCTAAAAAAACACCCCCTGTACGCGACATATGGTGGAGGCGCCGTAGGTTAATTCTTCATAATTAACCTAGCTTAAGAAGAAAAAATAAAAAAACTATGATGTTGTTGTTGTTGTTGATTCATTGCTTCGATACTGATACTTAGTCAAATCTAGTTAACCTAACTTGAGAAAAAAAATATTGAAATTATGATAAGGATAATGATTTTTTTTTGTTGATTCAATGCTGAAACTTAATCAAATCTTTCACTTAAGCATGTGATTTTGATGGTACAAAAATCATTCAGTAATATCTTTAAATTTATAAATAATGCTTTTGTTGTGATAAAAGTAATGATCTGAAAAATTAATTCAATTCAAATAATAATGTGGCAAAACTCATAAATAAATAAAGAATAGTGTGAAGTAAATATGTTCATATTTTCTTGGAAACAAATTGATGAACAAAAACATAGTCATGAGAATAAAAATATTCAATATTATAACAGTCCCAATAATTTATAGTATCCACAAAGTGAAACGAATCTCGGATTTTTTTTTCACGAATCCCCAACAGTCGGAAAATGAGAATACATATGTTGAATATAGAAATTTTCCGTTATATATTATATCTTAGAAATTTCGAATAGTTGCCAGTTCAATTTTTTTTTTTTTCAGTCTTCTTAACTATACATGTATTTGAATTTTATTCCGAGTCCTCAAAGAGAAATATCAACTATTTAAAGTGTTTTTCCAAAAATTAATTCACGAGCTCATATTTCTGTTCATAAAAAATGAAAAAGATAGTAAGTGAAATGAGAAGAAGATAAAATAAAATTTGTGTTGATTATCAAGATTTTGTAACTGCATTATTGTTTTCAAGTCAAAAATAGTACCTTACTCATTATGGAAATAGTTTTTCAATATAATTACTGATGAATGTATGTTTTGTATGAAATGAAATATTGTCGATACCGCGTAGTTAGCTTGAAGTTGATTTTCGACTAGGGGAGCGTGGAAGATGCCAAAATAGTGATTGGTGAACGCTTGCCCTAGGTCAAGGTATAACACATGAGTAGTGTTATGTAAAGATGAAGTTGTTGAGAATTAGGTGTTGATTTACTGAGAAATAGTAAATGTTCTTCTAGGGGAGCGTGAAAGATGCCAAAATAGTGATTGGTGAACGCTTACCCTTAGGTTAAAGTATAGCATGGAGTAGTGCTATGAAGGGGTATTTTATATTGAAGTGATGCAATAGAACAACTTTCTGAGATAGTTTGTGAGAATTTTAACAAATCAATGAAGTGAGGCACTATTTGAAAACTTTTGAATCAATCAAGCGGAGTAAGAAGCATATGGAGAATTGATATGAGATAATTTTAATCCTGATTTCACTTATTCATAAATGAGAATGTCTATTTTGTTATTTTGATGTTTTATAGTCTATAAAAAGTGAGTTCCTGAGTTAAATATATTTCTTTAGTGAATTTGAGAAATTGAACTGGTAGAATTCATTAGAGTGAAAAATACGTAATTTACAAAAAATTGGGTGAATTAAAATTTCAAGTAATTCATATACACCCCCTGTACGCGACAATATCAGTCCAGGAGTGAGTAATCCATTGAAATGACTCTTGTTTTTCAAACGGAACATATTCATATCTTCAAGTGCGAATTCTTCAAAAACATTTTCTTGGCAACATATCACAAAGTATCGAAGTAGGTATATACGAGTATTATTGTTTCGTGGTTTGTTATACAACTGCATCGGATAATATATGCAAATCTCTTGTTACCCTATGAGGGAGGATTTTCGGAAATATCGGTGCCCGTGAGATCAACGCTACTAACGGATCGGTTGACTCAGCCCGTAATTTGAATCATGATGTTGACATAAAGCCCTATAGTAATCCGTCACAGCAAAACGCCAATTTTTTCAACTCTCGAGAAGGGGAGCTGGTGACTGACTGCGACTCACCCAAATGATACGAGATTGACAGTGGTTTCAATTCCATTTTAAATTGTCCGCTTCGCAGATTTACATCTCTTCAAACTTAAACCCTGCAGCGAAATTAATTCGATATACCAGCTATTGTGCGTACGTTTCACGCTTCAAATTGATGATCTTTTCGACATGTTAGACAGCTATGTATGTCGTGAGAAAATAATATGGAATCATTTGGTAAGAATAATTATGGAACATTTATACAATTACATATCGAGGGTTGTTGTATGCAAGTTCACTTTCGTCCTACTCACATATGCTGTATATGGTTTCACTTGAACTTGCCATTGTAAATAATATACAGTGCGTCCATAAAGTAACGCATAAATTCATTATTGGCTAAATGAACAATAAAATTAGGAATTCCCAAAACAGGTCGATTTTTTATTTCAATTTACTATTATTTAAAATCATAATCTAATATACAGGGTGAACCACTTTCGTGTAATGACGTCATCACCATTTTTTTCAAATGGAACCCCCCCCCTTTGCCTTTGCTGAGCTGATCTATAATATGTTGCTTCAAATTGATACAGGGTGGGCAAAATGCAAAAATTTACTTACAAAGTAATGAAAATAACGAATAAACGTAATAAACACATTGAATGAAATGACGTATTATTCTTAATCTTATAGCTTTTATTAGTGATCCAAGCCCCTGGACTATAAAAATATTTTTGTTTGGCATTATCTTTTACCATTTTTTTTATTTGACAAAACTGTCAAAAACATTGAAGCACAGTTTCGTATTGTTATCGCTTTAGAGAAGGTACGTTCGGGAACTTTTTTTACAAAATGCCTTTAACCGAAAGTGACAGGATTGAAATATTAATGATGATTGGTATTGGCGATAAGATGCGGACTCAACAAGAGGTATGCTGATTATTCCATGAAATGCACCCAGATCGTGAACCTATTTTACAATCTACAAGTAGAATAGAGCGAAAATACAGAGAATTAGGACATGTGAGGAATGCAGCAAAGCAAGGTAGATCAAAAAGTGTCGGCTGTAGAAAATCCACACTGTACTGAAAGTCTTCAGTATCAAACATTTTCAAACAGGTGAAATACCATCCTTATAAAGTACGTCTCATCCATAAATTGGCTGAAGACGACTTTGACCGAAGAACTGAATTCTGCGAGTATATGATGAACCAAAATAACAATTTCATTGATAACGTTTCATTTTCGGACGAGGCAACGTTTTCTTTGAACGGTCATGTTAACCGGCAAAACACCCGTTATTGGTCTGATGAAAATCCACACTGGATGCAAGAGTACCATACGCAAAGACCACAAAAAACTAACGTATGGGCTGGTATTGTGAGAAATACAATTATTGGTCCATATTTTTTCGATGAAAACTTAACAGGAGCATTATATCTGGATTTCCTACAAAATACATTGATTCCTGATCTGATCCAGCTTTTTCCTGATATTCAAATACCCACTAATGTAGACCGCAGAATCTGGTTTCAACAGGATGGCGCACCGCCACATTTCGCAGTAACTGTGCGCGATATTTTAAACACAACTTTTCCACAAAGGTGGATAGGAAGAAGGGGACCAGTGGAATGGCCTGCTAGATCACCTGATCTGAGCCCATAGGACTTCTTTTTATGGGGTTATTTAAAATCTGAAGTCTACTCAAACAGACCTGGAAATATCCCTCAACTACAAGACCGAAACGGCAACGCTGTAAACCGGTAAAGTCGTGTGCTCAGGTGCTCTGATAAAAACTAAAATTCCATAGAGCAATAGTGCATGTAAATTTTGGAAGTTTTGCCTAGTTACTGTGAGTGATTCATCTACCTAGTGTACATGAATTGTACATAGTTCACTATCCACGTAAGGAGATATTTGAGAATTACAAAATAGTCAACAGTAAGCAAGCTAATATACACATATACCTATAACCAGAGACTATCAAAATGTCAAACTGTGATATTTGTGGAGGACGTCCACAGTCGAAACATAAACTTGATTGCAAGTGTTGTAGAAAAGTTTTCCACATTAATTGTGTTGAAGTTGATGAGGACCAGTTACAATCATTTAATGCCGGAGACGCAATCTGGTTATGCTCTACTTGCAATGCAAAGGTAATTAGTAATAAGCAGACTATACTAACAGACTCAACTGCTATAACTGACATTCAGAATAGCCTTAAAGTTATAATGGAACAACAGAATCAGTTTCTTGTGAAAATGGAGAGATATGACCAGGATATCAATAACCTAAAAGCCAAAGATGCCGCACTAGAGGCGGACATTTCTGACCATGCAGGAAGAATTGAAATGCTGGAAAATGTTACGAGAAGCCTGAAAGACATAAATTATTCGTTGAGTACTAAAATAGATAATCTTCAACAGAGTAGCCGTATCAATTGTTTGGAGGTCACTGGTGTACCTAAACCTGCTAATGAGAACCCTTTTTTAACTGTACAGCTGATCGGATCGGCGCTTGGAATGAAAATTTCAGAATCACATATTGCCAACTGCTATCGGATTGACAAAAACAGTGGATCGGTGTTGAATATTACCTTCACAAAGTTGTGCTACAGAGATGAATTTTTAAAATGTCGAAAAATCAAAAAGGATTTTTCTACAAATAACTTGGACATCTCACTTAAACGCTTGGCTAGAGAATCGAACATAATATATGTCAATGAGTTCTTGACTCTTGCTAAAAAAAAATTGTTGAGTAAATGTAAGGACTATAAGAGAAATAATAATATCAAGTACTTATGGGTGAAATATGGTACAATTTATATACGGAAATCCGATAGTGCAAGAGCGATTGTTATTAATTGTGAAAATGATCTTGATGATATTTGATCAAATGATTTATATTTATTGGTGCGATATATTTATACTGTTTCCTAGCTTTATTATGTCTCATATATTGTATAAATGGGCAAATTGAATATAGCAGTTTTTAATATTAGGTCGATTTTGCCCAAGTTCATTGGTTTTGGCGAATATGTGAGGAGCAGTCACTATGATATAATTTTAATAACAGAAAGCTGGCTACATGAAGGAATTGAGGATGGTATGGTTATGTTGGAAGGATATAGGATGTTTCGATTAGACAGGCTGCAAGGTAGGGGCGGCGGAGTTATCATTTACATCAAGCTATCGTTCCACGCTGATATGTTAAACCTGATGGGTACGAATATTGCTTCCGAACAAATATGGATTTCTTTCTCCTGTAATAAAGTAAGTAATTGTATTGGTGTAATTTATAGGCCGCCACATACATCAGTTTCGGATTTCTTAGAGTCATTTGAAGAAGTTCTTAGCCAAGTATCCCCGAAATTTGATAATGTTTTCTGTGGAGGTGATTTTAACATAGATTATTTGAACCCCATCTCACTTAATTATAAAAGTTTGGATGCTATTGTCTCGAGTTTTGGACTTGTACAAGCTGTAAGCGAACCCACCAGAGTCGGTCTAAATCATGCCTCACTTTTGGATTTATTTTTTTATTCTGAAAATATAGAGATAAATGAGTGTAAGACTTTTGATCTTCTCAATCTCTCTGACCACAGTCTAGTCAGTTGTTCAATGGACATGAATGTTGCTTCCAGTGGTCCCTTATTTTACTCATATAGAGAATTTGATAAAATCGATAAAGACGCATTTTTGATAAATTACAATGAGCTCGATTTTGATCAAATTTTCTACATACATGACGTTAACAAAAAGGTTGAAGTTCTTAACAGATTATTGTTGCATTTATTTGATATACATGCACCAGTTAGAAATGCAAGAATCACCAAAAAGAGAGCGCCTTGGTTGACACATAACTTAAAACAAATAATTAGTCTGAAGGATAAAGCTTTAACTAAGTTCAAAAAAACCAAAAGTGATGCAGATTGGGTATCCTACAAGGACATGCGAAATTATAGTAACTCAGCGACTGAGCGAGAAAAAAAGGCTTTCTTTCAAAATATTGTCAGTAATAATGATTCTAAGTCAATGTGGAAAACCTTGAAAAATATGAACCTCAACCCTCATAAAAGTGATTGTGAGCTACCCTTAGAGTTACGTGATGTTAATAAAATAAATAATAACTTTGTGCGTCCCACTCGAGATAATGGTATTCCTGACAAAAAAGCTTTAAATTTTTATAACAACAATGTGAAATACGGCTCAGACACTTTTTTCTTTCGAATGGTTGAACCTGAAGCTGTGAGAGAACAACTTTTCAATATAAAGTCCAACGCGATTGGTGCAGATAACATCAACTTGAAGATGATATTGTTTTGCTGTCCCAGCATGATAATTCATCTCACACATATTATCAATTTTTGCCTTGAAAACTCAACATTTCCGGATAGCTGGAAAGTTGCTCATGTTCTACCACTACCGAAGATAAAAAAACCAAAAGATTGGAAGGACTTAAGACCTATAAGTATCTTACCTACACTCTCAAAGTTGCTTGAAAAAATTATGAACATTCAAATCAGAGAATATCTAAATTACTATAAACTTCTTCCAGAAAATCAATCAGGCTTTCGACCCCAACATAGTTGTGCGTCTGCTCTATTGCATGTAACAGATGACTTATTATCTGCACTCGATAAGGGTAATCTAGCAGTACTTGTACTGCTAGATTATTCCAAAGCATTTGATCGTATTAACCACCAATTGCTCTTAGCTATACTCCATTTTAACGGATTCACCAACAGTGCATGTGCTATGCTTAAAAACTATCTGGATAATCGTATTCAATTTGTTAAATATGATGGAAAACTCTCAGCCCCACTAAATATTACTGAAGGAGTACCTCAAGGCTCAATATTGGGCCCATTACTATTTACCATCTATACATCTAATTTATCTTCATTCTTATCGAACTGTGTAGCACACTACTATGCAGATGATACTCAAATATATCACTCATTCACTAGTGCAGAGACTCTCGAAGCATGTGAAATTATTAATGATGATCTTGGCTCACTGGCACGAGCATCTACTGAACATTGCTTAACTATAAATCCTTCCAAATCCAAAATGTTATTATTTGGTAATAAAAATAAAAGAAATCAATTCAAAGAATATCTTAACCTCTCAATTCAGTCGGAACCAATAGAACTGGTAGAATCTGCTAGAAGTTTGGGACTCACTGTAGATTCAGATTTAAGGTTCACAGATCATGTAAGAACGTGCATTAGAAGAGCATATGGCAATTTGAGATTACTCTATAATTTTTCACGAATCCTAGACGCAAAAACGAAGAAGATCTTATGCGATTCCTTGGTGTTGAGCCATTTCAACTTTTCTAACATTGTATATTACCCATGTTTAACCGTGCATGATCAAAATCGTATTCAATATGTCCAGAACTCTTGTGCCAGATATATTTATGGAATCCGTAAGCGTAACTCTATTTCACACAAAATAAGGGAATCCAATTGGCTGACCATGCGTCAAAGATGGTTTCTACATACGTGTTGTTACTATCATGAGCTTATTCTACAAAAAACTCCAGAATATTTACATAAAAAAATTACATTTCGACAAGATATACACTCATTGACAACGAGGTATCGATTTCACATATCACCCCCAAAACACAGCACTGCTATATTCGAACGTTCCTTTTCATATAATGTAGCCAAAATGTATAATGCTCTCCCGGATTCGCTGAAGGCTTTGGGTATCGGCAAATTCAAATCCATACTGAGAAAATATATAAAAGAAGGTACTATTTCAGTATAGGTAACTCAGAATATATCGCACCATGGTCACAACTACAACAAAACTGATAGTTCCTCTTGTGTCGTCGTTTTCCAGATTTCACCCGTTTCACCCTTTCACTCTCTACTTGAAATTCACGATTGTTAATATTATGTAAATATCTTTTCCTTCTTTTCATGTTGAATGCATGATGATGGATTATTCACATATTCAAACCTCATGTTGGGCATTTTTTTTTTTTATTATAATTATTCAGTGCTTGATGCTGAATGTCTAATTTTATGTTTGATACTTATAATTGATATATGGTATTTAATGCTTCAAGTTTAATATATAATACTTAGTAATTGTTACTCAAAGTTTGATATTGATATTTTTTGTGTCTGATATTTAATTTTTACTAAGTAATTTATTTGGTTATGTAAACTGAGCTTACGTTCTGATTATTAATTGCACTTTCAAACCTCATGTGGCATAACTTAATTTTTTTTTTGTTTTTATCATCAATATTTGATGTTTAATGTATATTTTGTGTTTGATACTTGATAATTGATGATTGATATATGGTATTTAATGTTTGAAGTTTAATATCTAATGCTTAGTATTCGATACTCAATGTTCGATATTGATATTTTGTGTTTGATACTTAAATTTTACTAAGTATTTATTGGCTATGTAAACTGAGCATACGTTCTGATTATTTTTGTAGGGTTGAATGGAAGAGCAGTCTCTGACATCTACATGATGTGCAGCGGCTGAATTCCGCCTTTTTGTATCGTAATGATATAAATAAAGACAATTTATTATTATTATTATTATTATAATCAGACAATAAATACAGAGCATAACACCCGCTATGCTACATAGGTTAGAGACGAAAGTAATGCCCGGTTCAGTCATTGTCTAACGGTCAATGGAGAACAATTTGAACATTTATTGTGAATTTTCGTTCGTTTGTATGTTTTTGGAAGTGTATCACATTAATTGCATAACTACTAATTCCATTTAATTTGTTTATCACATTCAGTAACGTATTACTTTCCATAAACAATTTTCATACTTTTTTTTGCATTTTTGCCCACCCTGTACCAATTTGAAGCAACAAACATATTATACATTTTTGGAATCAGCTCAGCAAAGGCAATTTGGAAATTGAGAAAAAAGGGGGGGTTCCATATGAAAAAAATGGTGATGACGTCATTACACGAAAGTGGTTCACCCTGTATATTAGATTATGATTTGAAACAATAGTAAATTGAAATCAAAAATCGAACTGTTTTGGGGATTCCTAATTTTATTGTTCATTTAGCCAATAATGAATTTATGCGTTACTTCATGGACGCACTGTATACTCAACAGATGCACGATGCTGAGTAATGTTATTTGATATACTATGATGATGAATGGCTCTAAAATCAGTGTAAACGAAATGAAAGTAAAAGTTGAGTTGTTATTTGGAATAGGTATTCCTGTTTTTTTTATACAGGGTGATTTTTCATTTGTATAGTGTATCATGATGAATAAATGCAATCTTCATCACACATATGAGGTGTTTGTAACTGGTTATTGAAATAGCCCTTTGTCCTTAATAAGGACCTGTCGACTTATTTTACATCAAGGTTGTGATCCAAAATTCAGGATATTATGAAATGGTTGCATTTGAAGACGAAAATGTATTTTTTTGAATTTCGTACCACCTTTTCATCGAGAAAATTAATTTTGATCCAAAACAACAGGTACAAGAATAGCATGCGGAAGTACCAAACCAATTTGTTCTGTAATTTTATTGAAGTGGTCCGAAGGATGTACTGCAGCCAGATCTTATTGTACTTTCCCTATCACTCTGATTCCTCAATAGATATTAGTCCCTTTGAGTATTTTACAAAGGTCACTAGATTTCAAGGTTCTTACATCATCTAGGTTTGAATCAGATTCTCTTAGTTGCATTACTCTTCTGTAGGTGAGCGCCTAACGATAGCACAAAATGTGTTCAGTTGTCTCATGTTCTAAGCCTCACAATCTACATATTTGGCCACCTCGGTAAAGTCCCATCTTTTGTGAATGTGTTTTAACAGGTGCATGTCCTCCCAGGCTACTCGTTGTAGTTATTCGACCCGTCTTTTGATAAAACTGAATTTATTCTTAGGTACTTCAAGGGCTGGTTCCGTTCCAAAGTAGGGTGTTGCTGATCTCTTCTTAGCTAGTTTGTCAGCTATTTCCAGGTACCCTCTGAAGGCATATTGATCGTTATGTAGTGCTTTTTTCTCAAGCACCCCAGCTCTGTTACGCTTTCATTACGCTGGCCCTCCCCTAATATGAAAGTGATTACGCTTATTGATCTGAACGCTTTCGTCACGTCCTGTTCTGTCTTACCAGGTTTATGTATAAAAGCGACTGTTACTTTCGACCATATTTTTGGTACATATCCCATTGCAAGTTTGTTTCCTAGAAACCATGCAGGAAAATGGCCCGAGTATTTCAGGTACGTCGTCTATTACCCTGGATTCGGGAAAATGGAGTCTGAAAAATTCCATCAGTGTTACTCTTGCTCTGATTGAACTTTGGGGGCCTTGTACCCTCTTTTACGTGAGTTCTATAATTGAGGTAAACAAAAAATCAAAGAGGGTACTATCGGCAGCTTTTCATCGGAGAACTCTGGTGTCGGTGGGTTGAAGAAGTAGAATATTTCAATTTTTGGGCGCCACGCAATTTTGATCAAGAGGTGGATTTATTTGAATTGAGTTTTCATCAAATTACGAAACACAAAAAAACAAATCAGAAACTAGGTCGCACCTTAGCCGATTGAAACAAAAAAAAATCCATTGAAAATTATATATATATATATATATATATAATTTCCAAGTTTAAACCCTTCAAAATTTCGTAGAGATCATACACCAATTGATATTGAATATAAAAAAATATAAAAAAAAAAACAAAAATAGATAGCGTAACTATTCCAAGAAAACAAAGTTCGCAACCTACCTGGTCATAGTACTATGCCGCAGTTACAATATATGAAGATATCAACGTTTTTATGAATGGTAATATCTAAAAAAATAAAAAAGGAAATCAGGTCCTGTCTGTCGATAGCTTCAAGTATCCGCTCTGTTGAGATTCGCCAACTGCTCCTAAGTTTTTTTGACGTTGCGTGCAACGAAAACTTGACTTCAATTGCGAGTCAACAATAACATTAAACCATAAAAAAAGTATTGAAATTGGTAAAATGTCTCTACAGGCATCAGAATTTGTCATGGGTTCAGCGTTATTTTTTTTTGTTAATCACCTTCGAGAAGGGTCTTCATACAAAAAAAAATATTTCTTGGTACTAGTTAAAATTTTCAAGCAGGAAAAATATAGGTGATTGTAGTGATGGGATTTCCTAGACAGCTCTTCCGCACAGATTGAAACGAAATTTGTCTGAATGCCATTTCACTATTCAAAAATATCAATCTCCTCGCCTGAACTCTGACTCTACACTGAACTCAATCTCGCCTTCGACTCCCACTTGACTGTCTATCAGTGGTGTTGTTTCAGCTGCCTAACTCAAGGGACATTCCACCAGAATTTCAAATTTCAAAAAAAAAAATTAATAATTGTTACCTTTACTCTTTTTAATGCTACACCATCCCTCTCCTAAGAAAAAAAATAATTGAGTACCAGAACTCAATTATTTTTACTATCTAACTTTTAATCATATTGGCTTCGTCGGTGAATTTATTATCAGTATTTTTTGCTTGTCGGTATCTCCGTGTACCATCCGTCCTAAAAGGAAGACCTAATCGAGAAGCGTCAAAATCTGTATGTTACTCAAATTAAAAAAAATGCCAAATTTAGAGGAACTGTCTCGCGCAATTACTGATAACTTTCCTTAGAACCTATATAACTAACACTATCTAAATAACTATATTAACTACTTTAACTACAGTATATAATACAAATTTTTATCTGAATATCTTAAGAGATCATCCAACAGATACATCAGAATTCGAACCGAAATATGGCTTCAAATCTTTAACATGCCATTCACCGACTAAGGAACCATCCATATTTTGTGATGAATAAACTACACGAGATATCTTTTTTCTGACGGTACATAATACATATTTGGGAGCTAATTTTGACATGAATTTGTTAGCTGCTTCCGACAGTACTTTATTTCTTTTCCAGACTCGTTCCCCTACTCTAAACGTAATATCACGTTTTGAAGATTATAGGTAGCTGAGTTCTTTTTATAAGCTTCGTGAAGCTTCCGACGAATATCTTCGAATATATCCCTAAGACTACTCAAGCTCTCCACATAAGTATCTCTATCACCAGGTAATAATTCTACATCAGACGTCGTTTCGAATTGACCGTAATACGTCCCTGATAGTGGTATATGCCTGCCAAAAACTATATAAGATGGGGAATAATTATGGACTTCATGCTCCGCTGAGTTGATGGCATATGGAATTTTTGGCAATTCCTTGTCCCACTCCTTGTGTTTCTGAACATAACAGCGAATTGCTGTACTAGACCAGGGTAGAAGCCTTTAAAAATAATGAAAAGTGAAAAAAAATTATAATAGAATGAAACCCATTATAAAAGGAGGGAAATATGATAAAAATGAAAGGAAAAATAAATTACGGGCGATCTGAGGTTGGGAAGGGGATGGGGGTGAGTTTTTAAGGGTAAAAAACGGTTTTTCCCGATTCCCGGCAAAACTAAGAGTCGTATCGAAAAAAGTCAAATGGAAAAGTTGTAGATAATAAAAATATCTTTTGTACTCACACTTTTTTCACATAACCTCAAAATGTATGTGAAAAATTCAAAAAACCAAGTTTTTGGTTTTTTATTTTAATCTTTTACAAAAATTTTTATTTTTCAACGAGTGATTTTGTGAAAACTTACCTTTTGATGTCCCAAATACGCTGTAATTTATTCAATTAATATCGAAAAAACAGCCTTATTTTCAATCGAAAATTCACCCGTCAAAATATCAGCTTTTTTCAAAAAGTTGGTGTGGTTTCTGTTCGTTGGAATCTCTACTTTCCGATGGTGAGAAAAAATATATGTTACTATAGTAAATCTTCTCAGAAAATGCAAACTGTTACATCCAGTTTCACAGCTGCAGCAAATTGTTTTGAGCCATATTTCCGGAATTAATTCTTTTTGTGTAAATTTGGGCATAATTCCACGTTGAAATTGCTTCCAGCCCCAATCTGTTGCTGTTAGTTCGTTACACAACCAAGTTTGAAGCTGATAATATGCCCTGTAACAATGTTGTTCTGCTGCTCCTTCTGTAGGTGGGAGGTTTGCCAAAACGAAAGATGATTTAATTTTTGCGTTTTCTGAGAAGATTTACCATAGTAACATATATATTTTTTACCATCGGAAAGTAGAGATTCCAACGAACAGAAACCACACCAACTTTTTGAAAAAAGCTGATATTTTGACGGGTGAATTTTCGATTGAAAATTAGGGTGTTTTTTCGATATTAATTCAAAAAAAGGTGAAAAAATAAATATTTTCAATTGAATAAATTACAGCGTATTTGGGACATAAAAAGGTAAGTTTTCACAAAATTTCGTTGAAAATTTTCGTGAAAGATAAAAATAAAAAACGAAAAACTTGGTTTTTTGAATTTTTCACATAAATTTTGAGGTTATGTGAAAAAAGTGTAGATACAAAAGTTTTAGATCTTTTTATTATCTACAACTTTTCCATTTGACTTTTTTCGATAGGACTCTTAGGTTTGCCGGGAATCGGAAAAAACCGTTTTTTACCCTTAAAAACTCACCCCCATCCCCTTCCCAACCTCAGATCGCCCGTAATTTATTTTTCCTATCATTTTTACCATATTTCCCTTCTTTTCTAATGGGTTTCATTCTATTATAATTTTTTTTGGTTTGAAAAATTGTCGACCCTGGACTATACCTACTGTCCTGTTTATTCTCTCGACGAAATTGCACTGAGCAGCATATCTAGGGGTGAACCAAATTTTCTGGATTTTGTAAGAATCAGCCAATCTCCTGAAAATTTTTCCGGCAAACTGGGTACCGTTATCACACAAAATATATTGTGGTACTCCATGAACCAAAAAAACTCTATTCTCCATAAACTTCACAACTGACTGAGCAGTTGCATTTCTCATGGGATGTAGTAAAGTATATTTGGAAAACCAATCAACAACAATCAAAAGGTATGAGTTACCATTTGTTGATCGAGGAAACGGACCAATCAGATCGACTGCTACCGCTTGAAAGGGGTACTTCACATTTTTTTCTGAGCCCATCAGACCAATCTTGCCAGAATTTGGAAATTTTTGCGCTTGGCAAACTTTACAACATTTCACAAATTTGAGGACGTCTCTTCTCATTCTGGGCCAGTAGTATTCCTCTTGAATCCTAGAAAGTGTTTTGTAAAAACCAAAATGACCACAAGTTCATGACAAGAAACTATAGTTTCTTTTATCAACTTTTTAGGAACAAGATATTTCCACTCTTTCAGGTTTGAAGCAATCGGTAACTGAGATAGTATATACTTCAACAATATATTATTCTCAATTTTCCATTGAGGAAACTTATCAGGATTTTTTAATACCTCATTTCTTAAGGAGAGGTACCAATCATCCAAATTTTCCTGAGAAATCGTAATCGCAGCTACTTGTTCGTGATCTAAAGTTGCTGGGATACGAGAAAGTGCATCGGGTACTACATTAGATGAGCCCTTTCGATGGATGAGATCAAATGAATATTGTCTCAACTTAACAGACCAACGAGCCAATCGACCAGTGGGATCTTTCAAATTATTCAAATACAATAGGCTATGATGGTCTGTAATCACCTTGAATCTATTTCCTTCTACGAATGGTCGGAACTTCACCAGGAAGAACAGTAGACTCAAAAGTTTTCTCTCACTAACAGTGTAGTTCCGTTCCGAGCGTGACAAAGACCTTGACGCGTATGCGATGACTCGTTTCGCTCCATCAATATCTTGCGTCAACACTCCCCCAATGCCAGTATCACAGGCATCGCATTGGATGGTAAATTCTTCAAAAAAATCAGGGGACGCCAAGATTGGAGCAGCTAGCAGGGCTTGCTTGATGCACAAAAAGGAATTTTCTGCTTCTGGGGTCCTTGAAATTGGTTGTTTCTTCTTTCTTCCCTTCAGTAAATCATTCAACGGTGCTAACAATGATGAGAAGCGTCCTATAAAGCGGCGGTACCACGAACATAACCCAACGAATCTCTTGACTCCGGTGGCAGTAGTAGGTCGAGGATAGTTAACCATAGCAGATACCTTTTCCGGGTCGGTCCTTAAACCTCTACTGTCTACGACAAAACCCAAATATTTCAAAGATTTCTTGAAAAACTCACATTTCTTCAAGTTGATGGTCAAATTGGCCTCCATGAGAATATTTTTTACTTCCAACAAAAGTTTCACATGTTCTTCAAAGGATGGAGAAACTATCAAAATATCGTCCAAATACGAGAAAATACGAGGTTCATATTTAGGTCCAAACAAAACATCGCATAAACGTTGCTGGGTCTGGGCGCTATTGCACAACCCGAAAGGCATAACAGTGAATTGAAAAAGGCCTCTTCCAGGAATACTGAATGCTGTTTTTTTCCTTGATGAGTTATCCATTGGTACTTGCCAAAACGCCTTTCGCAGGTCAATTCTGGAGATGAATTTTGCGCCTCTCAAGAGAGTTAATATATTATCGATTCTTGGCAGTGGATAATTATCATGCTTCGTCACCTCATTCAGCTTCCTACCGTCGAAACAGAAACGGTATTCTCCGCTAGACTTCTTCACCAAAAGTATGGGACTATTCCAAGGACTATTGGAGGGTTCCACTACTCCCAGACTCAACATCTCGTCCAATTCTGAATTAACACTATCCAAGCAGGGAGACATTAAGTACTGTCGTTGCTTGAAAGGTTTAGCATCTCCAGTATCGATAGTCAGGGTTATTTCATCAGTACGTCCTAAACGAACATCACTGGACAATTCCTGGAAATATTTTATCACCAGGTTGGCTCATTCCCTCTCAATGTCTGTTAAACTGTCCATTTGGGCCAAACCTCCATCGTCAGCAACGCTCACGTCAACTCTGAAACTTCATTCAATTTAATAGCAGTCTGATTACTATAAATGTCTCAACAATAGTTTCTGAAATCTATCGTAACTTGAAATCTTGTACAAAAATCATTTCCAAAAATGAAGGGGTGTGATAAAGCTGGAACGACCAACGCGGAAATAATTTGACAATTATTGTCTATTACAACAGGCATAATAACAGTTCCTGTGACAGGTTGATTACTTCCATCTACCGTGGTTATTGTTTTCAAATGAGAAGTATTGATGCATATACAATATTTATGTAATATTTCGATTCCGGCAGCACCTACAACTGAAACATTCGCACCGCTATCTAGAAGGGTAACAATACCCTGGTCTATCAGTTTCACTTTGATAAAAGGTCTATTATCAAATTTCTTCTTCACGAATATAGGGGCTACTGTTTTTTCTTTCAACGTATTTCTATAGAAATTCGTGATTGTTCGTTTCCACTTTTGCCAACCAATTCTATCAAAATATATGTCTTAGAAACACATAAAGGGGTGTTGGCTAATGAAGAGCCAACTCCAAGTATTTCCCTTTTTAGTTTCCCGAGCATCCTCCACACGTACGAACTGTTACATTCGGAGATCCGCATTTGAAACAAAATGTTTTTTTCTCGACATATTTACAATATCGATGGGTATGATTAAGTTGATTGCACTTCCAACACGTTATTGGGGTGGCTCCAGCAGTTGTTGAACTAGCTACCTCACCTCGATTATTTCCCGAAGAAATTCCATTATTTCTCTCCGACCTTGAATTTTTTTTTCGAGTTATCTCTTAATGAAAAACCTGAGGAATGAACTGATTCACTGATATATTGACTTAAAATTTCGAGATTCGGAAGTCAAACCTAAAATATCAGCTTCCTCTAGCCTCTTACACAAATCGCTCAGATCCGAGACACGGTCTATTTCACGTAAGGCTAATATCTTCTGATATTCGGATTGTAATGCTTGTTTCATATATTTAACTTTAGTTACTTCCGCCGGGCTACGTGTCAATCGCCTAAATAGGGTTTCCATGCAAGAAAGATACATGATAACTGGTTCACGTCTACCTTGATTACGAATTCTTATTTGTTACCAAATACCGTCATCTAATTCTGCTTTCAAAAAATCATGTTTTAATTTCTTAGTTAGTGAGTCCCGATCGCTAACGTGTTGTTTAGCTTGACGTAGCCAAAATATAGCTTTATCAGAAAATAAATCGCTAGCGGATAGAAACAGATCTTTTTTGCTAATATTACGGGCAAGTGCTGTCTCTTCAACGCGTTCTATAAATGATAGGAGACTTTTTGGATCTCCATCAAATTTTATTCCAAGCTTATAGACTGGCATGGACTTGGAAGGAATTGTAACTACGCTATGAACTACAGGTGGGGGTTCGCTTTTTCTACCCGAAACATCTTTTAGGTAACCAGCAATCGGTTCCTGAATTTTTGAATACAATTCCGCTTCCAAATGTGAGCAAGTGGCGTATGACTCATTTTCAAACTCAAATTTTCTGGCATAATCTTCGCCATGTTCGTCTAAACGAATTCGTTTTACACGATAAGTAATATGCGCTAAACGACTCTTCAATCTTTCGAATAGAGAGTCCGACGAAAGGGCCTCAAATTCTGGAATAAGATTACTTATTGAATCAAGTGTGTCATTGATTTCTTCGACTTCATTCTCATAATCAAAACCGGGGTCATCAAGAGAAAATAAATCGACAGTGTTACGTTCTTAATCAAGTAATCTGGACAATATTTTTCTTTTTTCTTCTACAGGACGACTAGAAACGATTTGTCTTACTCGCAATTCATAATTTAGTTCGTTTACTAATAAGTGAACCGGCTTGAAAGAGACATCCATAACGACTTAACACTTTTTACCAAAAAGGTAAATATTTAGGCAAAAACAATAGTCAATACTCAAAGAGTTATCAACAAATCGGAAAAAAATCAAGGTTTCCTTCTACTCGTTGAAAGTTCGCCTTTATGTCCCGTCTCCGTTGCGTTGTTTTAATTGTCAGAAATTTGGTCACACATCAGCGAAATGCAGAAGTTCTCAAGTTTGTGTTTGTGGAAAAACTTTACATGACGGAAGTTCCTGTGAACAACCTCTTAAGTGTGTCAATTGTTCAGGTGATCACTCTGCTCGCTCTCGTGAATGTCCTGTTCACAAGACTGAAATAGCTATACAAAAATTGAAAATAGAAGATAAAATATCCTACTTCGAAGCTAAAAAAAAGATACAGATACACACCCCGACAACAAAGACATATTCTAATGTATGCGCTACAAACCAGAATGAGTCATTAGTGAAAGTTCTTGTTCCTAAAATAATAGAAGTCATAATAGATTTACTACCTGTTGCTACTACTCAAACATTTGTTCGTCCATCTGAAGTAACACATGAAAAACGGAAACGATCTCAGAGAGCTGATTCATCAATCTCCAATCTCTCAGGAAACGAATCAAATCTCAACAGGAGTCAAAGTCAGACATCTATGGCATCAACTGGTTCCCAGAAAGCCAAGAAAAGAGCAGTAGGGTGGCAGAAGGGAAGGCCTCGTAAGCCACCATGCTCACAGCCACCTAAGTGGTATATTTCTGTGATATTTCATCTCTATGATGATTTATATATTTATACACTTTTTCTGTCTGTTTGTAAATTCAAAGTCTCCTGTCTTTTTTCGACAACCTTATTCGTTTATTTATAGTCATTATGTGATATTTTATCTCAATTCATACTCTTTTTTAAATATTTGTTAATTTGAAGTCTTTTGTCTTTTCTAAACAACCTTATTTGTTTATTCATTTTCATTCCTTTTTTTTTTCTCTTAACAAAATTCAAATGGCAAATCACAATATCAATAATATCATTCAATGGAATTGCAATGGGCTCATAAGACAGTACTGTGAATTGAAACTACTGATGCAATGGTATGATCCAATGTGTATATGCATTCAAGAAACACATCTGACACCTCAGCAACCATATCAACTCAAGCGATATGGGGTGCGTTCCATTAAGCGCTCACAACGATCACGCTCACGACCACGAATTTTGTCGTTCCACTTGGTTCTGTGCGTCATCGAAACGCTCACGCCGACCCACCTATTGAGATGGGTCGTCGTGAGCATGAATCATGACGTCATTCATGACATTTTCGCCACGACCCCAACGATCGTGGTCGCCATGTGGAACGTCTGAATGAGTGTTTTGGGCGTTGTGAGCGCTTAATGGAACGCACCCATGGTGTTGTATGTTGTATGGTGGTCGACGTGCACAGGTGGTGGCTGTGCGTATATCAATCCCTGTGTTACTTACTATATCGTCATGGAAACCGCAATTTGTCGTATGTCCAAAAATCAAAGTTTTCAGGTGGGACAAAAAACTGTCATTATGCTTCCAATTTATTTCTTAAATGCTTAAACATTATTTATTTTACCTTAGAATGATAATGGTGTAATTTTTTTTTCCGAAATGTATTGCTTTATTTGGCCATAGAGGTGCAATAAAAAAAAACTATTTTTTTGACATACGACATATTGCGGTTTCCATGACGATATGCTGTATCTATCTTCCTAATTCCCAATGGAATTTGCCAGATATTTTGGAATTGATTGATCGATTGCCTCATCCATTTCTTTCAATGGGTGACTTTAATTCACACAATCCTCTATGGGGCTCTGCGCGAACAGACTCTTATCGCGGGACAGAATTATCCTCTTGAATGATGGCTCACCAACACATTTAGTTGCTCGTACAGATTTATTTTATGCTATAGATCTTAGCCTTGGTTCACCTATACTTGCTGATAGGTTTAGCTGGAGAGTTCTCGAGGATCTTCACAATTCAGATCATTTTCCATTGTTAATCTCTACAGATGTTCCTAAAAGCATAGTACGTCTTCCACCAGGCAGATTGGGGACAATTCAAATCATTCACAGACTTCCATAATATAGATGAGAATTTCACAGTGTCTTCTTTTACAGAGTTCATTAGGAACGCATGTTTGACATGTATCCCTATTTTAGATGGGTTCAAAACAAATAGAAGCCTTCCATAGTGGAATGATGAATTCGCAATAGCTGTTTCCCAGAAAAAGAAAGCCTTCGATCTATTCCGAAGGCAGCCCACAGAACAACATCTAATAGAATTCAAAAAGCTGAGAGCAAGAGCTAGACGTCTCATGCTGCAAAGTAAAAGGGCAACATGGTCCAATTATGTTTCGACCATTACTGACACCCAACCAACAGAAATATGGAATAAAATCAAATCTGTTATGAGTAGGAGAACATTTCAAATGATATATCATCTAAAAGCCGAAGATGGTAGGATGATTCAGAATGATCATGTTGTAATCTCTGAGAAATTGGCTGATCATTTTGCATCCACCAGTGATTCGCTCAATTACAATTCATCATTTCGAGAGAGAAAATTGGAAATGGAAGTGCCTCTTGAGTTTGGAGACGATTGTAATCATATATAATAATAATAATAACAAAAATAATCCTTTATTTCATCATTTGAATGCAAACAGGTTACATAAATGATTAAAAACGTCAAAATTACGGTTACATTCAGAAAGTACATATCAACAATTACAGACTTACTAATGAATGTGTATATAAAAACAACAGCACTACAGCTCACAAGAGTTAAAAATAATGAAAATATCACAGAAAGAAATCATCCAAGGAGTAACAACACTTACGGAGCAGGATTTTTTTCAGCCTTGATTTGAAAATATGAACATTGGGGGATGACTTAGTATGATCATCAAGAACATTATAGAGCCTACAACCAGTACCATGAAAGTTTCTTTGGTAAAGCGATGTGCGATGAAAATTAGGTTGCAAGAGATTTCTATGACGAGTGTTATAGCAGTGATTGTTATCCAATGCAAACTCATTTTTATTCTTATAGATATAAGTGCAAGCCTCCAGTATATACAAACTGTAAACTGTCAAAATACCAAGTGCTATAAAGTATTGACGGCAACTGGTTTTCATATCAATACCCTCAACAATTCGAATTGCATACTTTTGAAGGATGAAGATTCGACCCATACCAGCACTATTACCCCAATTCAGAATACCATACTTCATATGGAAGTGAAAGTGTGCAAAGTACAGCCTAAGCAAGACATTTTTGCTGCAGTGATTTTTAAAATATTTTATGCTGTAGCAACTACTTCTCAGCTTATTAGACAGTAGTTCTATATGATTTGCCCACTGCAGATGTTTGTCAAAAATCAATCCCAAAAGTTTCACTTCACCACTACAAGTTATTTCCCTTTCTGTATTTTCGAACAACACTGGTTCTCTCTCTTTGAAACGCCCAAAAAAAACCGTGACTGTTTTGCTGTGATTCAACAATAGGCAGTTCCTTTCGGACCACCGAACAATATCTTCATAAACCCTCTCAGCTTTGATCAGTAGAATGTCTATGCTTTTCTCAAGAAATTAATAAATTGGTATCGTCTGCATAACACACTACTTTTATATCTTGGTTTCTTTATATCAGTTTGATTAGATCATTGGCGAATATATTAAACAATGAAGGTCCCAATACAGACCCTTGAGGTACACCTTTATTAATTTCACGGCAACTACTCAGAACTTCATTCAGTCTAACAACCTGACTTCTGCCGTTCAAATAGGATTTGAATAATTTCAGCGGTACCCCTCTAATTCCATATGACTCTAACTTATTACATAAAAGCCCATGGTCAACCAAGTCGAAAGCTCTTGAGAAGTTAACGAAAAGACCAAGAACATACTTTCCCTTATCAAGATTGTCTACAAGACTTCTTTGAAAATCACACAGAGCAGATTCTGTGCTCATGTTCTTACAGAATCCATGCTTGTTCCTGGATAACATTCCCCGACTCCACAAGAATGATGAGAGTTGATTATTGATGTCCATCTCAATGAGTTTGGAGAGACTTTCATGTGGGTTCCCAGTCATGTTGGAATATTGGGAAATGAATTAGCAGATCAAGCTGTAGGAATTGCGGCTGATTCTCAGAATATTGATGTCTATACCCTCACTCTTGCTGAAACAAAAAATTTCGTAAAAGATTTCATCACAAAACAATGGCAATGAATTTGGAACGCAAGTGATACTCACCTGAGGAGGATAAAATCAAATGTTGACCTGTGGCATTCACATCCTGACATAACGAGAGGTGAGAGGGTGAAGCTTCATCGACTGAGATTGGATCACACTAGATTCACTCATTCATTTCTGCTGTTGAGTGAACCACAAGCATTGTGCTCAATATACGGAGCTCCACTTACTGTGGCTGTCTGGACCTGGGGAGAGGATGAAACACAGGTTAATGCCCACAACTACGGACGTAATGATTGCTTTAAGTCCTAACACCACGTCTACGCCGTGAACTCTGGTTAACACCAACGGTGTAGGGCAGAAAGCGTACCGGCCGGCGCTTAAACAGGCCAAACCGGGCTAAGGCAGAAAACCCTGACAGAAACCCCCTAAGCTAAGGTAAGAAGCAACGTGCCAAAGCTGAATGGCCGGTAGGGTATAACCGGTTTCTAGCGTTTTTCTTGGGGGAACAGGCCGACACCCCCTCGTATTTAGGCTTACTCGGGCATGCGGGGCTCTGCTCGAGTGGACCACACCATCCCTAGCTTCTCGTGGTAATTCTTATGTCTTCCGATAATAAACAAAATAAAAATGGAAGGGGAGTGGCTGGTCCGAAGTACTACTGAAGCCCTAGGGCTGGGCAGCTACCCAAGACCACTCCCAGGCCCCCACAGAAGGGGCACGCAGTCCCAAGCAGCAATGCTGGGTTAACACAAGCGGCCGCACCCGGAAGCGTCAAATCTGCGGATTCGGATCGCATAAATTCTTTGGAAGAACTCAGCAAAATGTCTGAGGAATTTCTGAGGAATTATAAAATTGGCACAGTAGCTCGCTTCAAAGTGCGGAAGCTGGTGGAAGGCGGAGGACGTTTGCCCACCAGCAGCCCTCCAGGCGGCAGTGGCCTATGGCAGGAGTCGCGGCCTCGACCTTATAATATGATGTGACGCAAATGCAGCGACACAAACAACAGAGGTGAGTCTCTTTTAGAATTTATCTCTGGTGAAGGGTTAGAAATAGCCAATTTAGGTAACGAACCAACCTTCGTTATCCGTACAAGGAAGGAAGTACTAGACCTAACTCTATGCTCCCCTCATACGAATGATTATGTCAAAAACTGGCGCGTGTCGGATGAGCCTTCGTGTTCTGATCACAGGCACATCAGATTTGACATCGACACTCCCTCAATTCAAATAGAGGAGTTCCGTAATCCTAGGAAAACCAACTGGGCTGGATTCTCTAGCTCCCTGAGGATTAATCTAGATACGGTAAACAAATCTGTCGAAGACAGAGTAGATCTCGATATTGTGACGCAGGGGATCAATGCTGCGATTCTGCAAGCTTTCCTACAGATGGAAAAAGGGCTACTCATGCCCCACCTCATTAGGATCTTCAGGTCTAGCATAGCGCTGAGATACATACCCAGGCCGTGGAGGAAAGTCAAAGTAGTGTTCATACCTAAAGCAGGTAGACACAATGACCACACTCCTAAGGCATACATACCCATCAGCCTCTACTCTTTCTTTTTAAAGACATTGGAGAAACTCATCGATAGGTACATAAGAGATACGGCACTAAAAGACAACCCTCTTAGCCAGTATCAATATGCCTACCAAACAGGCAAGTCGGCTGACCTTGCGCTAGACGACCTCAATAGGCTAATTTCGAAGTCAATTGATGATAAAGAAATAGCCATTGCTTTGTTCGTGGACGTGGAAGGAGCCCCATTCTAGCCTCCCCTTGCACTTTAAGGTGATGCGGGGAAAGACAGAGCATCACCTCCATGGCCGCTGTTGGGGTAGTCCTCATTCCCCCTGTTATGCATAGGCAAGCAAGTCTTTGCACCTTGCTTAGTGTTCTAATAGCGTTATGCTGCAATGTCTCGCTCCACCAGGCGATTGCACCATAAAGTATGGCTGGTTTGACTACCACTTTATACAGCCAATGTACAATTTTTGGTTTCAAATCCCAAGTTTTGCCATATGTTCTTCTCACAACCATAAGGCTCATGGTTGCCTGCTTTGTAACCCTTTGTAGATGTTGGTTCCAAGTTAGCCTGGAATCTAGTATGACTCTCAAGTATTTAACTTCCCCCGACATCTCTATAGGTGTACCATTCAGGTAGAGAGGTCCTAGCTCTTCTTTTCGTTTTCGTTTTGTGAATGCTACTACTGTAGTTTTGTGAGGGCTAACTGCTAGGCTCTCCTCATTGATCCCTTCAGTAGTGAGGTCTAATGCTTGTTGCATCCTTTCTTTAACAGTAGTATTGAATTTCCTCTGTTCCATGATAACCAAATCATCTGCAAAGCCTAGTACGCTGTGGTGATTTTGGGTTAGAATACGCAGCAGTCCGTCAATAACAAGACTCCACAGAAGCGGTGACAGAACCCCGCCCTGTGGACACCCCCTTGTAACTTTAGCCTGCAGTGTGGTGTCAGAGATAGTACTATTTATCACACGGCTCTTCAACATATACTCGATCCATCTATTAATAGTTTCCTCAATATTATGATGAGCGAGAGCTCGTGTGATGGATTTTAGATGGGTGTTATTGAATGCCCCCTCTATATCTAGGAATGTGCATAGAAGCACTTCCTTTTTCTCTAGGGCATTTTCTGCTCTTTAAACGAGCTTGTGTAGTGCTGACTCAGTGGAGACTCCTTCCCTGAAGGCATATTGGTCATTATGCAAAGCTTTCTTCTCAAGCACCTCATCCCTAATATACCTACCGAGGAGTTTTTCTAACGTTTTCAGTATGAAAGACATTAGGCTTATTGGTCTGAATGCTTTCGCCCCATCCTGTTCTGACTTGCCAGGTTTAGGTATGAAAGTGACTCTTACTTTAGACCATATTTTTGGTACATATCCCATTGCAAGACTGGTTCTTAGTACCATACAAAGTTTTTGAAGTAGAAGTTCTGGCCCTTCTTGTAGCATTTTGGGATAAACGTCATCGGGTCCAGCAGATTTGAATGGTTCAAACGAATTGATAGCCCATTTGATTCTGTGCCACGTGATTATCTTCTTAGCACACGCCTAGTTTTCCCTAGTCACTCTCCTGTTGAGAGTTGCCGGAGGAAGCGGTCTTTGTGCTACAGGTGCGTCGTCGATTACATTGGATTCGGGAAAGTGAACTCTGAAGAGTTCCATCAGTGTTTCTCTTTCATCCTGGGTGTACTTTCCATCAGAGCCTACTATAGCTCCGATCGGACTTTGTAGACCTTTTGAAAGTACCTTTTGAAGTCTAGCACCTGCGGCGGTTTTTTCGATATCCTCGCAGTACTTCCTCCAAGAGTCTCTCTTGAGTTTTCTCAATTTTTTGTTATAATCTGTTAGAATGGTTTTGTATTCACTCCATTACTCTTTGCTTGGTTGGATTTGCGTCTAACCTGTTTTCTCAAATCAGCGAGGTCTCTGCACCACCATGATGCGTTACGTTTGTAACTCCTTGTGATTAGAGGACAATTTGAATTGTTGGCTGGAATCATCGCGTCAGTCATTTGCTCCGCGATGTCATCAAATTCTATGGTATTATCAATTTTGCTAGGAATGTTGTGCAATTGCGTGTCTAGGTCTGCCTTATAGGCTCCCCAGTTAGTTTTGCGTGGATTCCTATAGTTTGAAGTTTGAGTTTTAATGCGCGTTATTTCGAATCTGATGTGTCTGTGATCTGAGCAAGAAACCTCGTCAGATACATGCCAATTTTAAATGTTATTGGAGATAATATTAGTACTTACAGTTATATCTATAACCTCATTGGCCCGTGTCGTCACGAAGGTCGGTGTATTCCCCTTGTTGAGCACATCCAAGTTGTTAGCTAGAATGAACTGCAGTAGCGACTCACCTCTGAGGTCTGTATTTTTGCTTCCCCAGATGGTGGGCGTTGGAATCGCATCCCATGATTAGTTGTGATCCGGTTCCTCCACAACTAACCATCAGTTCCTCTACTCCACTTGGTGGTGAGGTAGTAGGTGCATCACTGGGAAAGTAGGCAGAGGCTATTTAGATCTCCCCTGCCTTCGTTCCTCCCTTCTCCAGGGTTAACTTTATTACAACAAGGTCCCTAGAACAAAAACTCGTTAGAGGAAATACTTTCAAGCCCTTTTTAACAAGGATACAGGCCCTAGGGCGATCAGTAGTTCGGCAATAGAATAGCTCCCCACCACTCGCTCCTAGTCCCCTGATAACGCCCCCATTAATCCAGGGTTCTTGAATCAATGCTATATCAAATGAACCCATTAGCCCGGATAAGAGAGTTGAGGCTGCCTTACTGTGCTGTAGGTTCGCTTGAAGTATTCTTAACTTTGTCTGCATCACTCGGACCAGACTTCAGGGTCCTGAAGAATAACTTCCCCAGTTTATAGTAGGCCCTGAGGTTGTTCGCCTCCAGAGCCTTCATGGATTCCTCATCGATAGAGTAGGCCAGCGTCTGGCCCTTGTCCTCTACCTTCCGGGTGATCTGGATCCACCCGACTGTCTTCAGCAACGGATTTTGTTTGCTGATCCAGCTTCGGACCTCTTTCTCTTCACTGGCGTCCGGCACATGTACAAACACTCTCGGGCGCTTCGGGAGGTCTTTCGATTCAACCACAGTCAAATCGGCACCCTCCCAAAGGTTCCCAAGCGAGGCAATGTTGGCCTTCAGCCAGTTTTTCGTCACGTCGTTTGCGCAGTACATCCAACAGACCCCTGCGACAAACGACGAGCGTTCAAATTGAGGTGGGGTTGAACTTCTCGACGGCGTTCCAGCGATCAGTTCCGAAAGCTTCCCCTGTATAGCGTCCGCTTTCCTCTGATCTAGGAGCACCTCTGGATGACGGCGATCTATGATCGCCATCTTCAGCCCCCTAGCTACTACGTTAAAAGACATAGTCTGCTCTTGGCTCCTATGTCTTTTTGTAGGATTTTGTTTTCCGGGGGTACTCGAGTCGGAGCGAGGCCGTTTTTTGACCTCTTCCGCCTTTTTCCCCGGAACCTGCTTTTTTGGAGCAGGTTTGTTAGGATTGTCCTCTGTCCGTTTCCCAGAGGCAATCTTCTCGGCTTTCCGGAGTTTCCTTTTAAGGGCACCAGAAAGTCGAGGTTTGGAGCCCTTGTCCATGTCCATTGCTTGCGCAACCCCATGAACCGCTCTAACTACTTGTTGATAGTCTACCTTTTCAGGTTCCTCTCTGAGGGAGTCTATCTCTTTGGATTCCTCCTTTTTAGAAATATTTGTATTCGTGTCCATACTAATCCCACGGGTACTGGGGTCTTGAACGGCTGAGGATATCGGTAGGCCTATTGACTGGACGTAAAAAAAATCCGTACGCTAATGAAGTAAATTTTCTCGACGAACCCCATCAGTTTCGAGCGCGGAAAACGCCCTTGGGCACCGATTGACTCGATTCTCGAAAAATATTTTTTTGGGCGGTAGAGGGCGTGCCCGACCACTTGGACCCGCCAATGTCGGGCGATTCGGATGAAAACCGTCCGAAACCGCCGAAAATCGTACGGAAAAAAATTACAAAAATTTGCTTCGACGAAATTCGAACCGAAAAAGGTGGAAACCGCGTCGCTCTACGTGCCCTAGTTTCCAAGTTGGCTCGACCGAATTTCGGAAAAAGTCAGTGGCGTAGAGGGGTCTAAAAATATTTTTTTTTGACGTAGAACGCGTTGGCGATGAAATTAGCTCGATAAAACGTCATTTTCGCGTACTTTTTTTTCAAACCCCTCTGGGAATTTTTTCGGTACGCCCATGGTCGTCCTCTCGAAAAGTTCTTGAATGAGGGTGTTTTTAGATTTTCGCTATCTCTTTTCGTCTTTCCGCTATTCACGAAAGTTGCTTTGTAAGTAATTTTTGCATTTTTGCCCACCCTGTACCAATTTGAAGCAACATATACATTTTTGGAATCAGCTCAGCAAAGGCAATTCGGAAATTTAAAAAAAAGGGGGGGTTCCATTTGAAAAAAAATGTGATGACGTCATTACACGAAAGTGGTTCACCCTGTATATTAGATTATGATTTGAAACAATAGTAAATTGAAATCGAAAATCGACCTGTTTTGGGAGTTCCTAATTTTATTGTTCATTTAGCCAATAATGAATTTATGCGTTACTTTATGGACGCACTGTATAATATAATAGATTCGTTTATTCATCCTGTGAGATCACATGTGATATAGGACAAGTCAATAAGAGCAGTAATGAAAAATTCGTACAGTTACACTAAAAACTATTATAAGTCATAAAAAACATACAAACATGCAAATGAAACTCTATATGATAATCTCTTGATTGTTGTATAACTAAATTGATGCTAAATTGCTACTGAATTCTTGTGTTGTATACAGATCGACAAGAACATTTTTTGGTTTTGGTTTAAAAATATGTGTTGACAAACTCTTCAACTTCTGTAGAAGTGAATTGTACAGGTACAAACCAAAGTTATTTGGTGATTTTTTTGATAGTTCCAGGTGCCTGAAGGGCACAGTTCCTTTTGAAGGTATCATGATTACAATGTACATATTTCAACAGTTCAAGAATTAATATGCCACTGCCTGCTAATATTTCATGTTCATTAAAAATGTTTCGACATGAATTGTCAGGTGGACAGCCCACGAGACATCTTAGGATATGCTTCTGACATAGGAAGACACTGGGCAGCTGAAGTGTTTCCACATACAATTCCGTGAGAAATTCTGGAGTGAATTTCGTCGTGGTAAAATTTTATGCACTCTTTAGGTTTCTCAATTGATAACATTTAGGATTCAGAACTTCACATAATTTAGTACAGTGACTTCTAAAAGACAAGGTGGAATCAAAGAATACTCCTATAAATTTTTCATTTAACATCCGTTATGTTATAGATCCGTGTGAAACCCCTAGTGCATTAATTTCCATAGATAAGAAAACAGACCTTCCAGATTCGGATATTTTTACTCGTTGACCTCTATCTTTCAAGTACGAGTTAAACCAGTCATAATAAATATTACCTCTGATTCCGAATCTGTATATCATATTTAGTAGTGTGCTATGATGAACACAGTCAAAAGCATGACTGAAGCCACAAAAGATTCCCGTCGGGCTCTCGCCGCTTTCAATGGCTTCAATAGTTTCTTCGTAGAATGATGTTAAAGCGAAAATTGTAGTGTTTCACACGAAAACCATGTTGATTATCACTAATTATATGGTACTTGTTCAAAAAGTTCATGAGCTGATCAATCATAGCATATTCAAATATTTTCGATAAAACAGAGGGTACTGATAGTGATCTATAGTTTTCGATGTTTGCTGAGCATACTTTCTTCAGAATTAGACGGAAATTTCACTTCTGTAAAAGATTAGTGTTGGTGTAAGTATGTAGGGTCCTATTTTTTTAATGACAGTACCAGAGATTCCATCGAAGCTATAGGATAGTTCATTTTTTATTTTGTTTTTGGTTATTTCAAGAACATCATTTTCCGTTACATGGGCAATTAACATGCTATAAGTTTGAAAATTGTTATTAGGATGTGTTCCTTTCGTTCAGCACATTCGGATTGTTAATTGGAATACACTCTAGTAGCGATTCACCCCTGGGGTCTGTAGTATTGCTTTCCCAGATGTGATGATATACGTTGGCATCGCACACCATGACCTGTTAGGACAACATTTGGTTGAGCAGTGCCTCTACAAAGTAGGTACTCGCCACTAACTCTCCCAGCAGCTTAGTAGGGCGTGGGTACGGTTACAATAATAACTATATATAGATTAGGTTAGAGAGATTATAAGGGTTGAATTTTCCGGTGCGCCACTGATTTTTCATTCTGCCAGAAAAATCAGAAATCACCCAGATGGCAGGGACAGAGCACTGCGCTCAATAAAATGAGACTCAATCAAGTACCTAGTTTAAATCTAAATGAACCCTGGGGTTGGGTAGGTAGGAAATAATAGTTGCAACCCTTGGAACTTACTATATTAATATAAAGGCCGGCCGCGTGACATCACAGGGTAGCTTATATGAAGACAATTCAATCAGATGATAATAATTACAAAAAAAAGATACTTCAGTACATTCAGGTTATTGTTTTCAGAATGACTCAGCTGATGGTTCTGTGGAGTGTTGTCCAAGAGAGCTGATACTATTCAGTGCCTCCCTAGATTGTAGAGGTAAGCCAAGAGTTGTTGGTGACCAGGGAATATCTTGATACTGTCAAACAACTATCAGTGTTCAGCTTCGATACTGGGAACTCTTCACTGGACGAATATGAACGTATATGGCGAAAAGGAAGGTTTCTGACGGAGATGACAAAAGTACTATGTCCAAGAAGAGAGACCGTCAATAGAAAACTCGATGAAGGCCGCAAGGAGGAAGATGAGAAACATGAGGAGAGTGAGGAGGATCCTGAAAAAAGAAAACAACCACAGACCTGAGTGCGACCCGACGGGTGGTTAATCATGTTGCACAGGTGGTGGACACTTGTACCTTCTACTAACCTCGAATATGGATGAAGTATATTTGGTTTAGATGGAATTCGAACCTATTTTCCTTTTCCACTAGGTGAGATAATCAGATAGATTTACAAGGTAATTGACTAGATCAATATAGGATTTTCAACCTCAAAAATAATCTACGTACATGGCGCTCAAATCCTGCTGAGCTGATATTAATTCATTTATTCACGTCCACCATTGGTCCGATTGATAATGCTGGAATTCTTCGAACCCATCCAATGATGATCGATAAATCGAAGGATAAATTTCAACTCGCTACACACTTGATTTCTTTGAGGAATCAGGAAAGATAATACAAGCCGGAAATAGGTCAAAAATGTCCAATTTCAGGGATCAATAAAAAGTAATCCGTCTATCAAAAACTGACAACGTATCAATCCGTGGTGCAATGAAAAATTACTGACAATCTGTTATCAGTAAATCTGGGAAAATCACGATAAATAAATAATCGGATAACGCCATCTATGAAACGCTACCAGAAGCAGAACAAGGCAGAGCAATATTTTCATTTTATTATTCGTTAATAATTGAATTATTTATATATGTATATTTATTCGATCATTAAAATATTTATTGGAAGAATACCCATTCTGGAGAACTCTCGCTTGGTAACTGAGACAAATTAGTGGCTATCTATCGAACACAAACAACAATAGAACAACGCCATATAAAGCGGTACCTGAAGCAGAGCACTGGGTGAAACATGACCGTAACAGACCAGTTATGATCTGGTTTCTCTACGACTAGCCAGAATTTCTTCTACTCCACTTGGAGGTAGGGGAGTAGGTGCGTCTCTGGGGAAGTAGGCAGAGGATACTAATATTTCTCCTGCCTTCGTTTCCTCACTGTGTAGGGTCGTTCTGATAACAACAAGGACCCTAGGACAAAAATTCGGAAAACGGAAATACTTTCAAGCCCTCCTTAAAAAGGATACTGGCCCAAGGGTGATCAGTAGTTCCGAAATAAAATATTTCCCCACCGTTCGCTCCCACTCCCCTGATTAGGACCTCATTAATCCAGGATTCCTGAATAGCTGTATATCGAAGGAACCCATTAACTCAGGTAGAAAGCTGAAGCTGCCTTACTGTGTTGGGGGTTCGCTTAAATACTTTCTTTTTTGTGAGGTCATCTGACAAATGTGGATCATTCATGGAATGGAACCAGATATATACTTCCAGAAAGTATTTATATCGTTCGGTTAGATATTGTCAAATATCAAACATGATCCCCATACGATGATAATTTCCTTTTGTAAATTTCATAAACAAAATCTATCTTCGTTCATCTTGGCCATCAATCAAAAACACACAGTACATCATGTTTCCTGTTTAATTTCTATAGAATGTATGAATCAATCATTCAGATTTATTCATTCATTCATTTGTAGAATTGAATTCATCCGTTCAAGAAGCGACTTGGTCGGAAGCCCTGCATCACGACAATGGTATTCACCCCTTTTTCGGCTTGGGTGGCTATTAGGTAAGTTAGTACGGAAACGTTGTTTTTTTATATTTTTTTATATTTATTCACGATTATGAACATTCTTTCTTTTCGTTTTCTGTACTTTTGTTTTTTCTATAGTAATAAATGTATTTTTGATGATAGTAGCAAGTGATTTATTTGAGAATGCATGTAATTGGGTGATGGATTGAAATTAAAAACCCCCCAAGTGAGTCTGAGTTGCGACAATATCAAGGACTACCGTTCAAACCACGGTCATACACATAGGTCTGGAGACTACGGCATTTTTGAGTGATGGGGGTGGCACCAGTTTTGAAGAAAAAGTTGCCATAATTATCGGCTAGGAGGACATAGGGGTATAATCACGTGATTAATCTTTGACAACAAAACAAACGGTTAGGACTTGAATGGTGAATAAAATCAATGACAGAAATATTATATCTTGCAAAATTCTCTCGAATAAATAGAAATCATTCCTACTTTCAAAAAGCTAATGGGATCTGATTCGTGATTGGCTGACAAAGTGACAATAGAGGACAGTGCTGCAGGTGACGGAACATAAGAACCACAAGAATTTCATTTCATTTGTGCTCGAAATTGACAAATATTATCACTAGCAATCCGAATGACAATATCGTGATTTGTGGTGACTTCAATATTCCCTCCATACAATGGCATTTCGATGAAGTCAACAATCTTTGTAGTCCTAGGAATTATACTGACATAAGTAGTAATTTGTTGATCGATACACTCTCTTTTGGAAATTTTACTCAACACAATCACTTTACTAATTCATCTGGAAATATACTTGACCTTGTCTTCAACAACTGTGGTTACTTACGAAGGTTACAATTATGCCAATCACCCCTAGTTCGTGAAGATGAGTTTCATACTACCCTTGAATTCCTTCTGGAACTATCACATATAGACACGACTCGTAATTTGGAAAATAAATTTCATTCCTACAACTTCAATAAGGCCAATTATGACTTGATCAACAATTTCTTTGCTGGGATTGAGTGGCATGATCTGTTTCTGGGGAAAACTGTTGATGAGACCGCTGACCTTTTATATTCTAAGATCAATATAGCTGTAGATAAATTTGTTCCTAAAAATCCAGAAATCTGTAAAAAATTCCCTTGTTGGTTTTCTATTAGCACCATCAAGGTTGTTAGGGAGAAGAATAAATATCACTCAAAATGGAAAAAATACCATAACGACATGGATTATCTCACCTTCAAAATCTTATGTGGGCGTTCCAAATATTTGATAGAACTTGACTACAAAAAGTACATAGATTCATGTGAAAAAAACATATCATCCGATTCTAAACAATTCTGGCATTATGTAAAGACAAAGAAGAACTCATCCAGTGGGATAACATCTGTTATTATTAACGGTGATATCGTAACGGATGGTCAAACGATTCGTGAAATATTTGCTGATCATTTCTTATCAGCTTTCAGTGAACCTTTGAAAAACCAAGGAAACAGAGCATCTACTAGCTTTAATTCCCAAAATATAAGTAACTATTACATACCCGAAAACGTTATCAAATCTAAAATACAATCTCTCCCGAATAAGGGCCCTGGCCCGATGACCTTCCGACAAACTTCATTAAAATGTGTGCAGAGAGTTTGACATTTCCTCTTTATCCTCTGTTTAACAAATCTTTAGATGAAGGGCATTTTCCAATCGCCTGGAAAAAAGCATTCGTTGTTCCAAATCATAAATCTGGTCAGAAACAGTTACCTCAGAATTATAGACCAGTGTCCAAATTATGTATATTAGCAAAATTGTTTGAAAGTATAATATTTGAATATCTCTATCATGATGTCATGCAAATTTTGAATATACAACAACATGGATTTGCCAGAAAGCGCTCAGTCGAAACAAATTTATTCGAATATACTGAATATATATTGAAAAGCTTGAATAGCCGAGTTCAAGTAGATGCCGTTTACACCGACTTCAGCAAGGCTTTTGATGAGATCGATCATACATTGCTGGTACAAAGGCTGGCTGATGTCGGTGTGACCGGCTGCCTGTTGAATTGGTTTCGATCTTACGTGAGTGATCGTAAACAGGTTGTTTGTATTGGCAACTATCTCTCAAGATCAGTTAACATAACGTCGGGTGTACCTCAAGGTTCACATCTAGGTCCCCTACTATTTAACATTTATATAAATGACATTTCTGAATGTTTCAAATCTTCGTATTTTCTTATGTATGCTGATGATCTCAAAATATTTCATACTTGGACGATTGTAGGCTAATTCAGGAGGACCTTGACCGATTTTCAGAGTATTGCAGGAATAACGCCCTCTTCCTGAACCTCAACAAATGCCATCAGATGAAATTCAGTAGAAATTTCAACTTGATAACCAATAATTACACCATTCAGGATCATAATCTCCACACTTGCAGTGAAGTGAAGGATTTAGGAATTATCTTCGACTCAAAAATAACCTTCAATAAACATATTTCTTACATATCTAAGAAAGCGAACAAAATGCTAGGTTTCATTTTAAGAACAACTTATCCTTTTAAAAATTATAATACCTTGCGTACTCTTTTTATGTCATACGTTGATTTATTACAATATTCCACAATATTCCACTCGCCATTATAATTTGTTCCATACATCCATACCAAACACAAATTACTATTTGAATTCCCCTTTACATCGATGCTTGAAGGGTTATAACTCCATTTCAAACATAATAGAGATTGATATTTTTTCTGACTCTTTGACTGTCTTTGTGAACAAACTCAAGAAACACTTCTGTCTAATTGATATGTTCAGTATTTTTTTATATACATATAAAATATTTTTACTGTATTGTATTGAATTGCAACATGACATATTCAGTAGTATATATGTGAATACTGTTTCTGGGTTCGTCCCGTTTGTATTCCTGTTTGTGAAAATAAATAAATAAAATGAATAAATGTTTGGGCCACCCCCCACCATACGAGTTGCCAGACCTATTTATACGATCGTGGTTCAAACATTCAAGATGAGATTACATCAATTACCAAATTTCTTCCAAATTCTCATAATGTATCACCTCAAAAATATCAAAACCTAGAATGTTTCGGAGTTTCTTAAGAATCAGCTTAGAAAATATCGAAACCATTTCATCCTCAACCGACACAATGTCTGATCTTCACATCAGCAACTAATTAACATGAAGTTAATCACCACATATTATAAATACGTCACAGTAGCTTGAATGTATACCAATATGAGTCACGAACTAATTATTCGTAGTGTGTTGACCAGATGATGCTCATTTAAATACAGGTGTTTCTCTGAGCCCATATGTTCTTTGAATATTTGTTATAGATTCCCTATCATCGATGTACCCTATAATGGAATACGAATTTGTGATCAATATCAAGTACCTACCTATATTTTTCACTGTTATTTATGATATCTTGGTGTTCATTTGCAAGGATGAGAAATATCTGATATAAACATCGGTAGAACTGGTTACAGCTATATGAGGATGTGATAAATAAGAATTGAAATATATCTCGATATTTGAAATTGAACGATTATCTCTAGAGATAGGAGAAGAAAATGAAGATAGATGGGACCTTCCAATGAATCAAATATTATATGAATTCTCTTTGTGATTGCTTCGATCCCTCGAAAATCGTAAGAAATTGGGAAGTGACAATTTGTTCATTGGAGAGAACTATCGATGTTTCATATTCGGTACAGTTTTTATATACAGGGTGGCCCAACGAACTACCAGGAAGAGATTTTATCGAAAAAAACCTGAAACTTTGTATATGAGAGGGACAACTTATGACGCAAAAAGTGTAGCCCAAACTTTACCCCCCTAAGTGGGGGTAGAAGCACCCAAATTCCGTCTACTCGTTGTAAAGTTATGGACATTTGAAATGTCGCTAGTGCATTTCTCAAAAAATACAAAAAGTAAATCAATTTCGCTTGGGAACTTACCGTTTTGCTTAAGTAAATGTTGATTATGTTGTCCACCAACCTCCATACAATGATACAGATTATCATCAAACCGTAGTCGCACATTTTGCAGTACTTGAGGTGTTACTTCACGATATACGTTAACGACTCGTTCTCGCAGGTCTTCCAGGGTATCGGGTATACTTCGTTCCTCTTATTCAATCTGATGAGTAGCGATGAATAATCTCTGTGACTTGTCGTTATCACCATGCTTCAACTTTTGCTTCAATTTCTTTAGACTGATTTAATTAAGCATTGAAATCGGGACCTGAATATATGAATGATGTGTCATCGGCAAACATGACACATTTACAAGTAGTCATTTGATTACTCAACTCATTCACATATATAATTAATAAAAGTGGACCCAAGATAGAACCCTAGGGTACACCATGATTCATATCTTTGAAATCCGGTGAACAATTATTCAAATAGACAGCCTGAAACCGATTTGTCAGATATGATTCGAATAGCGAAAGTGATATTCCTCTTATGCCATAATGAAACAACAGCAGCAGAATATCATGAGCAACACAGTCGAAAGCCTTGGACAAGTCACATGGAGTGATACCTATATGGTGCCGTTGTTCAAGGCCCCCGACTATGCCGCTCACCACATCCATTACTGCGGCTGTGGTTGAACATCTTGCGACTTACTAAAAGATTTATTTGTCTGAAAACAACTCGTTAGTCTCTGCTTCAGAATTATTTCAATTATTTTGGAGAATATCAAATGATTTAAAATGGGACGATAGTTTTCAATGAGTGATGAATCTCCTTTTTCAAATAGGGGGATAACTTTAGAAAATTTCAAAACATCTGGGAATCTCCCTGTACTGAAAATTCTGTTTATTAGATCGGTTAAAGGTACCATGATTATATCCGATGTTTCTTCGACGATTTTACTATTCAAGTCATAGACATCAGCGCATGCAGAATTCTTCAGAGAATGATTGGTATCAATAACCTCTTGTTGGGCAACTGGAACCAAGAAAAAAGAAGAGGAAGGCACTGGAAGAGTGTCTGTAAAATTGAGTATTTCATTTTCCGGAATATCAGGTAATGATTCTATAATAAATTCTGCAACTTGGACGAAATGATCATTGAAGTTGTTCGAAGTGATATTATCATTAATTCGGGGATTAGATTTTGTCTTATTTCTTTAAAAATGTATTATATGCCAGCTAGCTTTTGATTTGTTTTCAGCAGTATAAATGTGATCATTATATACAGACTTTTTAGTAATTTTAACTCCTTTCATATATTCCTTTCCCATTGATTTATAGATAGTGATTCATTGGAAAATGGGCATAGTGCGAGGGTAAGTAGATGTCGTCTAGCTGCTTCTGAAAAACCCCCATACGATGGGTTTAGTCCCCTGTATAAGCGAGATACAGAGTGATTTATGTATATCCCCTATTTCTTCAATGGCTCATAACTTACGATCCGCATTGTATATTTTATTCATTTTCACAACATAAACTCATTATCCTGTATGCTACCGAATTTCGAATGAATGAAACTGATAATCCAGGTACGGACTTGAAAAAATTTAAGGAACTTATAAAAATATTCCTGAACAAATGAGTTTGGTACTTTCACATGCCAATCTTGTAACTGTTAATTTGAGTTGAAATTATTTTTTTTTTCGATGAAAAGGTGGTACAGAATAAAAAAAAAATACCCTTTACTTCTCTAAATGCTATTCTTTCACCTTCAATCAATGAAATTACTAACCATTACATGGTATACTAAATTTTGGTTCACAACTTTGATGACAAATAAGTCAACAGTTCTTATTTGGAACAAAGTGCTATTTCAATAACCAGTTACAAACACCCCGTATGTGTGATGAAGATTGCATTCACACTATACAAATGATAACACACATTCCGAAAAAGCCCATCATCGAACCAATTGATGAACGGTTTTTCCTTTGAGAATTTTTTCTTCATTGAGAAATGTTTTTCTACTAAATTATCATAGGTGTTGCGACCTCCTCATTATATAAAAATAAGGGGAAGCTATGCGAACGGCAGCTCTTCGTCGTGTAGGCACTATGGGTTCGTTTTCTCTGATTTTAAAAACACAAAAAAATATATGGGCACCACTCAACTTTTTGATTCTTCAGAAATCTCTGGAAAATTGAGGAACCTAAATGAGACTTATAATTCTTTTAGTCAGATATACATATAGATAATATTAATAATAGGAACTGGAAATAATTCTTTACAACAAAATATTGTGTCTCCGGATCAGATAACAAAAACAAACAAATTAATAAATGGTTGGTTTAATCTCAAACAACTAGGAACATACAAGACATCAGTCATTTATATTTCCGAGAATGGATTTCAGATGAACAATTTCAGTCTGTATTTCTCTACTCTATGTAATTTGTGACAGTGATCACTATGGGGGCCAGGGCACAGTACTATGTCAAGGACGTCAACCCTAATAATAATAATAATAATAATAATAATAATAGCTTCATTTGTCCAACAGTCGAAACCATTTACAGGACAATCAATATATATAAATACAATATAATATAATAATTTGAATGAAATAATTACCTAAGAGTAATTTCAGGAACAAAAAACCTCAAAAACACAGCAAAAACAAAATAGAGAGAAAGAGTGCACTAGTTAGATAAGTAAACCTTTGCTACCCCAATGAGTTCATTAATCTTACAGATATGCAAATCACAATAATTACAGATCTTGTTGTAATTGTTACACATAACATAGATAGGGGATTTGAATAAAATATTAGTTCTAGCTTTCTGGGTTCTGAATACAATTTTCGATCTTGTTTGAACATGAGGTACATTGAACTTGATCTGAGCAAGCAAGGTCATAGAGTCAATAGAATTATGCAACAATTTGTGGAGAAAAATTAGAGAAGCACAATCCCTACGCGACTCAATGCTGGAGAACCGCAGACGGTCACACAAGTCATCATTTGCCATCCCTCGTTGCGGATAAGTTCCGTCAATTTTGAATATTAAAAATTTCATAAATTTTCTTTGGACACGTTCTATTGTTAGCTTATGGCAATCGTAGATGGGATACCAAATGATAAGAGCGTAATCCAACTTAGATCTAACGTTGGCAAAGTACAGGGTTTTCAAAGCCGTGACATTTGTAAAACTTTTACAGTTTCTATAGGTGAATCCCTAGGATCTCATAGCTTCAGAAGTTACCCTATTGATGTGATCGATAAAAGTTAATTTCGAGTCAAATATGACTCCCAGATCTTTCATATTATTAGAGTGTTCCAGTGCTTGATTCCCTATATGATATGTGAAATTGTGTGGCTCACATCTTCTAGTATAAGTAACACTTTTACATTTTGAAATATTCAAATTCAATTTATTATTCACACACCAACTTTGCATGATATCTATTTTATACTGGAGTCTGTGACAGTCTGAGATATTTTCTACTTCTGAATATATTTTTATATCATCGGCAAAACATAATATATTATCATCAACGAGTTCACATAAATCATTTATAAAAATCAGAAACATCAATGGCCCCAAATTCGATCCTTGTGGGACTCCAGACGTCGCAATATAATTATCAGAATGATGGTTATTATATGCAACAAACTGTCTACGCCCCACTAAGTAAGACCTAATGAATTGTATAGAGTCTTGATTGAAACCATAATTCACTAGTTTGTTGAGCAACACATTATGATCTATCTTATCGAATGCCTTCGAGAAGTCAGTATATACAACATCGACTTGTCCACCAGTGTCTAGAGATTCAGTTATATATTGTGTAATAGTGAGTAAGTTTGTAAGTGTTGAACGTTTGTCAACAAAACCATGTTGGTGTTCTGATAACTGGCTTCTGATTGATGGATAGAATCTATCACACAGAAGTATCTCGAAGACCTTCAAAATCACTAACTGATATGGTAAAAATTATAGAGAAATCCTAACTGAGGATATTATAGGTGAATTATCGTGAAAGTGATATCATTTATGAAACTTGTTCTTGTACTTCCTGTTGGAGTTCACTGAGCTGTAGGGAAGTCGACAGTCCTTGGTAGGAGTATCTAACAATCCAAGGGTGGTGGTGGAGGATGTAACTCCGGGATGTGGTGATGATCGATGACTGCTGCTCAGCAGACTTCACCAGGGGATGATGCAGCTAACCAGAACCCAGGGCGGAACTCAACTGTTACCTTCAGCCAAATCTCGGGCAGGGAACAACATGGAAAGATGGCCAAAATGGGCGGTTATAGCCTCTCTGGATGACTACAACTAGAAGCTGCCTCGAGAGATGATTCGTTCTAAAGGGGATTCACTTCCTACCCTAGGACCTTCAATAAAGGTTTGAGTTCAATTAAAAAAAAATGTCGGTACGGCGTCGTCGGTTTTCACGTGGTATATCTTCAAAATCGACGAAATGAGATCCAGGTAGTGGCTCCCTTCTACAAATTTCGCTACACAGCGTCTACCCAATACTTGGTGTATTGTAATTTCTTCAAATTTGGCACTATTAACCAACTGATCACCACCAAAGTACCGGCTAGGACCAACTATCTAGAACACCTTTCGCCACCGACTCTCTAATTGAATAATCTACGCAATTCCTTCAATATGCGCATTATCTCTGTTCTCGAACAATCGTCACATAAAAAGGATCAAAAGATTTTTTACTTTCTTTCATCGCTAGTAGTGGGTATGTGACATACTGGGTGTTCATTTCTCAATACGAAAGAAGGTCAAATCAAATCAACAGTATACCACCATAAAGTATGGAAAATTCAAATGCTACAGTGTTTACCAAGAAATTTGCCAGTTGATCAGCATCGAGTTCATTATCTTCGAAAATATCTCAGTTTACATCAATCAGTGCTTTCCTCAACCTCTGTACACCAGGTATTGTGATTGCTCTCTCGTTAATATAGAATTATTTTTGGCAGTACCTACTCAGTTTTTTGTTTATAATTGCGTATTGTCCAGAGTGATCGGACCGACATGGTTCTAGAACACCAGTTTTGAACAATTCCGCATCAAAGTTCGTCAGAATATTATCAATACAGCTAGATTTTCCAGCTGCGATTCTCGTATGATCATTAATAACCACCGACAAGCCAAAATAATGCAATAAGTAAGCAATTCATTCAACATGAAATCATTGTTGAATTCAAAATGAATATTGAAATCACCAACGATTATGATTTTTTAACCAAACTTGGAAAAATGTTCCAACAGCTGTTCCACACTGTCAATAAACATCCCGAAATCTCCCAAAGGAGATCTGTATAATGTAAAAATTAATGTTTTCAATTCCGGAAGCTCAATCCCACAAATTCCAGAATGAATTTTGATATTGAAGGCACTTAAATCAACCCTCCATTTTATGATTTTTTAGATAATAGAAATTAACAAGTTCACATCCAGGAATATTTATCGTTTTCAAGTTTGTTTCCTCCTGCCAGTGCTCTGTTATACAAAACACATCGAACCTAACGTCATCAAGAAATAATGCAATTTGCTCTAATTTATTTGACAGACACTGTGTGTTTATATGGAACATACTCAACGAATTTGTACAATTTAGGTTGAATAAAAGATTGCTATCTGATAAAAAATAGGCTTCCTTTTTGTTTCATACTGTATAGGGTCGCTCTTCCAGATTGGTGGTTTTCTGAAAATTTTCTTCAAATTTGAATCTTCGGATGGCTGCTCCAGTTGGCCATATGGAAGGATCATAGATTTCATCAATGTGTTCCATTGGGAAGGTCATTTTATGAGTCGACATAAGTTCAGTTCCAAAAAGTTCCAAACATCACAAGTGAAATTCATTTCAGGGGCATTCTTCTTCCATATGCCCGAAAGGTGTTCGGATTTCATATCTGCGTATGAACGGGATACATATTTTCATTGTCATTTCAACCAATGATCACCTTGTATTTGATTTTATTTTTATCGGATGAGCTCTGTCGGGGACTCCAATTTTTGTTGTTATTTTCTTCTTTTCTTTTTGTTGTGGGGTACTCGTTTCAACAGTTTTTACTGCATCTCTGTGTGATCAGGTTTTTGGTTGAACCGGCACAGTCGCAGGTATATTATTTATCGGAGGATTTTTTACCGTTTGCTTTGGGACTATCGAATTTGTATTGTGACTAGTAGATGGCAAGGCATGTACTATTGGGAATTGTTTATCATGATTCACGTCACCAATGAAAATATAATACTCATATGTTTGTGCTCGATTTTCTTCGAAATATTCCTGTATGCTTTGGGCTGGTGACCGGTAGCAAGCTGTTATTCAGATATCGTTGTGCCTAATTATAGATCCATATCAGCCCAAACAAAAGAACAGAACAGAAACTGACAATAAAGAGACTGACAATATGATAATAATAATAATAATAATAATAATAATAGTAATAATAATAATAATAATAATAATAATAATAAAAATAATAATAATAATGATGATAATAATAATAATAATAATTACTATGTGCAAAACAAGATGAAAAAAATCAATTAAATATGAGTGTATCATAGTAGGTACAATATTAGACATGGATAAGTATTAAACAATTTATAGTTGATGATATAGGAGAAGATATACGAAGCGAGACAACCCACAAGAGATGATCCACAAGGCGAGAAACAAACTTACGCATTTACTCTTTTAAATGAGAAATGGGCAGGTAGATATTTTACGTTACTGCTAAATTTGATTGTCCAATATATATTTTTTCTGAGTTCTTTTAAATTTAGAAATATTATAAACCTCAAACTCGGATGAAATGGCATTATAATGAGAGTAAATTTGGTATGTAAACGAACGCCTGAAAAACTCAGTCGTGAATGAGTGAACAGTAAGTAAACCTCTTCTTCTAACATTTACATTATGGACATCTGAACGATACGTAATTTTGCGGTGTAGATAGGAAGGTTTCCTATCAATAATTATTTTATGGCATAAGGTAATAAAATTAAACTTCCTTCTATTCTCCAATCTCCTTCAATTCATGAGATACTCGTTTTCGTCTTCTTATACCAAAAATCATACGTAGGCAAGAGTTTTGAACTTTCTGAATATTATTTTCAAATAGGTGAGTCAGATTAGGCCCGTACAGAGCATCTGCGTAATTGAATAATGATAGCACAAGTGTTTCACAGAGATATTTTTTAACATGAATAGGAAAAATTTGTCGATTGCAGTATATCATTTTGATATTACAATAAGCCCGTTGTAACAACCTGTTTATATGCCTTTCAAATCTCAGTTCAGAATCCAATATAATTCCCAAATTTTTCGCTTCACTTACCACCTCTAATTCTTCGTTACCAATAGTAATATTTACCAAATTCAATAAATTTTGTCTGTTTCGCTTAGTGCCAAACAGCATGAACTAAGATTTCACTGTGTTTATAAGTAGGCAGTGTTCAGTTGCATACCTGATAAATTCATCTAGATTTTTATTGATAACGATACAAGCGTTATCCACATCAGCCTGCCTGAAGCTATGATACAGCTGAGTATCATCAGCATATAAATGAACTTTGCAGTCATGTATTTTATTTAAGAGATGAGAAGCATACATAGAAAATAGTAGTGGTCCAAGGATCGACCCTTGAGGTACACCAAATCCTAGTACGGGACAGTCTGAACTAACACCATTCATAAAAATTTACTGTTGCCTAAATTTGAGGTAGGCTTCTATTGAAGAACAAGCATCATTAGAAATACCCATATATTTCAAAATGCAAATCATTAAATCGTGATTTATCGTGTCAAAAGCGCGACTAAAATCCAGCATAACATGAATTAAAACAGTAGTACTACTATATTCTTTACGAAAACCTGACTGTATTGAGGGTAATAGTAAATGTATATGTAAATAATTCTTAATTTGAGATTCCAAAGTTTTTTCCAAGATTTTTGACAACGCAGGTAGAATAGTTATGGGACGTAGGTCTTTGAACTCAGTTGGATCTTGTTTTTTAGGTAGAACTTTGACAACTGCTCTCCTCCATACCTCCGGAATGACATTTTCGGTTATGCAAGAATTCACAATATGTGTAATGAACGGGATAATAAATGGACAACACAGTTTGATGAAATTTATACTTAATCCATCACATCCGGTAGCGTTTGATTTAATGTCACAACTTGCTTTATAGACAAGTAAATCATTAGTTTCACTAAATTTGATATCGGAATCATTAAGTTTATTTGATTTATAAAAAGACTTCATTTCATCCGATGGTTCAGATTGCGGCACTGATTCAATAAAAAATCTATTAACTTCATTTGGATCCCTCAGATTTTCTGGGATATCGAGTGATTTGTGCGGTAAAAATTTACTAGCTCTTGAAATTCGCCACATATATCTTTTGGTTTACTGTTACTGAATTGATAGATAAAATAAGCCCTTTTCTCTCTTTTGATGAATTGGAATGTAGAATTTCGTAAATTTTAATGAGTTTGTAAAGTTGCTTCAGTTCTCATTCTTTTATACTTTCTTAGAGTTTTGTCTCTTTCGTCCATAATTTTTTTAAAGAAAATATTATTCACGGTGCTTTAGGTTTTGTTACCCTCGAAGTAACAATAGGAGTGTAACGGGTTAAAATAGGTATTTCCAATAAGAGGTCCAACACTGGTTCACTGTAGATTTATTCTATGATGCTATTGTCAATTACATGATTATATATATTATTGTACCGCGAATTCCAGTCAACTCTATATATACACATAATTAAGTGTGACAATGCTGATCTAGCTGTATTGCAGTTCATCGATCACTTTGATACTTTCGTAATCAACTTGATCAACGAAAAGCACTACACCTTCCTTTCCGAGAGAATGAACTTCATTTTGGCCATTTATGAAGGTAATTCTGATAGGAGTATTGGGATCAGGCTGATATCAATTCCTTAACATATTGACTATACATAACAACAACAGCTTACAATCAATTTACATGAACCAAAAGAAATTATGACATGTACATACTTAATTCTATAACATATTGTATATATCATGTATCTTTACAATGACCCCTTGGGCCTCATGAAAGAAATACAACCCCACAGTATGAAACTAAACTACGAATGATGAGTGAGCAAATTCTCAAATATGCTTATTGATCATTTCAGTAATATATGTAATATGAATATAAAAACATGTTGTCTCTTAACCTAGGTTACATTGAAATAGTTTGAGTAGACGTCTACTATAGGTACTTAGATAATAACAGTTTATGCGTTTCAATTGTAAACAATGAATGAATTAATCGTATACACACAGTACATAGCTACAAATCTTTTTACTGCATCAGAATTATGTGGTACTGGATAACTTTTTATTATGTCGTATTTGGATTCGTCTGGCAAGATACCCTAAATACGTAACTTCTTTTCTAAAAAACCTACACTTTTCAGGATTTAGCTTTAAATTGAATTTTCTACAAGTCTGAAAAACATCTCGAAGATTTTTCATATGATGTATCTTTGAACATCCTACCACTATCAAATCATCCATATAGAGAAATGCTTTTTCAGGAGTGAGTCCTGAAAAGGCGATGGACATCATGCGCGAAAAGCAGTTTGGGCTCACTGCAAGGCCAAATGGTAACCTCGTGAATCTGAAAGAACCTTTGTAACAGAGAAAGATGTCAAATCACGTGATTCTTCTTCTAGTTCAATTTGATGAAATCCAGAAATCAGATCTATAACAGAGAACCACTTTGCACGGCCTAGTTGGTCTAATATATCATCAATTCTCGGCAAAGGAAATTTGTCTGCACCTAATTTTCTATTCAGTTGACGAAAGTCTACTACTAGCCGCCATTTTTTCTCACCCGTTATTCCTTTCTTTGGTACCAACAATACAGGACTATTATAATCGGAAGCTGAAGGCTCTATAATATTATTTTCAATCATATTATCGATCTGTCTATTGATTTCGTCCTTCTTTACTTTTGGGGTTCTATAATTTTCAATGAAAACTGGGTTGTCATCACGAATTTTCAATTTTCGTTTATAAAAATTGTTGACAGTTATCTTATCCGTTTTCAGGGCAAAAATGTCGTTGTACTCTCTACATAGTTCAATCATATCCGTTCTGATGAATTCTGGAATGTCTCGACTGAATTGTTTAAGAAGAATGTCTTGTCTATTATCCGCTTCGTTTTCAATTCGATAAATGTCGAACTCATCAACATTGATTGTTTTAATTTCGAAATTTTCAACTGTGACTGTTTCGAATATTGTGTTCAATATTTTAATGATAGGATTTTGACTACATACTATTGATTTCGCTATGAAAACTCCGTTCGCTAGTTCTTGATTTAAAACTAAAACATCATGTTTGAGATTATCGAATTTCTTGATATATCTCGAAATTTCGCAACGTGCTGGAATTACTAAAATATCTTCCTCAGGACTATCATAATTTGGTAAACTCAATTGTCTTCGATTGAAAGTAAATGTCATTGTCCATGAGGAATAATCTAAATGGCATCTATATTTTGTCAGGAAATCTCTTCCTATTATACCGTCGGCAGGAATAGGAAAGTTTGAATCGACAATATGAAAGTTATGTTCTATTTCACAACCGTCAATATAAATTACAGTTTTTGTTGTTCCCAAAGATTGGACAAGCCCTTCGGTTACACCTCTGATTTTGCTAGCTGTTGATAAATCTAATATTTGGTCAAAATTCACTTGAGTTTTCTTCATTAATGAAATATCCGCTCCTGTATCTAAGATTAGGTAGTATAATTTGTTTATTCCCTGTCACTTCGGTTTCAACCATCACAAAATTTGAAAGTGATACATCTACTCTGAAAATGTTTATATTTCCCCCACTCGAGTTTGTTGGGGGCCGACTCCGTTTCCCTGGTCCGGCTCTGTGTCAAATGTTCTTACTGCGTGGTAATATCTACCGCCTCTATGTCTGCTTCTATAGGAATACGAATTCGTATTTCCGCGTCCTCTATAGGAATTATTATTACCGTTATTATTTTGAAAACTTCCTCCACCGCGAAAATTCTGATGAAAATAACCATTCCTTCTATTACCTCGTCCGAATTGATGCCTCATATGTAAAATTTGATTTGAACTACTTGTATTGCTATCATCAACATTCACGAATTTGGTTATAACTTTTTGATAGGTATTGAAGCTACTTGCTTCCATTATTATTCTTACACGATCAGATAAAGTATTTTTAATTATTGAATTTAACGTAGCATCTGCAGTATACGAATCGGCTGTAGTGTTTGGTACGCCTTCTCTTATATAAGCTCTTTTCAACCTAGCTGCGAGAGTCTCGATTTCCGTGGAACATTTCATGGAATCTTTAGAATTTTGTTTCAACGATAGTAATTTCGCAGTGACCAATCTAGAACTTTCACCTCTGATATAATTTTTAATTTTGATTATGATACTTTCCAAAGTATTGTCGCTTTCTGTAATGATATCTTCAGCATTACCTGTAAGACGCGTTTTGACGAATGCTACTGCGTTTTCTACATGATCCTCAGAAATTGTTTGAAGGAGTGACAAAGAGTCCAAAAATGATTGTAATTTATCGTGCGAACCGTCAAATTCATACGGCAAAATTTTGCTTGCCGCGTTAAAGAACTCAATTGCTGACGTCGGCATTATATCAGCTTTGTCCTCCTCTTTTTCATCCTCAAAGATACTTATATCTATTGATTCTAAACAAGAAGACGGCACTCGATATTTGACGCCAAGGACCTGAAATGATCTAATAACTGTATCTCTAATCGAAGTAAATAATTTTTTAACCGCAAGTTTCTGTTGTTCACTCAAAGAATTCCATGAAAGAGCCAAAGTTTGTGTAAATCTATTAAATAATAATATAACGTTATTTTTGACCCCTTCTCGAACTGATCCGCTTTTTGGAATTTTTTTTTTCAAAACTCGCTTGGTTTCGTTCAGAATCTCCTGGTTTATTATTTGTAACTTGTGGGAGATATCTTCCCATTTAATGCTCATTCAAACTACTATATACTATACTACTTCAACCAAATGAATATTAAACATAACATACTGTAGATGCACACAATAAAAATTGAATTATATATAAATTATGAACAATTTGAACGAAAATCGTCGAGTCGTCAATACTATTTAATTAGAATTTTGATGAGAGTGCACCAATTGGTTTTGTTGATGGTTATCATAACAATTTACTGAATATATTTGAAAACTAGCTGATCACGCTTTTTCAAAAAGTCATTGAACCAACATGGAAATAGAACAACTAACGACACAATGTCCTCGAATGACCCCACAATGGTTTTTATGTGAACGATTCCTTTAGCATGCTCTGCTTTTCTGGTCACTACAGCACAAACACAAAACACATTTCTAAGCTTCGATGACTGCCATGCTCCTCCTGATCTCCCTTTTCAAATTTCTTCTGTAGGCTTTGAATAATTTCAACCCTAATTGTAGAACCATTACCGCCACGATGATATATAATAGGACTGTCACCTGTGTTGTTGGCTGAACATTTTCTTCTTCAACTATGAAATTTGAATTCACGACGCCAGTGTCCGTAACTTCTTGATGTTTTGAGTTACTTTTCCCCATTTTTCTGGATGTTCAATAAACTCACATTTGGCAGGTTTGGCAGGATCGCCATGTAACGGGTTAAAATAGGTATTTCCAATAAAAGGTCTAACACTGGTTCACTGTAGATTTATTCTATGATGCTATTGTCAATTACATGATTATATATATTATTGTACCGCGAATTCCAGTCAACTCTATATATACATATAATTAAGTGTGACAATGCTGATCTAGCTGTATTGCAGTTCATCGATCACTTTGATACTTTCGTAATCAACTTGATCAACGAAAAGCACTACAGGAGCATGCCTATCAAGCAAATTATTTAGACAATTGACTGAGTAAGTAACCTTCCCATCCACTGTTTCCTGATCATATATCCTGAAAAATAGCGTGTCAAAGAGATCACGTTGAAAATTATCATCATCAAAATTTCTGGAATTTCTATATGTTACAAGTTTAGGACCTCTCTGTTCATTAGATATTTTTAACTCACAAAATACCATTGAATGATCTGAAATTACTTGTTGCATAATACCTTTATTATAATTAGTACCTTCGGGAATTATTACATAGTCTAAAAGTGTTGCAGATGAAGCAGTGATTCTAGTGGGTTCATCAATTACTTGACGTAGATTGAGTGATTCTAAAATCGAACTGAATTTTTTAACGCTCGTATTTTCATATTCCAATAAATTTAAATTGAAATATCCTATACAAATAGTTTCATCAACAATAGGATATATTGAAGCAAGGATATCTTCAAATTCATCTAAAAAAATATTCGTATTTTGTTCATGTGGTTTGTAAATAATATCTACAGCAAATGATTTCTTGCCAATAACTACCATAACCCATAGTTGTTCCCAAATATAGTCCAGTCTACTAATAAGTATCACGCTACGCATCTTATTTCTAACATATATATACATACTCCCCTACCATGAAAATTTCTATCAGCTCTATATAAGCGATAATTACTAATATTTATAACAAAATTATTAACAGAATTTTTCAACCAAGTTTCGAATATCAAAAAAATATCAAAATAGTTTGTTTCACATCAGTTATCGAAGGAACTAGTGAACCTTCAAGAAATCCATTTTTTGCAAATGTCCCAGAACTAATTTTTATCAACAGTAAAATAATATTAAGTGGCAAAAAGTAATATTTTATTTTCCAATTCAGCAAATACCATCAACAAAGCAAAAACCTCCACAAGCAAAAAACCTCCATAAAGGTGTGAGTCAATTGCACCCAAATTGCTGGTGCTGCAAAATTAATCCCATTATGAGTTAACATACAAAGATTTATATATATATATATATATATATATATATATATTTATAACTATGATATATATTTCAATATACAGGGTGAGTCAACAGGATTCCCGCGGTCCATAGCTCCGTTGTGAATGACTCTTTCAATTATTTGTATTTTTTTTTTGTCAAAGACACCATCTAAGACCATCTCCCAAAATTATTTTCATTCATATAGGGTGCGTCATTGAAGCGTGGCTCACCAAAGTTGGTCTTCTTCAAATGGAACACCCAGTATATTTTCATACATTCCGTTTAGCTGTTCCATTGGCTACTCAACGATTTTTTCATTTTTCAATTCCGATGCGGTGTTGCCGAGTTATTTGAAAAAAAAACTATTTTGTAGACTTCTTTTTGAAAAATCGCCCATTTCACATTTATAAATATTTTTTGAATATAATTGAAGAATCGTTGGTCGATATGATGAAGTTCATTGGGAATATCAAGAATTTTGAATACATTGAACAGGATGTTTGAAACAACAACTCAAAATTTAGCCTTTTTCAAACATCAGTATTTTGAAATTTCCAAATGGAGTACCCTGTATATTTTCATCGGAATCGTCTTCTTTTTCATAACTCTACACTTTTCATTCTGGACGTCATGTACCTAAAACAATCTGTTTTCGAGATATTCTGGTATAAAGAAATTGTTCAATATCAAATCAACAATTCTACTCAATTTTTCACCTACATGTTTTTTTCATAGAAAATACTGATACTGAATGCTGTTTCAATTATTCATTCCATCTTCAAAAGCATTCTGGCAACTCATGAATTACTAGCATTGCAAAAGAAATTTTTAAATATTTTTTCTATTTAGTTATCCGTGACTGCCGCAGAAAAAATGATTATCGGAATTCAGTGAAAAATGGATAGGTAGAGGAGGGCCAGTTCAGTGGCCTCCGAGGTCACCGGACCTCAGAAAAATTGATTTTTTTCTATGGGGATACATTAAATGGGTTGTCTATGAAACTCCGCCTACAACTCCTGAAGACGTGAAAGCAAGAATACGTTCTGCTTTCAGGGGAATTTCTGAAGACATGCTGGAAGGTGTGGAGACTGATTTCCGAAACAGATTGCGAGTCTGTATTGGTGAAAATGGCAAGCACATTGAACATTAACTGCATTAATTATTGTTCTTCTCTATTAGATTCAAATAAATATGATTTTTTGTATTAGAATTTAGTCAATATGATTTTTTATGCGTAGCTTAATTCCAAATAAGGCACAAAAGGAGAACATTTGTCAATATTTTCTGTGGAAAAATATTAAACTTTTGGATGTAGAATATCTCGAAAACCGGTTGTTTTAGGTACATGACGTCTAGAATGAAAAGTGTAGAGATATGAAAAAGAGGTCCATTCCGATGAAAATATACAGGGTGTTCCTTTTCAAAATACTGATGTATGAAAAAGGCTAAATTTTGAGGTGTTGTTCCAAACATCCTGTACAATGTATTCAAAATTTTTGATATTCCCAATGAACATCTTCATATCGACCAACGATTCCTCAATTATATTCAAAAAATATCCAGAAATGTGAAATGGTTGATTTTTCAAAAAGAAGTCTACAAAATAGGTTTTTTTCAAATTACTCGGCAACGCAGCATCGGAATCGAAAAATGAAGAAATCGTTGAGTAGCCAATGGAACAGCTAAACGGAATATATGAGAATATACTGGGTGTTCCATTTGAAAAAGACCAACTTTGGTGAGCCACGCTTCAATGACGCACCCTGTATGCATGAAAATAATTTTGAAAGATGGTCTTAGATGGTGTTTTTGACAAAAAAATACAAGTAATTAAAATAGTGATTCACAACGGAGCAATGGAACGCGGGAATCCTGTTGACTCACCCTGTATAATCGAGAGAGGAGAGAAAAAAAATACATATATACATACATCAAAATGTTCAGAAAAATTTAATTTTGTCGATGTCATCTATGGAGACTAACTTCCTAATTTGATTAGCATTATCAAATTTCACAAACACGTTTTCATGATGTGTCCAAATGGTTCCATTCCTACCCACTTTATTCAGTGCAGCTTTCAATACTTCAACTTTATCAGGAGTAAGGTCTTCTCTTACGGCAACCTTGGTTTGTTTTAAATGTCTCTTATTCTTGTAGACCAGTTCCTTATAATAGACGGTAGAAAATCTCACTAATATTGGTCTGATTATATTGTTTACCTTTTTTCCTACTCTGAAGGATGATGCAATAACTTCTTCACCAACGTTCAAATTCATTGTTCCTGTTACTATGTCCAAAACCAACTTACTGCAGATTCCTCCTTCACTCTCTTGTAATCCATCAACTAAGACGTTTTGACTTCTAGTAATTTCATCTTGTTTTTCTTGCTTTCTAACCAGTGTTTCTATAATTCTATCCTGTTCTTCTACTCTTCTAGTAATTTGCGCATTGTCATCCTTAAGTTTTTGAATTTCATCCTTGAATTTCTTAGCAATGTTTTCAGTTATACTTTTTTATATTTTACTGATAAATTCCTCAGAAGTTAGCATGGTCGTGACCAAGGATTTAACCAACGAGTGCAATTCGTCTTCCACCTTCGTTGGATTTTTACGAGTTTACTGTATTGTTTTGAGTCGTCCCTTTTCTGGTTTGTACCCAGATATCTGGTGTTTGTGGGGCATTTTTCGGCTTTTCCTCATCACCAAAGTCTATTTCCATCTAATTCCTCAACGGTGTATTGTTTATTTTCCACAAACAATTTGTTTCCTTCAACTGTAACTTTTTTCAGTTGTTGTTTTTCTACAGTTCTGCAGTCCTTTCCTCAGAATCATAATCTCTTTCCTTTGTCGCTCAGTAAGATTATGGGCTATTGCGATTCCAGTATCATTTAGTTTTGGGGAGTTATGTGTAATGTTTTTTTTTTAAATATTGACGATAGTTCGATTTTCAATGGTGCTTTTTCATGCTTACCGAGGGAATATATTTCGTTTATATCGATACCTGTTAGGGTGAGTCCAAGCAAATTTTCGATTAGTTCATAAAAAAAAGAATCTTCTCTCACTAGGATCTTTATTCAGTCCAAATAGAATAAGATTTTTCTTCTTCCTGATTATTTCCGATCTTTCGACTCTTTTCACAAGAATTCTATTCTTCTTCTAAAGTCCACTCACTCGTCTCTTGATTGCTTCAATATTTAGTAAGATTCAGGCTTCACACGCTTTGATTGAATTTCTCAACTCTATATTGCTCAGTTTATATAAAAAGAGTTCAATCCAAGCTAGAAGTTCATTGTTATCCATCTTTCTAGATCTATGCTATCTGTTGCCCATAGACTATTGGTAGTGTAGATATAATTTGGACTAAATATGAACAACTAACAAGACTAGAATTTTTAAACAGCTGACGATAGTAAACCTTCCATATCCAATGAGCAAAATGAAGCAATACCAGATTTGTCCCAATAGTTCTATTCAAGAAACACACATAGATTTACAAACTTCAACTGAAAATGTACGTGAAATTTCGAATTCACTTTGGCCGGTATCTGAATATCAATAACTTTGTAAACAGACACAGACACATATGGATAAGCAAGCAACGTCAACATCATTGTTTTCGTGGATTAATGCAATTGATATATGTAATTGCTAACGAATATACGAATATAACAAAAATTCACATTTGAGATATACAGGGACGGTAGGTATGTCCCAGGGAGGTCCAATTGGGGTAGTGACGCCAACCCCAGTGGAAGGCAGGGTCGAGGCTGATGAGAATGGGAGCCCCAATCACAAGGTGTAACACCATCGCGTCAAGGGGATGCATAGCACAGGGGAAGTGTGTTTCGAGCGATGCCCTGCATACCTGGCGATCTCCAGGGGATCCTTTCAGCCTTAGCGTAGTATGGGCGCACTGCCACGCCGGACCGTCAAATCGACCCTACTGGTGGGACAAATATGATACAAGATAACTCTGGAAAAATGATACGTGAAATAAATACATAAGTCGACCCCTTCGCACGGAGGGAGTCACTTCAAAGAAGTCCACTTAGGATAAGGACCTTTTCCCTGCCTAGTGGAGACGGAATGCTCGTAGCCGAGACCCCCCTGAAATGAACCAGGTGAACAAGAGAAGAAGGACTGACGATAAGACCGAAACGATTGAAACGCAAGACAAAGAAAAGATAGATAATACCATATACAGGCGAGAAAATGGGAGTATGATGGAGGAAAAGAATTCAAGAGAGCCTTTGAGGCGATTGTTCAACCAGCAAGATGAAATATTTTATTGATCAAACACAGAAGGAGGAACAAAAAAAATGGCTCGAAGCAGCAGTGAATACAACCGGGGAGAAACCGATGGGTATACGCCCAGAGAAACAACCCCCACGCGTGACAAAGGAGACGAGATCCATGGCAGTCCAGGCAAGCGCAGAAGAAATAAGGGACGAGCTACAAAACAAACAACTCCGGTATGGTACGGTACGGATGGGCTTCTTGGGGGATACAAACCTCACGTACCTGAGAAACTGCGTGGAATATGTTTTCCGGGATCACCAGATCGAAGTCATTCTATGTCAGGAAGGAAAGAGAAAGGTGGAAAGAAGGAAATCAGAGGTTAAGAACCTCAGAAAAAAACAGGCAACCCGAAAAAGAAAGGCTGATAATAAAAGCACCAGAGGAAAAGAGCTACGCGGACCTTCTCAGGTCTGTCAAAAGCTCGGTGAACCTAGAGGAAAAAGGCATCAAGATAGGATCTATAAGAAAGACCAACAAGGGGGACTTAATGTTGGAAGTTCTGGGGAAGAAGGAAAATGCAATGGCCATCAAGCGATCTATACAAAAAAAAAGATAATTGCGCAAAGGTGGAAATTAAAACGAACGAAACCACTATCTACATCACAGAAATCGATGCCTCGATCGATGAAGATGAACTAAGGGACGAAATAGAGAAAGCAGAGAATATATCACCTGATCTCTTCAGGATTATCTCTATAAGACCATCACATAACGGAAATCAGACTGCCACAGTGGCCATGAAGAAGGAAACTGCAGCTCGTGTGGCAAATAAGGGAAAGATCAAAATAGGATGGATTCAATGCAGGGTTAGGAGAAGGATCTACCTGCAGAGATGCTTCAGATGCCACTTCTATGGGCACAAAAAAGAGGAATGCACAGACACAGATAGGTCTGAGCTATGCTTAAAGTGCGCAAAGCCGGGTCATCAGGCTAAAGAATCTAAGAACAATCCAAGCTGTTTGGCATACAACGAGGAAGGCCATAGAATGGATCAGACAAGTGCCCCCAATTTAGAAGACTAGTTAGAGAAAATACATCAAATGCGGGCACAAGAACATTTCATGCCAATTAAAGTTCTACAAACAAATCTGGGAAGGGGACGGGCAGCGCATGACATGGCTTATGCAACAGCGATAGAAAGGAATGTGGACATCCTGGTAGTCGGAGAACCAAATCAAAAATAGTAGAAAACAACCATTGGATCAAAGATAAGCGAATTGACGTGGCCATCCTACTCATCAATAAAAAACTGAAATGCTGTCAACTATACTGCACATACATTTCCCCAAATATATCATTCGAAGAATAGAAAAATCAAGTGGATAATATCATCGACGACGTAAGTAGGAGAGATGGGGAAAAATAATCATAGGCGATATAAATGCCAAATCTCCTACGTGGGGCACACCAGCCCAAGATGAGAGAGAGGAGAATACTGGTCCGAATGGATGGCTACTCTAAACATGAATGTCCTTAATGATGGCAAAAAAACCCACTTTCTTTAGAAACCAAACTCCATCGTCCATTGACATCACGTGCTCGACAAGCAGAATACAACGAAATATACAGAAGTGCTAGAAGACAGAACACTTACCGACCATAAATATATTCACTTCGTCATAACAACCAAAGGGGATAAATCACAGGACGAACAATCAAGGGATAGACGTGCGATTGGGGACTGTTCAAGAAACTGGCAACCTGAAGAATATCAGCTGGTGTGGATTCCATAGAAGAGCTAGAACAAGCTATGAGGGAGGTTTATAAGGCCAGATTAACAAAAAAAAAGGAAAGTCACGCACACCGTTCTGGTGGAACGGAGAAATAGATACAAAAAGGAAGGAACGAGCATACTTGAAAGACCTAAGAGAAGAATTAGAATTGCGTAAAAATGGAGGCGAAGCAAACCTAACGATAAAATATGTTAACAGCATACCCACCATAGTTCAAATGCATCAAAAAAACCGATTAGATTAGGGAGACCCTCTTCTAAACCAAATACTAATAAACAAAACCTATGTTGTTTTTACCATAATGCTGGTGGAATTCGTACAAAACTTATAGACCTACAACATGCTGTCAATTGCTCAGATTATGAGGCTGTACTACTGTCAGAAACATGGTTGCACAGTCATATCTCCGATGGAGAATTAGGATTTACACATCATAATATTTTCAGGTGTGATAGAGATTCAACAGGTAGCGACAGACGTGGTGGGGGAGTATTAGTAGCTATAAACTCTAAAATAAAATCTAGTATCATAACTGTAGATACTACTGTTGAGCATATTTTTGTGTTAACTGAGTTTGGAAATACCTCTATTATTTTTGGCTGTGTTTACATACCACCATCATCTCCTCCAGATATCTATATTAGTCACTGTGAAACTGTTGAAGAAATTCATAATACATATCCAAACAGCTTACTTATCCTTGCTGGCGACTACAATATCCCTGATGCCAGCTGGTATAATGACGACTTGGGATTAAATGTCAAGTGTCATCAAAATTCACCTGCTATGATATTGCTGAATTGTTTTAGTTACTTAAATCTTTATCAACTAAATAGTATTCCAAATAGTAGAAATACCTTCTTAGATCTAATATTCTCAAACAGACATGATATTGCAGTTCAGCTTGCTACTGACCCGGTTCTTCAGGCTAGTATACATCATTCCCCACTTTCATTTGATATAACTCACATCACTACCAAAACAATTGAATATAATGAATATTATTATGATTTCAAAAATGCCAATTATGATAGTATCAATGAATATTTCTCTTGTGTGGACTGGTGTAGACTCTGTTCCTTCAAAAATATCGATCAAGCAGTTTGTTTTTTCTATGAGGTCTTGTATAATGCTCTCAACCTTTATGTACCTTTGAAAAAATACAAACCATCAAATTTTCCCCCTTGGTTCACACCTCAATTACGCTACTTGATCAAAGAAAAAAATAAGTATCACAGAATTTTCAAACAATTTGGTATTGATGAGGATTATACTAGATTTTCAAACTTGAGAGCTCAGTGTAAGCTACTTAGTCAGAAATGTTACAAAACTCATATTGAACATATTGAGGATAATATATCTAACAATCCCAAGTATTTCTGGTCACATGTTAATAAAATCAAAGGCTCTTACCAAATACCTGAAAAAATGCACTATAAAGATATGGTTGGTTGTAATGGCAGTGATATCTCAAACCTCTTTGCAAACTTTTTTTCAACAGTCTATTCAACAGATAATCTTGATGATTCTCAAGTCATACCTGAATTTAGCTATGATCGAACTATTGACATGGCAGAATGCACAATCAGCGTAACAGATGTGTTTGATAGGATAGCAAGTTTGCCATCTAAACTAGCTTTTGGTCCAGACGGCATACCTCTATACTTTATAAAAAATTGTATTTTCTCCATTACTAACCCTATTCATATCATTTTTAATATGTCACTGAGATTGGGTGTTTTTCCTGATTTCTGGAAACACAGTTTTTTGACACCAATTTTCAAATCCGGCAAAAAAGATAATGTTGAGAATTACAGAGCTATCTGCATGCAATCTGAAATTCCCAAGATGTTGGACTATTTTATAACTAAACACGTATCTTGGATGTGTAAGAATGTAATTAGCGATCAACAACATGGCTTCATGCAGGGCAGGTCAACTAACACCAACTTAGTTTTGTATCAAAATTATATTCTTTCAAAATTTGAGGATAAATCTCAGGTTGACTCTATCTACACAGACTTCTCGAAGGCCTTTGATAGAGTCAACCATGATGTCCTAGCATCTAAGTTAAAGGCGCTTGGTTTTAGTGAACTGATGCTAAATTGGTTCAACAGCTTCCTGGGAGGAAGAACACAATGTGTCAAAGTGGCCGGATGTATTTCACAAGTAATAAAGGTATCCTCCGGAGTACCACAAGGGTCACATTCTGGACCATTGCTTTTTAATTTATTCATCAATGACATATCTCTTTCAATATGTAATTCTCAGTTTTTGTTATTTGCTGATGACCTAAAATTATTCCGCTCTATAGACTCTCTGACCGATGCTAATCTTTTGCAAGAGGACGTAGATAATTTAGAACATTGGTGTCGACTCAATAAGATGAATCTTAATGTAAAAAAGTGTTTTGCCATTTCTTTTTTGAGAGTTAAAACTCCTATCGACTTTCCATATGAAATCCACGGTAACCAACTATCACGTGTCAATGAAATCAGGGACTTGGGAATAAAAATTGACACCAAACTCACTTTTGAACAACATATTAATGAAATTACAACCAAAGCTTATAAAATATTGGGTTTCACTTTTAGGGTATGCAAAGACTTCAGTTACAACACTCTGAAAATACTTTATTGCTCTCATGTTAGATCTATTCTAGAATATGGCTCAATAGTATGGTCCCCACACTATGAATGTTATGTTCGGCAAATTGAAAAAGTTCAACAAAAATTCTTGAGATGTTGTGCTTATAAATTGGGACTAGTTGGAGAGGATTATGTATATGCCGGGATAGAAAAAATGATAAATATCCAGTCACTTTCTCACAGAAGATGCGTCACTGATATAGTATTCCTACAGAAAATAATCTCAGGCTACATCAACTGCCCCAAACTACTTGAGAGTATTGCACTGAAAATCCCAGTGTATAACACTCGCACTCCTGAAATATTTAATGTTTCATTCCATACAACCAACTATGCCTATCATTCCCCTCTTAATAGAATTGGAATATCTTTCAACAGGTTTTCTCAGAGCCTTGATTTGTTTTGTATGAATGCTCATAATATTAGGAAGGTCTTAAAAGATGTTAGTGCTTAATGCCTTCAGTAATCTATTTTGGTATTCTGTTATTTCCATAATCAATCCTTGTATTTAAATGTTGTTAAAAGTTGTTATTCAAATTTAAGTAGTACTAGTTGTAGATTAGGTAAATCTTTATTCAGTTTTATTTATGTTTGTTATTCATTGTAAATTGGGTTATCCCGTGAAATAAATAAATAAATAAAATAAAAATAGAATGGCTAGAGAAGGACTTAGAAGAGAAGGGATCGGATTCCGTAAGGGCAAATCTACCATCCAGGCAGTGGAGAGGGTCGTAAACATAGCAAGAGGCTGCACAAACAACAAATGGGCTGTACTCATCACTCTTGATGTTAGAAATGCCTTCAATACGGCCTCATGGGATAGAATATTACTGAACCTAGAAACTAGAGAGATACAGGATTATCTTCTAGAGACCATTGATGACTACCTGGACGACAGATCCCTACAGATAGAAGAAAATGTATGCCTGGAAGTTACAGCGGGAGTCCCACAAGGCTTGGTCCTAGGACCTTCCCTGTGGAATATTCTGTATAATGGAGTGCTGGATGAATCAGTACCGAAAGGACTTACCACTCTAGCGTATGCAGACGATCTAGCAGTGATCGTTATTGCTAAGACTGGAGAGCAATTAAAGTGGAGAGGAGATGGGGCGCTGATACAAATCCATAAATGGATGGAAATGAACGAACTGGAACTAGCCCCACAGAAAACTGAGGCAGTCATCCTTAAAGGAGCAATAGCGAAAGATGGGATCAGTTTCACGTGCGAAGGAGTCGGAATACTTCCCAAAAAGAGCCTCGTTTACCTGGGCATCACCATCGGTGAAAATTGCAACTTTGGAGAACACATAAAGATCGCAACACAAAAATCGGACAAAAGAGCTGCGGCTCTGAGCAGAATAACCCCAAATATTAAGGGCCTTGGATCCAGGAAAAGGAAAATGCTATATAATGTCGCACAGTCGATCATATTATACGGGGCACCCATCTGGAACGAGTACATGAGAAAAGAGAAATACAAACGACAAGCGACGAAAGTCCAACGAAAAATGCTGCTTAGAGTCACTAGCGCATACCGCGAGTCGGCAAAGGCAGTACAGGTAGTTGCGGGAGTCATACCAATTGAACTCCTGGCTTCGGCCAGAACACTTTTATACCAGCGAGGAAGTGGTACCAATCCCAGAGCTAAAGCAGAAGAGAGGGACATCACGATCGGGAAGTGGCAAAGTATATGGGATGAAACAAACAACATCGCTTAGTGGACAAAACGACTGATACCACGCCTAAAGGAATGGTTGGAGTGCAAGCACAGGATAACTGACTACTATCTCACGCAGGTACTTACGGGACATGGCTCCTTTAGAGAATACCTGTACCGAATCGGAAAAGCCGAAAATGACGTATGTCTCTACTGTGACATGGAAGAAACAGTGACCCACACAATTTTGGAATGCTCGAGGTGGCAAAAAGAGAGGGGAATTCTGAGGCAGAGCATAGGGACTGAACTGACTTCAGAAAACATCATGGGAACCATGATAGGAGACCCCGAGAAATGGAAACAGATCCACGAGTATATCCGAATAATCCTAAGAATAAAAGAAACGGAAGAGAGACAAAGAGGAGTATGAAAGGAAAAAGCACAGGCAACCTGTCCACCGAAGAGATGTGTAAGCGGTTCCGGTGAACATGGAGACGAGTACGAGGGAGGTTTAGTGGGTAGGCTAGGGCTTCACCCTAGAGTCCCACACTGTCAGAGAACGGAAGAACTAGAACCTGAGCGCGCATGAGCGTTCCTCCCTGTCGAAAAAAAAGGTATGTCTCAGGAATACACCGTTCGGTACTGATATCCCATTTGCATACTTCTACCGACAGTACACTTTCGGGACAAAATGGTACGTACCTTGTGTGGTTAATAAAATACTGATGGTATAATAAATCATTCGAATTGAATTCCATTCTTGGTTACTCTGAAAAACCAATGAAAAATATTGCAAATTTGTACATTATTCATGGTGTTCTGAAATATTCCAGTAAAGAGCATTTGTACTGATATTTCAATTTCATTCGAATCAAGATATTCTTATTCGTGAAATTTCATTCCTTCACTAGTTTTTATCTTCGATATGGCTATGTTGTTGAATTACTTCGAAATCAGTTAATGTGGTTCAACTAATGAACCTAACCTGAGATCAACATGGTCAGTCTCTAACCCCTTTTGAATATACGTTTATTCAGAGTTCACAAGTATTAGGGTATAATCGAAAAGGATTAGTTTTTATATTCAGAGTTTATATATAGGTGGTGAATACAATGGTTAGAGTTATCGAAGTAAACCATAAACAAACTCTGTTTGGTGATCAATGATATCATGCAGATGGTGAAAATGAAAGTATAATTCTTTTTTGTTCGTTGTATGGCCTTATGTGTGATTCGAAACAAAATCAAATATTCAAGACAAATGCTATATAAAGTGAGTACCTAACTGTTCGAATATTCATATCTCACAATACTCCTAACTACGAAAAGAATAATCCGCCGAAACATTGATACTACTTTAGATTCATTGAGTTCCTTGGTACTTTCAGTACAAATCAAATATATATTTTTTATTGAAAAATATTTATTAAACGACGTACGTTTCGGCCATTTTCAAGTTATGTTAAAATGAAATTAAAATGATCAGCGTGTTGCCGTCATAATCGATGATTGTAAAATGTGAACACAGATATTGATGAACAAAATGAAGAGTAGTTGATAAGAAGACACACTGAAAACATTCCATATAGCAGAACAGGTACAGGAAATTCTATGTAACAATAAAAAAGTAGATCAAAATGGTAATATTGGTACAAGAAACATGGCAATGAGACAAATTAAAAGGGCGCCCTCAAGTATTCGTCGATAGAATAAAAACAGTGTCGGAGAATATGACGTTTCAATTTTGATTTGACACAATTAAAATTCATAATTTTGAGCTCCGCGGGCAATACATTATGAAGTATGGTATCTGGTGAATTTATCAAGGATTTGTTGAGTCTGAAACGGGAAGGCCTCAAGTGATTTGCTGAACGAGTCTGGTAATCATGATAATCAGAGTTTGTAGAAAAAGACTCTTTGTTCTTGTGTATCTCCAAAACTGTAGCATATATAAATAACGATGGAACAAGCATAATGAGCAGATCCCTGAATATTGTTTGGCAGTGATCTCTGTAACCAGCACTAACGATAATTCTAATAGCTCTCTTTTGCATTTTGAAAACCTTCATAGCGTAACAGGAGTTACCCTATAGAAGTATGCCGTAATTCATGTGAGAATGAAAGAATGAGAAGTAGCATGTGCAAACGGTATTGAAGCATAATTGATTTTTCATATTGATGTTATATAATTTATGAATTTGTTTTTTGATGATTGATTCGGTCTATTTTCAACGTGGAATGATCGAATGGCTCTATCAGTTAGACTTATGACAACACTCTTTTTATAACTAATTGGTGTATTTGAGTCATAATGTAAGGAGCGTTGTGACCAGGCATTTTTTTAAACCAATCAGTTTGAATGTCACCGTTTGAAGAGTATTTCAGATTGATATTTAAAACGATAATTGAAGTTGTTGCTCTTTTTCTACAGTAAATTGTAGACGAGGGTGAAAAGAGTGGAGATTATGTCTGATTTGTTGGTAGGAATACATGAAACGCAATCCTCGACATATCTTTTATAAAAATGGGGAATGTAAAGTGGTAATAACATTATTTTCTGATTTTTTCATTACCAAATTGGCTATATTGGGGAATATGGAGGATCCCATAGCTGTACCCGAAACCTGCGGAAAGCAAGTGTCACCGTACATGAAAAATGTTGCATCAAGGCATAGTCCTACGCCTTAACCAAGTCTTTCAAACTAAGTGATGTGCTATCTTTTAAGTCATGCCTTCTTCTATTAATACATTGGATTGCCAAATTGGTTGGTTAGTGAATAAGGAAAATTTACACAAATCTAATGAATTAACTCAATCGTATAATACTATAACCCTGTATACAACATTCCTCACGATTCCATATTCTACTCTTTTTATACGTGTCATCTTATCAACCACTTTTTATCTTTATGAATATCTGTGTTCACATTTTACAATCATCGGCTATGACGGCAACATGCTGATCATTCTAATCTCATTTCAACATAACTTGGAAATGGCTTAAACATGGACGAAACGTACGTCGTTCAATAAATATTTCCCATTAAAAAAATATATTTGTTTTGTATCGAAAGAACCAAGGAACTCGTATATCTTACAAACATTACGGTCAGGAAATACGAATACAGTTCACCACTTAAGGTACATTTTTCCGTTTTTTTTTCTAATCCTTAGCATAAGAGTATGGAAGGTCTGGCATGAGGTCATATTTTAATAAGTAAACAAAACACTAGATACATTTCTTAAGAAAGATAAATTTGAAACAATGGTAAAAACAAAAGTACTTCGGTCTCAACTATAACCCATATTGAATGTATCTGCTTTTATTCAAGATAACGATTCTTGAATCTGGGGAACGAAACAAAAGAATGATTGCAGCTTCAAAATATTGCACTATTTTGATGATTGTGAGAGAAAATTGGTTGAACTGTTGAGAGTAATTTGTTTATCTCAGCATAATTGACACGCTACAATATTGTTCAACAGAGTGTGACAAATATTGAAAATTGGGTTTGAAAAACGTCATACACCAAATTTATTAACATGGCCTTGTACTGAATACCATGTCGCAATTGTACTTATAAATCGATCTGGTTCTCAGAAATAAAATCATCTCATCAAGACGATGTGAATCCAAATATCAATTTAATTAAATAATCATATCTCACAATTGATTATCAGACACAAACTATGAACAAATCTCAATTAAATACTATGTTATTTCTATTCTTCTTGATGATATTTATCTAATAAGAAATCATATCACACTTTTAGTAGATAATGTTTCAACGTCCATAATCACAACAAATTCATTCTCATTCTCAAAGAATAAAAATCTAAATTGTATCCAATCCAAGCTCATACATTTAACTTTGACATAATTTTTGGTACAGTTTTTCTTAACAATCGATCGAACTAAGCATTCTAAGAACCAAGAATACCCTCTCAGTAGAATTGGCACTATATCACTCCATACAAGAACGTCCTCTCTTCATAAGTTGCTTGCAAAAACCTGGTGAAGCGATGAAATCTCCTAGAAAGACGCTGAGCAAGTAGAACTCTTTGTTTGCTTGTGTCGATGCTTTGTAATTACTGCGAACAAAAAATTCAACTCAATCAGGTCGTCATTTTTTGTTCTGGAATAAACGAAGTTCTTGCAGACTGATCTGATATAAAAACGCAATAGACTTATAGAATTTCAAGGTCATGTCTTCCACTGAATATTCTGAAATAAAAATATTCAAGAAACCTGAATTGTGCGTCATAGTAGCACAGTACAGATAAATACCATTGTCATTCATTATTTGGAGTTTCGATTCATTGATAACACATAGTATCGGAAATAGTAGGAGTGATCATTTCGAATCAATTCTATAGCAAAGTATCGAAATCTGAGCCAAACTACTGAATTTTCTTTATGCGAACTTTGCTATAACATTCAACACATGTTACCCCAACATGAATGTATAAATAAAAAATATAATCATGTGGTCGATACTGACCGAATACACATGATTTTTCAATGCACAGGGATGACATGGATTTCATCAAATAAAATTGACGCTGATTGAAGTACTTCCAATACCGGATCGACATATATAATTCAAATAAACAGTATTCTGAAGAACAGGTCAATCTCTTATCACCACTACTTTTGTATCGAAGACGTTTACCCTTCGAGTTCACCCTTCGAGTGATGAAATCAACACCTGCCACAAGTAAAACTAAGTTACTTAAATAAATCACTTGCTCTCATTGAATTATTTTTACCGAACGAAGGTAGTAGTCCATGCTCAAAGTGGAAAACCAAGTTTATCGAAAAGAAACATACACAAAGTCGTCTCCACATATATTAATACAACAGGATCAAAGTCCTATCGGCTAAGACATGTTTCGGGTACATACCTATCATCAGTTAGCGTATAAAAGCTGGAAAAGAATTCACAATCAAAATTGGACTGTATAAGAAATAGTCATAGTCATTTTGAGAATCCTGCCTTCCTATCGTTTGTCTTCGCGATAACATTTTCCTATCAAATATGAAATTAATTGTCTTCCATATAGTTCTCTTATTGTACGGGTTTTTGGTGTTTGCGCAGTCCCGCTGTGTGCCTCCGCTCGTCTCTCGATTGCGAACGACTTGGCAGTGGTGGACAGACAGCAGCAGAAGTATCTGAGAAATCATTTGAAGAAAGCTAAGGAACAAAATCAGAGGGCAAGAATCAGAGGAAATACGTTAGTTACTGATGAAGGAATATTCACTGTAGACGACTTGATGGAATTGGACGAAAAAACTGAAACCGATAGTGAAAGTGCAGATCTGAACAACGGGGAATCTAATAGTCGAAATATTTCAAAACGATCCACACAGGGTTCATTGTCAAATACAAAGAAGAAACGAAAAATAATATACAGCCCAAAATCTCAAGCAACCGGTGGTGGAATAAGATCACTCAGAAGTCAAGCAAAACAATTATAACTCGGTTTGCTCTCTATGAGCTTTTTCTTTTACGGAGTAGTTTTTTTGTGATTTGGTATTTCTTTTATTTTTTCTTATCTTTTTTTTTGTTAATTCCACATATACCCGGTGGGCAGAAAATACGTATTCGATTCTTTATTAATACAAAATATTTTGGATTATTTTGCACATTTAGAAATAAATATTGATAAAATGGTGAATGTTGCATTTGGTCACATGAATGTTCGTTCTATTTTGGGTGGTTTCGATCTTTTGAAATCATATATTTTGAATGATTCTTTGGATTTTTTTGCAGTGTCTGAGACATGGTTGAGTGACACAATTGATTCGAATTTATTCAATTTGCCAGGATATGCGTTTGTGAGGGCTGATCGTGTCGGGAGAGGCGGAGGCTTGGGAATATTTTTAAAAGAAAAATTCACGCACAAGATACTCCACATTGACATAGACAATTCACTCGAACAATTATGGGTTTCGGTAAAATTGAAAAATAAAAAATTTATACTGGGTGTTGCATACCGAGCACCTAATGCTAATATTCCCTTGGCACTAGAAAAATTTGAATCAAGTGTCAGCAAATTTGTAGAAAATGGTGATATTGTCCTCGTCGCGGCTGATCTTAATATTAATTTACTATCTACTAGTTCGTCATCAAAGCTGTTCGATGACTTTCTACAAAGTTACAATCTTTCACAAATTGTTACCGAGCCTACTAGAATAACTTCCTCGTCTCAAACTATCATTGATATAATAATTACCAGTGCACCTGAAATCATAACAACATGTGATGTAATACATATTCCTGGTATTTCTGATCACTTTGCTACAATTTGTGCTATGAAAATGTCTGTACCCCGATCAAAACCCCATTATATTTCTAGACGAGATCTAAAATATTTTCAGCCTACCTTATTTACAGAAGATCTGAAGAGCATCCTTTGGGACACAATCTATGCATTGCGTACTGTTGATGAACAAGTAGAATTTTTCAACACAAACCTTACGCATCTTCTGAATACGCATGCACCCTTTCGAAATATAAAAGTAAGCAAACCTTATTCACCTTGGTTTACTTATAACATTCAACAAATGGCAAAATTACGTGAGAAAGCCCTCCAGAAATTCCGTATAACAAAGTTGGAAAGAGATTGGGTACTATATAAGGAATTACGAAACTATGTAACAGGAGCCATAAAACGCGAGAAAAGAGCGTATATGGAGCATATTATGAGACGAAAAAATAGCAGAGATATTTGGAAAACGCTGAACCAGATGAATGTAACAAACGCTAAACAACAAATCTCCATTACCGCCATGTTGAAAAATAACATTAACATGATGAACACACATTTTAATACCATACCTGATGCAACTCAGTCATCTAATGTACAGTATCTTCTGAATAAATATAATGGAAAAAATTAAAGTGGTGATAAATTTAAATTCGAAACTATTTCTTCAACTGAGGTACTCGAGTCATTATATAAAATGAAAAGTAATTGTGTTGGCTCAGACGGTATTTCTTTAGACACCTTACTGTTTGTTAGCACACATTTGATCGAACATATCACTTTCATCATAAATACAGCTATAAGTTCGCAATTCTTTCCGACAGCATGGAAACACGCAAAGATTATACCCATCCCCAAAATACTCGATGCCAATGAATTTGGCCACTTGAGGCCTATCAGCATTTTACCAACCTTTTCAAAGATTTTAGAAACAATTATGAAAAACCAAATAACGAAATATGTTTTTGATAACGGCATTACTCCTGATATCCAATCAGGCTTCAGAGAAAACTATAGTACAACAACAACTTTAGTAAATATAGGTGATGAAATTTTCAAATCGTTGGACCAAGGTAGATTGGGGTGTCTGGTTCTCTTGGACTATAGCAAAGCCTTCGATACGGTAATGCATAATTTACTATGTCAAAAACTTAGTTTTTTTGATTTTCATGAATCTGCAGTTGCGTTGATCCAGAATTACCTCTCCCAACGTACTCAGCGGGTGGTAATTGGTGACAGAGAGTCAGATACCTTGACGGTTAGGTCTGGCGTGCCCCAAGGATCAATAGTCGGACCTTTGTTATTCAGTATATACATCTCTGACTTCCATGAACATATTCGATCTTGTAAAATGTTTCATTATGCTGACGACACACAATTGTATAGGGATTTCACATATGAGGATGCCGATCACAGCGCTGTGCAAATCAACAATGACCTGAATAGTCTCCTTAACATTTCGTCAGCACATAATCTGCAATTGAATGCTAATAAGTCTAGTGTCATATTATTCGGAAATAAAAATAAACGTTATCATGTTGAACATAACCTCAACTCTAATCCAATACCCTTGCGCATGGAATGTAAAAATTTAGGAATTTGGTTCGACTCCGATCTTAGGTTCACGAAGCATGTCCAGATGTTATATGGTGCGTCTATGGCTACATTGAAGAAATTATTTCCCCATAGACATGTCTTAACCTTGAAACTGAGAATAAAACTATGTAAAAGCCTGGTTTTTTCCAAGTTGTCATATTGTGATCAACTTTTTGGATCGGCAATATGTAAGACAGGACTAAGGAGGCTACAACTAATTCAAGTTTCATGTGCTCGTTTTTGCAGTGGACGAAGGAAATTTGATAGAATCTCCAATAAAATAACAGAACTGGGATGGCTGAACATCGATCAACAAATCAAATTGCATACTCTCTGCTTAACACATAAAATTTTGAAAACGGGAAAACCTACATACCTATATAAAAAATTCAAACTGCTAAAAGACAATGAAGTGAATACTAGGAAAACTCAAATATTGAATGTTCCCAGGCACCGCACCTCATGTTATCAGAGGAGCTTTGTCTATTCTGCTAGCAAGCTTTACAATCGTGTACCTGGTGGTTTTCTATATTTTTCTCTCATAAATTTCAAATCTAGATTGAAAAATCGGTACGCGTACGGCAGAAAAATCCAGTCAGGTGAACTGAGTAGCTTGACGGGAAAAATCCGTTCGTTTTCCAACAAACAGTCAGCAACCAGAAGTACAATCGCTGTCTCTTCCAATGCCTGGCCCTGGACAAATGAAGTGGGTTTGGATTTTGCTGTAAGTACCCATGTCATACAGAGGTTTTCATAATCATTACGATACAGAAAATTCTGAACTCTCAAACAATTCTGATTCGGACTCAAACTTCCAAGAATACCCCTCGAATCGCTCGAGATCCCCAAATTTCATAAGACCTTCTCAATTATCCCCGATTCAAACAACTAACACAATGGCAGTGTTAAAGCAAGAATATTTTAATATGATTCCAGATTTCCACGGTGAAATGGAACTATTACCGAGATTCATCGAAATCTCCAAGAAACTTGTAAACAAATTTCATAACGTTCAAGATATAAACGATTTTCAGAATGAATATCTGATGTCAAGTATCTTAGCAAAAGTCAAAGGCGATGCCGCTTTGAAAATATCGTCCTGTATCATAAAAAACTGGGCAGATTTGAAAAATGCTCTACTCAATACTTACGCAGACAAACGCGATATTTTTACATTAAACATTGAAATGACTGAATTGCGACAAATTAACGAAACGCCGTTTTATTCTACAATAGAATCCAACACATTTTGAATTTACAAATTGCACAGTTGACCACTAGTGCATCACCGCAAGAAACGATTATATTGGGTTCATATGTTCGTAGTTTAGGACTTCGAGTTTTGTTAAGAGGATTGAAAGATCCTATTGGCTCTTTAATGCGAACGAAAAATCCGAAAGATTTGAACGATGCACTTAATATGCTAACGAATGATTTTCAATTAGATACCGCCCCTCAGAGGTCAATGAAAAATCAATTCAATTCAAAACCACCATCTCACAATTCTCAAAATCGACAACGCATCATTCCACCATTGCAAATCACAAATTTTACTTATAATTCCCGAATACCTAATAGACCGATTAATTCATTCCAACACCACCAACAACAACCAAACTCATTCCAAAATCAAAATAAAAACTTTTCCGCATTTAGACCCAATCAAAAACCAAGTTTACGAAAAACAACACCAATGAGTATCTCTACTAGAAATACCGGACTCTCCCGAGTACCTAATCAATCAAATTTCAGCCAAACTCATCGATCAAATCAAAATCCCAATTTTAGACAAAATAGACCAAATTATATTGCTGAAGAATTATTCAACATAAAAGATGAACCAATAATAGATGAATATTCAATAGAATCAGATCAAAATCAAGAAGAACATTTTTTAGAGGAAGAAGCCTCGGAATTAGAGAACCAGATAGATTTGAACTAATGAATTTGACTAACAATACTAGTGAACTTCCATATATCATATTTCCAGAAAATAATTTAAAATTTTTGATAGACACAGGTAGTACAAAATCATTTATCAGACCTGATATTGCCAAAATTCATTTCAAATCGTCCATTAAAAATGACCCTTTCCAAATTACAACTGCACATGGAACATCTACCGAGCAATATAGTACAGTGATACCCTGTCCTAAAATTCTCAATAAATTGAAATTACCTTTGAAATTTCACTTATTCAAATTCCATGATCATTTCGATTGTCTCTTAGGACTCGATAATTTGAAATTATTGAATGCTGTAATAGACTTGAATAACAACATGTTAATAACTCCAAATTCACAGGTGAAACTGAAATTCCACAAAGTATCTCCATGTACAAATATTATAATAATACCCCCAAGATCTGAACAAGTAATCAATGTAAACATCAAAAACGTTAGTGATGGACAAGCTATTATCCCATATACAAAAATTTCGCAACTAGAAATTCCAGAATGTTTTACTACTGTCAAAAATCATCGAGCTATCTGCACAATAACGAATTCATCGAACTCTCAATTGATTGTAGATATGACAGAACCAATGGATGCCGAAAATTTTGACGATAATGAAACCATTTCCAATCCAAATTTAAATAATGTTAATTTCGAAAAATTTCAATTCGATATTGCCAAAATCAGAACCGAACACATGAATTCTGAAGAACAATATGAAATAACTAAATTGATTAAGGAATATTCTGATATTTTTCACATTGACGGAAACCAATTATCTTTTACAAGCAAAGTTAAGCACGTCATTAAAACTTCTGATGAAATACCGGTGTACACTAAAACTTATAGATACCCCGAAGTACATAAGCAAGAAGTCATCACTCAAATCCGAAACATGCTAGATCAAAACATAATTAGACCATCTCACTCGCCCTGGTCATCACCAATTTGGGTTGTACCTAAGAAGCTAGACGCTTCCGGCAAGAAAAAATGGCGAATAGTTGTAGACTATCGCAAATTGAATGATAAAACTATTGGCGATCGATATCCTCTGCCAAATATTACAGAACTACTAGGCAAACTTGGTAGATGCCAATATTTTTCAACTCTTGATTTGGCATCAGGCTTCCACCAAATTGAAATGGTTGATAATGACATCGAAAAAACCGCTTTTGACACAGGCAACGGTCATTATGAATTCCTTAGGATTACTTAGATGGCGTCTTAAGTTAGAGGAATTTGACTATGAAATTGAGTATAAAAAAGGAGTACATAATAAAAACGCAGAAGCTTTATCAAGAATAGAATTGAACATGAACGAGACAAATAATGACGAACCAAATGATATTTTTGAGTACATAACAAAATTCAACCAAGATTTAGAAAAAAATAATACTAATATCGAAACGGATAATCAATCTATGATCGTAGAAGCTAACGATTTAGATCAAGAAAATAACGCAGAAGATGATAACGATCAAACAATTCATTCTAACTCTGAAAACCCAATTGTTGGAATACCAATAATCGATTGTCCAGTAAATTTCGGAAAGAATCAATTAATAATCTCTGAAGTGAATTATGAACCAGCAAAACCAAGTATTATTAAACTTTATAACTCGAAACAAAGAATACTCATACAAATTTCACGAAACAATTACGAACAAGATATCATCAATTTTGTCAAAGAATTTATCGTACCGAAAATCAAATATTACCTTTATTTTGAAGACCCAATATATGAAAGATTTTCAAACATTCTACAGAAATTCTTCAAACATTCCCAAATCAACTTTGTCAGATGTACCAAAAAGTTAATTGATGTAAATGATGAAAACGAAATTAATGAAATAATTCAGAAATACCATGAAGGTAAGACAAACCATAGAGGTTTAGACGAAACAGAGAAACGTATAAAAACATCCTACTATTGGCCAAATCAAAGAAGATCAGTCCAAAATTATATCAACCAATGTGAAATATGTTTAGTTACAAAATACGACAGGAGACCATTAAAACTTGAATATAATATTACACCTACACCTGTTAAACCTTTTGAAATTTTGCACATCGATAGTATAACCTTGGAAAACGCAAAATTCTTAACAATCATTGATGCATTCTCAAATTATGCTCAAGCATATAAATTAGATTCTGCTCAAGGTTTGGAAGTCGTAAATAAATTGATAAAATATTTCACTCATCATAGAATTCCAGAACAAATAATTTCTGATAATGGATTAGAATTTAAAAACTCGTTAGTAAAGGAACTACTCGAAATCCATAAAGTAAAAATTCATTTCATAAGCTCACAACACCCTGAATCAAATGGACTCATAGAAAGATTTCACTCGACCCTCGTAGAACACATTCAACAATCAAGACGAACATAAAAATGACTCGATAGAATCAAAAGTGAATTATGCTCTTTTAGCATACAACAATACTGTTCATTCTGCAACAAAATTGAAACCCTACGAAATAATCACTGGTCATCTAGAAACCGATTGTCCATTCAATATCGATATAGAAAAACAACTAGTAAATAATTACATTTCCAATCATAAAGATAAAGTTAAATTATTGTATCAAAAATTGAACGATGATTTACAGAAAGGCAAAGAAAACGTAATTCAAAAGGCTAACGAAAATAAAGAACCAATTCCAGCAATTCCGGAAGTAATTTTTGTTAAAGATAAGCAAAAACAGAAAAAGACCTCGAATAAATTCAAACGTCAAAAAATTAAAAGTATCAACCCGGAACTTAAAACAGCGAAAATTAACCCAACACATAAAAATACTGTAGAAAATATTCATTTATCGAACATAAAAAGGCCTAGACAACTAACTAAATCAAAAACTATTTCAGATCCTTCTACTTCTGCTTCGGACATGCAACAGAAATAGAAAACATCACACAGAACTTAGGAATCCTTCCTATCAAATTAGGCCATGCAAAACTTCAACGAACAGAACATACTTTCACTCACTTTTACAATATCAAACCGATTCTCGATGAATTTGATAATTTGAACACCCAGTATGATAATGTCAAAGAAAATATGAAAAATAACTCTTTATTTGCCCGATCAGTAGAAAATTACGTTACCATTGTAGAATACACACGAGCAAGTATCGAAGACAAATTCGAAAACATCCGAATCCATACTTCAAACCAAAGAAATAAAAGAGGATTAATTAATGGATTAGGATCAGTTTTGAAAGGCATAACTGGAAACCTCGACGCTGAAGATGGCGAGAGAATAAACAACATATTAGATCATCTAAAATCAAATCAATTAAACCTTCAAGAACAACTGAAAAATCAATATAGTTTGAATACACAAATCATTCAAAAATCCAATGATACAGTTCGAGACATTCAACACAATGAAATTGAATTAAAATCTAGAATTTTACAGTTGAAAACAATTATGAATGAAGAGATACAACATCAACATATTTTATATGCTAAAGATATTTTAAATCAGATTGTCATTCTTTTAAATGGAATTCTCAATATTTTACAAGACATCGAAAATTCCTTTCCTTTCTGCAAACTAAGTACTATGCATCCTAGCATTATGAAATCAAAAGATTTGTTTCTCGAGCTTAGGAAAGTTTCATCATATTATAAAAATCAACTACCTTTCGAATTGTCATACGAAAATATTCTTGATTTCGAATCGATCATAGATGTCAAATGTAAAGTAGAAAACAATGAGATTTATTATTTCCTATCAATCCCTATCGATTTCGAAACTATATTTGATCTCTACTATTTACTTCCTATACCCACGAGACACGAATCAGAATTTTTTACGATCATTCCAAATTCAAACTACTTATTGAAATCTAAGGATAATACAATGAAAGCCTTAAATGACAAATGTACGCAAGGCAAAATATTCCACTGTCCAAGTCATCTTCTGAGGAATATGAAAACAACATGTGAAGAACAAATTATACTCGAAGAAAACACCAATAACTGCCAATATAGCCGATTGGAAATATCAGAAAGCCAAATGGAAAGAATACCAGAAATTGACCTATACTTGGGAGTATTTTTGAAGGAAGAAAAATTGAAATTCCAGTGTCAAGAAGAAGTACAAACGAAAAACCTAGCCGGAGTATACCTGGTAAAAAACTCGCAATGCAAGTTATTCTTCCACGGACAAGAAATGGCTTTTCAAGACAAAACTTATGGTACGCCACTGGTAGCGAACAATCTTAAATTCAACTTGGATAAACAAAATTTCACGGACTTCAAGGTGAACTTGAAAATGCTGAAAATGACAGAAATCCCAACAAACAGAATTATTTCCACTGTAATTCAAGACTTCAACTTTCACAAACCCAGCATATGGACTATCATCCTGTACATCAGCATTCCTGCGATAGGCACGGTCTATATTTGGTTACGATGGAAGAAAACAACGAATCCACTTGAGAAAGCAGACCAGGTTTCAGAGGTCATTCCTCGTGAAAGAAAACCGAACCTTCCAGAGGAAGCTTCATTCTAATGGGGGAGGAGTTATATTGCATTACGAACATACTGAACAATGTGTAACTGATGCCACTGACATTTAATTTGCAATGTCATCATTTTCTCTAAGATGAAAATTAGTTTAGATAGTGTATTATGTTAGAAATGATATTCAGTCTAGATTCAGAATCCTGTTTGTGAACACATGACAAAATAAATCTTTTTAAAAAAATAACTTAAACAAAAAGTTATTTAAGTTACATGTATATTCCTTATTATTATTTTATTGGTATACTTGTTAGGCTGAAGTTGATTATTTGAAATCTATTGGTAAAGTTGAAAAACAGCCTCGGCTGACACTTCACCATTTCATGTATAATGAATAAAGACGATTTATTGTTATTATTATTATTATTCTATTTTGTTGTTTATCGAGTTCGCCCATTTTGTTGCTACCAAGCCACCACACCTTATTGTTTTGTCATCGAGAAAATAGGTGAAATGGTTTTTGATTTACTGATTTTTTGTTCTACCTCTATATTATAGCTTTGGGATCTCGATGTCAAGATTTGTTTGTTTGTTTTTTATAATTTCACGATGTTTTTCTTCGTTTTTGTTAGTATGACTTGAATTTCTTATACAGTGCCAATTTTGATTGTGAATTCTTTTCCAGCTTTTATACGCTAACCGATGATGGGTATATATATACCCGAAACATGTCTTAGCCGATAGGACTTTGATCCTGTTGTATTAATATATGAGGAGACGACTTTGTGTATGTTTCTTTTCAATATTTTTACCAACCTGATGAAATCACAAGTCACTGGTTGATTTTTCCTAGTAATATAGTTAATACTATCCCTTCTATATAGTTAGCTCATGGTGAATAACTAACTTAAATAACCCAGGAATTAGCTGATAGGAAAAACTATTTTTCTACAAGCGTGCGTGATTCACCCTCCACCCGCACGCAATCCAGTTTGGAAACTGTCATTTTCCCACAGTTGTGCGAGAAAAGTTTTCTCACACTAGTGCGGGAATTTTTTTCCCACACTAGTGCGGGAAAAACATTTATATGATATCCTCGTAAAATATAAGTGGTGGGTAACAAAATATGAAAGTTCAAGGTTTTTTGTTGCAATACTAGGTGAGTTCGTTCAAAATCATCCATCATTTTGCACTATTTATTGAAAAAATGAACAAATATTGATGAATAAAAATGTATTGTTATGAAAAACACCCTACATATGGGCTTTGATTGATCTGATAACGAGTAGGTAACAATTGATGTTGTCATGCCGATCAATACACAAATTTGTTTGTAATTGTCAGAGTGACAGACAAAGCGTACTTATATAAAATTTTCGATTCAGTGAAATTGCCACAATGGATGAATTTGTTTCCTACGCTTGTAGAAAAAATATTGTTCCTAACTCATGCGGAAAGTGTCTTTCCCGTACTCGACTGCTTACCCGAACTCCGCTTCGCGACATTCGATTTAACGGCAGTCGCGTGCGGGAAAGCATCACTTTCCGCACTTGTTAGGAAAATTACTATTTCAAGAACACCTCAGAAAATAAATCCAATTGTTGATGTATCCAATCTCTTCAATTGTAAGTGATAAAATATTACTAACATAATATATACAGGGTGGCCCACGAGATTTTGGTAGTATATATCTCGAAAACTTTTTGGAGTACAATGAAGAGATTTGGCAGTTGTAAACGGTTGGTAATAATAATACGCATTGATTTCCATTTTCAGTAATGTAGCATTCAAATCTTCTGAGTTGATTTCTTGTGCATGCTGCTTGAATCATTTCTGGTGTAACAGATTGGCAAGCTGCCCTAAACCTTTGTTTTAAATCATCTACATCGGAGAGGAAAAAATTTGATCCGGTTATATCTGGTGAACGAGCCGGCCAAAGTATTGTACCATTTCTCTCAATCCATCTTTCTTAGAAATACACATCCAGGAGCATAAACTATTGTAAAAGAGTCATTCTATTCCAAATATGTCATGTTTCTAAGCCATCTCTGTTTTTCAAATGAAAAACCTACATAAAGAATTTGTTTATCGTTTGGGAGTAATTACCTACAAAAAAAAATATAGCTGAATGAGCATAAGAGGGACCTTTACGAAAGTGAAAAATTATGCAGGATGTCCCATTGAAAATTCTGAATATGATACCATGTGATCAAAAATGAGACGTTGTAACAACGTTACAGCTTGCTTAAAATGCGTAATATTATCAACGGTTTACAACTGCCAAATTTTAATATAGTACTCCTAATAGTTTTCGAGATATAAACTGCCCAAAACCTCGTGGGCCACCATGTATATCAATCATACATGTACTAAGAAGGAGGCTTCAAAAGTGCATGTAACATTCGATACCTATACTTGGCAGTGCTCAAGAATGTCGAAAGTAACAGCGAAGTGATCAATGCAATGGAGATAATTGAAAACAAATTTATATGGATACCTTCTATCGGTGTTCGAGTCGTATTCCTGAAGGCCTCAATTTCTGAACTCATTGTTGTATTCCATTGCTACACAATAGCAGGTGAAGGAATGACCCACGTTTTCATTCACTATTTCACAAAAAATATCATTAATTCTGCTGCTACTCTGTTGTTTTGTTGCAAATGACAGTTTTTCTCGCATTATTACCGAAGTTTTGTCGCCTTATTACCGAAATTGAACGTGAACAAACGAAAGCATGGAAGTGATACAGTCGATCACTAGTCATCAATATAACGAATTGTTACACTCTTAACGTCGACGTTAGATGAACCGTTCACGACCTTATTCACTAGACGAGACAGTGAGATTGCCAAAAAAAGAGTGATATTGGAAGACTACGGAAATTTTTCATCAAGAGAAGAAACGCATGAGATAAATGTCGTCTAGAAGATGAAAAACGTCGACAAGAGGACATCCAGAAAGATTGATCAAGTACTACATAAAACAGAGTTGCTAATTGAAGAATTAGAACCAAGAAAAAAAAGAAAATATGACAAGTCAGAAAGTCAACGATCACGATGACAGATTGCCACATATGGAATATGAGTGAAACCACCGACTATTAATAGACAATCATCCAGGTCCATCTATCACCGACAATTCGAGGCTGCAGCTTTGACTAAAGAGGGGAATGACGCAGAAAAAGCAACTCCATTTCTAGTGGCTTCAAAAGAACAACCTTCGGAAATTTTGCAGACGATTCCTACCGATCAAAAACAATAGAATTGAAGTATGGCGATCAATGTCGAGAACGCCTAGGAAGCTATTTCAGCTAGCCTTCCAGCAAACTCAGTGAGAGGAGAGGCAGATATCACGACCTGGGAACGACTTTGTGTTATGGAACAGTATATGTCGCAGAGAAAGGAAATGAATTCGTTCTCGGAATGGACATTATCAGCGAATACGTTATCTCATTCAACAACGAACGAAGAACTTTGATTGGATGAATAAGAAAAAGAATATCCGAAACCACCAAGATGGATTCAATCGCGAACAACTACGAAAGATGGATTCACAACACTTTGTGTGGATTATAGGGAATTGTGTAATACAATAGGTACATAAAAATCTTCAAGAGGCTTATAATCAATATAATTGTGAAGCTAGAACCATACTCTATTAAAGAATATTTGGGAGAATAGAAATTCATACGAAGCAATCCTGCAATGAAAATAAGACATATTATTTATTTATTATTTATTATTGTCTTTACGACTTTATTCATTTCAATGTTTTGATTCATTGATTTTGCTTCATTTTACTTCAAGTTCCTATATTGATTCAATCAATTGTACCTGACACTATTTTCTTCAATTTTGGTTGCTGTGATATGATGTATGTTTTTGGGTGTGGTGTCACTGTGATTGTAATTCCTGAAAATGAAGCCCTGTTCCATTCTATTCTATTCTAAAGGATAATAGCTATCCCTTACCAGATTTCTATTTTTTTATTGATTTTTTGAGTTCCTAACATTTACGCCGGTTTTCATTCGTTTCATGTAATGTTTATTTTTGTTGTATATTCCAATTCCTTATTTTTTTTGTTTCGATTTTTTTGTTTCTTTTTCTTTTATTTCCCCGTATATCTTTCATCGTATATATTCTTGTTTTTTTTCCTTCTATTTCATTATTTTTTTCAATTTTTACATTATATCTATATTTATATTGTATTCTTTTTGTTCGAATTGATTATGCATATGGTGAAGAATTCTGCTTTCTGTAAATATTCTCGAATTACATACAGGGTATCTCGTAAAGACCACGTCAAACCGAGGGAGAATGTAGATCAATGGATAACCCACCTGCTATGACAAAATTCCCATCATAAAAGTCTCACCGTTTTCGAGATATTTTTTTTTTTTGAAAATGATGAAATATTGCACCTTTCAATAGTTTAGTCTTTACGTTTGGTACAATTTCACACCTTTTTGGTTAATTTTTTCAGTAAAATATTGCTGAAGAATAATTTCAACGTTTTCATAAAAAACATCATCCGAACATTTTAAAAGGGGACTGTGACAAATATTTTTATTAAAAATTTTGGTTGTGTATTCTTTTGTTCATGTAATTTAGCCCATCGTAGTGGAACCAAAATGTACTGAGCTACTGCTGCACATTACACCAATAAATTGTCTTTTTCGTAGTAATTTCAAAAAGGTATCACACAAGTCATTTGTTATTCAAAGAAAAAAGATATGGCTGTTTCTATTCAACAGGGTACGTTTCTGACTATAATTTGACGGTTATTATTTAGGGTAGATACTAATATTTTTAATGACATGAAAAGTAATTTACAATTATTACAGAACATGTTCAAAATGGCGACCTCCTTCGCGTATACAGGCTCTGCATCGACTGAGAAACGACTTTTTCACTGCCGTCAAATGAATGTCGAATATTTCTGCTGCGGCAACTCGGATGCGTCCTCTCAACTCGGCTTCATCACGTATGGGTGTTGCGTATACTTTGTCTTTTAGACAGCCCCAATAATGAAAGTCCAGAGGATTAAGGTCAGGTGAACGAGGAGGCCACAAAATTTCACCTCCTTTTCCAATCCACTGGTGGGGATAAGTTCGATTCAAATGTGCGGTAACTTCGCGTCCGTTATGTGCTGGGCATCCATCATGTTGAAACCACAAACTACATCGCAGCGCCAGTGGCACATCTTCCAATGAAATGGGCAACTGGTTGGTAAAAAATTCCAAATAATTGTTCGCGTTCAGTGATGGCGACAAATCAATCGGGCCCAAAATTCGACCATTGAATATTCCAGTCCATAAATTGACCAAGTACTTCACTAGGTCCGCGACAAATGACCCTAATAAGGTGAATAATCATGCGAGTAATATTTTGGCATGTAAATAATTACCATTGTTTACTAGGTAATGCAACATCGAAGATGAATTGACAGAATTGACAAACTTGATTTTGTCAGAAACGTACCATGGGTAAATAATAATAAACTACATGAACAAAAGAATACACAACCAAAATTTTCAATAAAAATACACAGTCGCCTTTTAAAATGTTCGGATAATTTTTCTTATGAAAACGTTGAAATCATTCTTCAGCAATATTTTACTGAAAAAAAAACCGAAAAGATGTGAAATTGTACCAACCGTAAAGACTAAACTATTGAAATGTGCAAAATTTCATAATAAAAAAAAAATCACGAAAACGGTGACTTTTATAATGGGAATTTTGTCATAGCAGGTGAGTTATCCTTTGATCTACATTCTCCCTCGGTTTGACGTGGTCTTTATGTGACACCCTGTATGTGTTGGTATAACAGTAGTATATGTAGATTCCTGAGTAATTCGAAAGGATTAATGTATATGGATTCACTGGATTCATGTCTTTAATTGACATCAACTTTTCGGTTTGGTCTATTTTCATCGGGCAAACTATTGAAACATGTTCGATTGTGCGATGCACCGCATTCGCAATTTGAAAAATCTTTTATTTCGATTTTGAATAAATGATATGGTGATACTGAGTGATTGAATCTGATCCTACAAATACTTTATACTACAATTTCATTCAGATTACAATACAAGTTCATTATATTTTTAGAAATTAGATAAAAATCTTCGAGAGTGTAAGGGTAGGTAGCGATTTCTAATGAATTCAATGCTTTCTTTGCTGAATTGACTACTATTTCATTATTTTCATGCCACAATGCGCTTTCACCCGAACAAACCTAACTTCTTTTCCATCTTTCTCTAGCTCGTGGATAATATTCATGATGTCTTCTAAAATGTTTTTCAATTCTCCTTACTTGAGATCTTTTGAAGTTTTCCCATTATATTTCTACAATCAGAATGACAAATTGCTTCTTATTATTTGAGTTACGTTTTATATATTTCATTGCCTCTAAAATAGTCAACTGTTCGGCACTATCAATTGAAAATTGATCGGAGAACCTTTCGGCTTCATGATATATTATTATATATTATCGATCTACATTTTGGTGAAATGATCCAGAATATCAGGAATAATTTTTTCCTCCAATAGGAGGCCGTTAAGTCGAGCGTAATAATTGATAAATTTTGGTCATTTTTCTCAGGAAAGATACCTAGTCCTCCATATCCATCTTCTTTTCGAAAATCATACCCGCTGAATGATATTTTGTATTTTTCTTTTTACCATGTTCCGCTCAAGAGCGCCATACGATTATTTTTGTCAATTAAATATTTCTCTTATGTCCCTCTTTTATGTATAAAAGACCTAATACTGTATTGTAAAATATTGAAATCCAATTATGAATCATTCAATTCGGTTTTTTTATACTTTTTCAAATATATTTGGATCATTTATACAGTGACAAAGGTTGCCCAATGCATCCTTTATAATTTTTGTAAAAATGTTGCACATACTTTCCAAATTTGCATTTTGATGACATTAAGTTTTGAAATATGAATGAAATTTTGAGTTTTGTGTTTCATAGTTGGGAGTATATTTATAATGTTTCTCACTGAGTAGGTGGAATTTGGGGTGTGTCTGATGAAATTTCTCTATGTTCCTGTGAATACAATGATAATTGTGAATTAATCAATTCAACGTTTATTTACGTAATCCTGACAATAATAATAATAGTACAGCAATACAGGAATAACAATAATAATACCAATAGTAAGTAGATAACTAGACTCTCACCTATGACTCATATCTAATGCTGTTGAAACTAAGATTGAAAGAACTAAAGCAGAAATGAAATAAACCATAACATACCAATGAAGCAAAACAGGAAAGGAAAACAAAATATCAGAATCAAATGATTAGATTACACTAACAATTTGAAACTTGGACCAGGGTTACTCTGCATCAATCAAGCCTTGTCCTACTATGTAGTGTTTGTTTTAATTATTCAGGTTATACTCAAATGTATGTATACTTCTGCTTAGGTTTATATCATTCCATTAAAATAATTTAAACCTTCATAAAACAATATTTTCACTGAGCTGGCTAAGCTGCATCTCATATCATGTGTCTCCTGTTTTTTTTGTTTTTCGAAATGTTTACATATTTTTCTTCAGCTCTTACAAAAAGGATATTTTCCGTAAACATGAGTTTCTCAACTGATTTCTGTTTGTCGTATTCACGACATTCTTTTCTATGTTTACTTGAATGTTCTCCTTCACATAATATATAAGTTGGTTCGCTACTTCTCTGATAATAATCAGAGTTGTGATTCAAGCCACGATGTCTACAGCGATTGCCTCCACACCCAGAAGTTGGATGGCCATATCGCATACATTTTAAGAATTGTCTTACTCTAAGAATGTACAGCTCACCTAATTCCCCGATAATTATTTGACTGAGTATTATTTGTCTCTCGAATATGATATGATAGTAGAATTAGGATTTTTTTTCCATATCTATTCTCCTTTTTATCTACGAGTTCCGTCTCCAATGAATCCAAATCTATTTGCGCTTTCATTTAAATTCAGTTCAACATTTTCTTCATTGATGCCTATTACTGATATATTCAAAATATTTTCCTGGATTCATTGTTCTGCATTAAGAATTCATCTTGCTGTTTCAATCCTATGCAACTCTCCGATATTACCTTGTTTGTAGTGAATGTTATCATAGTTATTACTCATAGCTTCTGATGCTTTGAACTTTTTTCCTAACTGATCATCATTTACAAGTTCTTGTTTATTTTAGTATCAATGTCCATTTTTTTCTTATACCCAATATTATTTTTTCCTCCTATCTGGGGGTAATTTACCGATGTCTTCTATATTTCCAAAAATTATCCACTAACGACCGGTTTTCGTATACACATCTAATCACTATGAATACCTACACCAAACTCCCCGTTTTCAATGAGCAATGGATTCTAGCAGTTCAATGTTATACCTTTCAGCTTGTGTAATGCTCGAACAACCTTCGAAATATTGGATGGATGATGTTCTGGTCATAAGAAGAACATTCGAACAACATCTCAATAATCTGCATGAGAGTTTCAGAAGGTTCTGGAATGTTAACCCTTAGAAGTATTGATTAGGCATTCTGACAAATGAGAAGGAGATAAAGGCAATTCAAGACTGGCCCAAATAAGAGGACATGAAGTCAGAAGTTTCTTAGACTAACGCACCTTTCACCGACGTTTTGTAGAAGGATTTGCTGACATTGGACACTGTTGTAAGTAACAAAAGGATTGGAGTCGTTTTATCGCAAATTTTGACCAAGTCAAAAAAAAACTGTCACCAGATAGGAATTGTCAGTCATCATCAAAGCAGTAGATTACTACCTATATGGAAAAAAATTCTTAGTCAGGAAAAATCAAGCAGCTCTTAGGTGACTCTGAGAAATGAAGAATCCTGAAGGACTAGTGTGCAAGGAGCAACAGTTGTTGGGGACATTTATCAAACAACTTGCTGGTGCATTTGGGATTCCACGAAGTATTATAAAGCCTACAAGTAACTGAGGTGATTGTCCATCAAGAAAATTCAGAAAAATCAATGAGTCTTATATTGATTCAACTACTGTTAGCTGAATGAATGGAAAATAGCTATATGTACTAAGAAATAATCAGTAGCGCTCAGATACCAACTCTTCCCAACATAAACAGTGAAATGATCAAGAAATATTCTGAATCATCTTGAGTTGAAGAGTAGTACAGTTATTTCTATTCAAAAGATACCCAACATCAATGAAGCCTTCGCCATATTGAGCGAATATTTGAAACTGGTGTTTATAACTAAATGAAACAACACGTCACTAATAACCTGAATACAGTGCGTCCATAAAGTAACGCATAAATTCATTATTGGCTAAATAAACAATAAAATTAGAAATTCCCAAAACAGGTCGATTTTTGATTTCAATTTACTATTGTATTTCTCACAATACCAGCCCATACGTTTTGCGTATGGTACTCTTGCATCCAGTGTGGATTTTCATCAGACCAATAACGGGTGTTTTGTCGGTTAACAAGACCGTTCAAATAAAACGTTGCCTCGTCCGAAAATAAAACGTTATCAATGAAATTGTTATTTTGGTTCATCATATACTCGCAGAATTCAGTTCTTATCGGCATACCTCTTGTTGAGTCCGCATCTAATCGCCAATACCAATCATCATCAATATTTCAATCCTGTCACTTTCGGTTAAAGGCATTTTGTAAAAAAGTTCATGAACGTACCTTCTCTAAAGCGTTAACAATACGAAACTGTGCTTCAATGTTTTTGACAGTTTTGTCAAATAACAAAAATGGTAAAAGATAATGCCAAACAAAAAGATTTTTATAGTCCAGGGGCTTGGATCACTAAAGAAAGCTGTAAGATACAATTATTAAGACTAATGCTGTATGTTCTTGATAGTTTATAAAAGTATAACAATACGTAATTTCATTTAATGTGTTTATTACGTTTATTCGTTATTTTCATTACTTTGTGAGTAAATTTTTGCATTTTTGCCCACCCTGTACCAATTTGAAGCAACATATTATACATTTTTAGAATCAGCTCAGCAAAGGCAATTTGGAAGTTGAAAAAAAGGGCGGGTTACATTTGAAAAAAATGGTGATGACGTCATTAGACGAAAGTGGTTCACCCTGTATATTAGATTATGATTCGAAACAATAATAAATTGAAATCAAAATTCGACCTGTTTTGGAAATTCCTAATTTTATTGTTCATTTAGCCAATAATGAATTCATGCGTTACTTTATGGACGCACTGTATAATAAATGATAAATGGGGATTCGGAAAAAGCTCTCAGGTGGAACGAAATCACAGTTCACAATATGTAATTTCAATATAACCCAAAGAGCTAAAAATATGTAAAAAAATTTTGTTTTCGAATGGAAGTTAATGAAGGGTATCGGGGTGGTTCAGTGAATATCCGAAGAAGATTGGATACTGCATGTTTTGTTGATTAAGAGTTCATTCGTGATTATTTTCCATTTCAATGAATCCGAATGAGACCATTCGCAATATAAACTATATTTCAGGAATTTTAGGTTACTTTTCGAGTACTATGGGCAGAGGTTTTTTGACACGAGTAATTCTCATATTCATTTCGAATATTGAAGCTATAGAAATGAATATAGTGAAAAACACTAGACAGTAGAGAATATTTCTCAAAACTGAAACATACAACAGAGGCGAGAGAAAAGACAAACGTTATTTACAGAATAAATTGTCAAGATTGTAATGGAACATATATTGGCCAAACTAAGCAATATCTTCCTTAACGGATCTCAAACCATGAAAACACCGTCATAAATAATAAGGCAGAGGCCTCTGCCCTAGCAAAATACTCAATTCGACTATAAAAATGTCCAAATTTCAGCCTCCGAAAGCGACTACCACAAAAGAGGGGTACTTGAAATGCCTCATATTGAAATACGGTGAATGATCGAAATGACATTCAAAATGTAACCAAAATTCATACCAAATTATATTTCTATTATATCTAATTTTTGAAGAACTTCGAATATGGCTTGAAGATTGCCGAAACGTACGTCGTTCAATAAATATTTTTTGATAAAAAATATATAATCAATGAAGAAATGGAAAAAACAACTACTCGTACTGAGTAGGAAAAACGCAAAAGTGAATACAGAATAGGACTAGAAGAAAACCCATTATGTAGATTCTGTGAACTAGAAGATGAAACCTCACTGCATATCATCTTCCAATGCCCTGTACTAATGAAAAAAAGGCGGTTTTATCTAGGCGACCCAGATCCACAGGGGTTCCAATACGAGGAAGGCGTCATCAGGAATATTCTGACCTTTAGAGGCACCAGCTATTTGAGGGATTACCCATACGTCTGGAGGCACTATGTGCCGCAACTCCACATTCGACATTTGGAATCGACAATAATAAAAATTGAAAAAAATTTAACCGAAAGTACCAAGGAACTCAAAAGAAATCTTACAAACATTACGGTCAGGAAACACCAATATACGATATCCTATTCAGAAACACTGGTGCTGATGTCATCACTCGATCACGGGATCATTTCTAAAGATCATCTGATTCAATTTTAAGAGAGAACAATCTTTTTTCCTACTTGTTCGTTCCCGAGAAATTTTGGGAACCTTGATGAAATGTCATTGTGTCACTGTGTTTCGTGGAATCTTCTTGGTACATTCTATCGACAAAAAATGTATCCAAATATTTGACCTATCGAAATATATAGTGATGTTCGCTGTAGCAATTGTATATAAAATGCACCCTTGCATCGGTGATTCCTGCAATGTATTAAAGAGAAAATTTTATCGCTGTAGCCACTATGTTTCCAATTTATTTCAATTTTACGAATGAATGAATAGACTCTGCCTAACGGCAAATCGTTCATATAAGCTGTCAGCTGCAATACCCATCGGAAAACACCTTTGAGCAATTCATTCTTCTATCCCTCTTCACCCATGTCTGAAAAAGTATTCCTTATCGAATAGCACTATGAATTTCATACGTCAATGTTACTCTGAAAATGGCCAATTCTGATAATACCTAACTGAAGTTCATCGTTTTCAGGAGCTGATAGTCGACATTTCATTGACACTAGAGAAAAATTCCTTGAAAATTATGTTATTTTTGTGAGTTCAATGACAAATATCGTTATATGAATCCATTTACTGAATCTACTGAGGACATAATACAATACGAATAAAAACATACATGGTGAAAATTTGAAAATTATCGATGGACACACAAACGCTAAATGAACATTTTCATTATTTTCAGTCAACTTATCTCCATTTTTCCGTATCTACTAGTTACCGAGTTGCCCTATAAAAATATCGAGTTTGATTTGAATATCTTCAGCGAATCATTTTTCGCACACACGAATAGTGATTCATTGAAGAACATCAATGGTTTTCCTATGTATCTATCACATGAACACACCTGAAAACCTCGTCCCAATCGATTTTCACTTCCTCTTGCCCTCTCGTCCTCCTCGCCTTCCCTGCGTGGTACAAACATACTTTCGGATAAATGCAGACGTTCTCGCCCAATTCAGAAACTAATCTTTTCTCGGCTTCTATCATGTTGATCATTTCATCCGAAGCTATCGCTCGTCTTGCACGTTTCGGAACATAAGTGCCTGGAAACCATATAGGAGAAAATTTATTGTTGATTATAAACAGGATTTCTGTGCTGTTGAGAAAACCAATCACTCGGAGAATTTTGGGATTTCGATTTCCCATCTTGGGTTGCAGCTATATGTTATATGTCTTCAGTGTCAAGTTTAATTCCCCATCAAAAGAGCATTTTTAACCACTCGGACGATATTCAGCATTTGGCTGATATTCTTATCAACAAGATAAAATATTGTATGGACGTACATCTACCCATGAAGAAAATGACTGTATCACCATCGTCCGTACCAGTAAATTTTTTCAATAACCGCTTGAGAAACATGCGAGAAAACCTGTCAACTATCAAGTTGATGAGTGAAGTGTCTAAAAATCCTTTACATACAGGTCTATATAAATGCTATAAACGCGAATACGCTTCTGCACTGAATGAAGCAAAAAGTGAAGCGTATGATAACTACCTGAAAAACTCGGATAATAAAAACAGAGATGCCTGGAAATTGATTAACCTTGAACGCAACAAAAGAAAGGGCTCAAATTCCTCAACCTGCAACATTTCTGCAAATGATTTTGTTGAATATTTTGCAACATCAGCAGAACTTTTGACTAGAAATCTTAATAACAATGAAGTCAAGGCCATTGACCTAATTAAAAAACTACCGAACAATAAGGGTTCATTCTTTCTCTTCCCAGTCACCGAGGTGGAGGTTCTAGATGCAATAAAGTCCCTCAAAAACACAAACTGTTTTGATGTTCACGATCTGAATAGCAAAATAATTAAATCAATAAAAGAAATTATCGCGAAACCTCTATCCCAACTATATAATCTATGCTTTGAGAGAGGGATATTCCCTAATATTTTCAAAAAAAGCAAGTTAATCCCAATATACAAAAAAGGAAACAAAGATCTTCCAGAAAATCACAGACCCATCGCTATTATCCCCATAATAGGAAAAATTTTTGAAATTCTTATTAAGAGCAGGGTTTTGAATTATTTTGAAACTAATATATTGCACGAGCATTAATACGGTTTTCGGAGAAATCACTCCACCATACAAGCAGTCAGAGAGCTGGTGGACGGCATAGTCGATGGCCTTGAGAAGGGTGAACACACATCTGCTACCCTGTGTGACCTGAGCAGGGCCTCCGACTGTGTCGACCACGCAGTGCTCCTACAAAAGCTTGAATGTTACGGCATCAGGGGAACTGCCTATAATTTTTTTGAGTCTTATTTAAGGAACAGACAACAATATGTATTTTTCAATGGAACCGTTTCTGTGACAAAACCAGCAACGATAGGAGTTCCTCAAGGCTCCGTACTCGGACCACTCTTATTTATAATATACGTCAACGACTTGTTCTATCATTTACGGCAATCTAATTGCATCCTCTTCGCGGATGATATAACCTTCTTCCACTCAGTAGTAACAGTACTGCCACATTACTGAAATATGACCACGACACACAAAGCAGAGTGGATGAGTGGCTTATACCTAATGGCCTTATTAATAATCCAGGAAAAACCCAAAAAATACTTTTTTCTATGAACAATGAAATATCCCACGGAACTGTAAAACTTTTAGGGATTAGTCTTGATAGTAAACTCAAATGGCACGACCACATTGATTTTCTAAGTAAAAAACTTTCCACCGTAATTTTTCTATTAAGAAGTCTGAAGAAATCTATCAGTAGTGCGGCCCTCAAGGTGTCGTATTTCTCTCTGTTCCACTCACACTTGGCCTACGGAATAACCCTGTGGGGCAATTCCTCACACGCCGAACGCATTTTCATCCTCCAAAAAAAGGCTGTCAGGATAATTGCTGATGCAGGACCTAGGGACACCTGTAAGCCCTTATTTTCTAAGCTAAACATTATGACATTACCAGCTCTATATATATTTCACTCTCTTATGGAGATCCATCGCAAAAATCATTTGTTTACTAGACATAACAACATACACAACTATCCTACAAGGAATAACAATTCACTCATTAACCCTAGATTACGACTAAAAACGTCTTCCAATAATTCGTTGGATGTGGGTCTGTACAATAGGCTGCCTGATGGTTACAGAGGCCAGAACACCGTCCAATTCAAAAACTCAATCAGGCGGATGTTGCTGAGGTACAATTTCTATACTATAAGTGAATATTCTAGTGTCAAAATTGCTGACATATAATGGGTACCCATCTTCTCGGGTCTGTCTGTTTATATGTGCGTTTATATATGTGCGTGTTTATTGTTGGTGCTCCTTGTACTATACTGACGTGTGTAATTGATTATAATCAAATCACCAAATAAATATATCTATCTATCTATCTATCTATCTATCTATCTATCTATCTATCTATCTATCTATGAACGTTATACAATGTGCTCACTTCATGGATTTATAACATGAAATTGAGAGAACAAAAAATCTCAGGTTTTTCTGGAACGAGAATTTCGTTCACCCATTGAGCAGAACTTCACTCATTGTATATCGTACAAGTCTATCATCGATGGAAAAATATGATATTATAGATATTCAGTTTTTCAGTAGTTTCCTCCAAAAAAATCAGAAATTTATGGACATTATGATGGCAAAATTTTCATTTTTTGATAATTTGAACTAGGAATGAGATATCATAATACGGTGTTCACTAGATCAGTGAATAGTATAGCATTCAATTTTCCAGAGAATTTCACAATTTTTTGTCAACATGTCAGTGGCATTACTCGAAATCAAATATTTTACAGATGGAAAGGATTTGATACATTTTTCTAATTTTATTGAAATCCTTTAAGTAATTCAGGAGTCACAATTGTTTATTTGAGAGAACTTAATTTTAATAGATGAATCAAAAAGTATATCACAGAATGTACTCCACTAAAGAGCAACTTCCATATTCATATCTTGTTTATTGAATGAATGATAAATTGAGAATCGTAAACAGAAGAAAATTTTCTCAAAAACAATAAATTTCAGAAAGTACATTAGGAGAACATAATCTAATCATATCTGTGATGTTGATTAGTGAAAAATCTATAGGAAACGGGATACATGCTAACATATGCAAGAAGTCGATTTTATCCACAAATTTCAATAGAACACCCAATTACATGTAGATTTTTAGAAAACATTAGAAATGCAAAAATGCAAGTTCGAACACAAATTCAGTAGGATATCTAAATTCCGAGGGTATCTCCTAAGTTAACCGGACAAGTATGGCACATTAATCGATCTAAATGACGAATAACTTCGCAAACATATTTCACATAAATACAAACCTCATCAATTTTTCATACAAAAAAACGCCCATTCGCAATCTAAACACCATAAAAGTTGTATAAGATATTCAGCAAAAAATGTAGAGGATAAGAAAGTGAGGATAAGAAACCTAGTGGATCAAAAAGTTCTGGCGATATCCTATATTATGCAAGGTTTATCTAGTCAATTGATGTCATATGTGAACTAATCCGAGGCAGAATTCTATTCAAGGTCTAAGAATTTCACGTCACACATATCGGATTCAATTGACAGTTCAGTCTGTTGATAATCTTCAGATGGAAGATGCTCAGGAAGAGGAGGATGATCACTGGACCATAATCTTAAGTGAAAACAATTAAATTCGAGCAGAAAAAATATTTTACTTCAAATAGATATGGTTTTTTCCAGAGATTGACTAGCATAACAAATATCTTTATTTTATTTTATTTTTATTTATTTATTTCACGGGATAACCCAATTTACAATGAATAACAAACATAAATAAAACTAAATAAAGATTTGCCTAATCTACAACTAGTACTACTTAAATTTGAATAACAACTTTTAACAACATTTAAATACAAGGATTGATTATGGAAATAACAGAATACCAAAATAGATTACTGAAGGCATTAAGCACTAACATCTTTTAAGACCTTCCTAATATTATGAGCATTCATACAAAACAAATCAAGGCTCTGAGAAAACCTGTTGAAAGATATTCCAATTCTATTAAGAGGGGAATGATAGGCATAGTTGGTTGTATGGAATGAAACATTAAATATTTCAGGAGTGCGAGTGTTATACACTGGGAGTGCAATACTCTCAAGTAGTTTGGGGCAGTTGATGTAGCCTGAGATTAATTTCTGTAGGAATACTATATCAGTGACGCATCTTCTGTGAGAAAGTGATTGGATATTTATCATTTTTTCTATCCCGGCATATACATAATCTTCTCCAACTAGTCCCAATTTATAAGCACAACATCTCAAGAATTTTTCTTGAACTTTTTCAATTTGCCGAACATAACATTCATAGTGTGGGGACCATACTATTGAGCCATATTCTAGAATAGATCTAACATGAGAGCAATAAAGTATTTTCAGAGTGTTGTAACTGAAGTCTTTGCATACCCTAAAAGTGAAACCCAATATTTTGTAAGCTTTGGTTGTAATTTCATTAATATGTTGATCAAAAGTGAGTTTGGTGTCAATTTTTATTCCCAAGTCCCTGATTTCATTGACACGTGATAGTTGGTTACCGTGGATTTCATATGGAAAGTTGATAGGAGTTTTAACTCTCAAAAAAGAAATGGCAAAACACTTTTTTACATTAAGATTCATCTTATTGAGTCGACACCAATGTTCTAAATTATCTACGTCCTCTTGCAAAAGATTAGCATCGGTCAGAGAGTCTATAGAGCGGAATAATTTTAGGTCATCAGCAAATAACAAAAATTGAGAATTACATATTGAAAGAGATATGTCATTGATGAATAAATTAAAAAGCAATGGTCCAGAATGTGACCCTTGTGGTACTCCGGAGGATACCTTTATTACTTGTGAAATACATCCGGCCACTTTGACACATTGTGTTCTTCCTCCCAAGAAGCTGTTGAACCAATTTAGCATCAGTTCACTAAAACCAAGCGCCTTTAACTTAGATGCTAGGATATCATGGTTGACTCTATCAAAGGCCTTCGAGAAGTCTGTGTAGATAGAGTCAACCTGAGATTTATCCTCAAATTTTGAAAGAATATAATTTTGATACAAAACTAAGTTGGTGTTAGTTGACCTGCCCTGCATGAAGCCATGTTGTTGATCGCTAATTACATTCTTACACATCCAAGATACGTGTTTAGTTATAAAATAGTCCAACATCTTGGGAATTTCAGATTGCATGCAGATAGCTCTGTAATTCTCAACATTATCTTTTTTGCCGGATTTGAAAATTGGTGTCAAAAAACTGTGTTTCCAGAAATCAGGAAAAACACCCAATCTCAGTGACATATTAAAAATGATATGAATAGGGTTAGTAATGGAGAAAATACAATTTTTTATAAAGTATAGAGGTATGCCGTCTGGACCAAAAGCTAGTTTAGATGGCAAACTTGCTATCCTATCAAACACATCTGTTACGCTGATTGTGCATTCTGCCATGTCAATAGTTCGATCATAGCTAAATTCAGGTATGACTTGAGAATCATCAAGATTATCTGTTGAATAGACTGCTGAAAAAAAGTTTGCAAAGAGGTTTGAGATATCACTGCCATTACAACCAACCATATCTTTATAGTGCATTTTTTCAGGTATTTGGTAAGAGCCTTTGATTTTATTAACATGTGACCAGAAATACTTGGGATTGTTAGATATATTATCCTCAATATGTTCAATATGAGTTTTGTATCGTGGACATAGTGTAAGTAAGTATAATTTTCAAGGCACGAGGATGACGTTCTCCTCAGCCAACTAATTCAGAACCCTGATGGGTAGAAAGGGGCTAGAAGAGACTTCGAAAGTGAAAGTTGTGAACTTGAAATCCTGAATTGGATCTTGTGGGGAAAAACGTTATCAGATGCGTATAAAATCACGATGCGAATCATTTACCATAATCTGTCTACATATACATCTACAATAAACGCAACTATGCAGATCAAAATTCAACAAGAGACCAACGAGGTTTTGTTGAAGTTTATTTCCTGTCAAAAGGGTATCATTGCTAAACTAGAGAGAGATTTTGCGGATGCATCGAACATAACTCTGAGTTTAGTAGAGGATTCATTTCACAGATAAAAATAGGTGTTTTCTAATGAAGAAGGCACATTGACATGTTTCATATGGTGACTCAGAATACTCAGAAAATGAGTTGGTAGAAGTTTGTAGAAATATTGGAGAGGAATTGATTCTACTCATAACAATTCAATCAAAAGTTGTATTGAATGCACTCGGTTGACTAGGTGATAGGTCCAGAGATATTGAAAGAATTGTCTGCTAACTTGAAATTACCAAATTTACACATTTCAAAAATAATTGTAGCAATCACAGGTTCAAGGTTGAGAATGACCAAGAGAGAAGTTGAAGCATAAGCTTCAGAAATCATATTCCCTAAGTCTTTGATAGAGAGGTTAGAGTAATAGTGGGGTAAATTTCTAGAATTTCTACTTGAGCAGAAGAGAGCAAAACGGAGGTTGTAGTTGAAAGACTTGTCAAAGCATGTACTTCCGGTCCCAATAAAATTTGGGTATCTGAGGATGTGTAAGGAGTATGAGGATTATCAATAGAGAGTTGTTTAGTGTCGTCATCAAAATTCAGCAGAGTGTGATGTAAATAATTGAATTAAGGATGAATAAAAGATTTCAATGAACAATTTTGAGATGTGTTCGAACCCTAAACAAAATGTACACCATTTATATTGTTTCACAATATCATATCTTCTTTTGGAGTTTTCGAATTAAATGAATAAAATTTATATAGTATAGTGTGATTTGATTTACATATTGGACATATTGACTTATTACTTTCAGTGTGAGTAGTTAACGTAGCAGAGGAATACCTAGAAGAAATAGATAGATATTTTTGAGTATTAATTCTTTTCATTACTTGAACTGGTCGAAGTCTTTCCAAATGAAAGTGAATTCATGACTAGACAATGAGCAATCAGAAAATCATATGAATCAGTATGAGTCGGTATATGCATCTGAAGAGACGTGTTTGATTTTGAAACGTTTGAAAGATTCGTCATCAACCTTGTTAACAAGATAAACAAATTGTTCTCTCCTAACCTAATGGTTTTTGAGGAAATCACCTATGCAAGCAATTAATGTGACTTTCAATACAATAGTTACAGCCTGACCTGGCAAACACAAAGTATGTGGTCTGCTGTTTCATCATCTTCCAAGCATAGGCGACAAATCGGGACTTCTGATAGACCGAGTCTAGTCATGTGATGATTCAAACGACAGTGACCTGTGAGGAGGCCTGTTAGGCAACGTAGAACATCTCTGCCGTAATCCAACAATTTTTTGGATGTATGGATGCCTTGGAATGGGTTAATCCTGGAATACTCTGCCAGAAGTTTGGGAAACTCCTTGTTGTCCAGGTATTCAGTGTTTGTTTGGCAAAACTTAAAGAGATGCCAATAGCGGGTTCTGGACCAATGAAATCGTTCGAAGCGCCTTGCCTTGCAAGACAATCTGCCATTTCGTTACCCTCCAAACCGGAGTAGCCAGGAATCCAGATCAAAGATAGTTTTTTGATTCTTTTAATCGAAGACAGTTCTATAGGAGAACCAACTCCAAATCGATCATGTTGGGATAAACAAACGTTATTTCTGACAGAAAAATTCATTATTTTCAGCACACAATGAATATACACATATAATTGAATGGTATATGACGATACGCGGGTTCACGCCGTTATTTCATATGATTGTTCCCTTTTTTTCATGAAATGTTTGATATTCACAGGATTCCATTCGAATGAATAAACGAATGAATGTATCATGACGTAATGATTTTATGGAGTATGTTTTAGTTAGAATCGAACCATAACATAGCCATTCCCCTGAGTTTTCCTGAAGTGATATAGCAGAACTGCGATAAATATTGTAATCATTGTTTTTCCTAAGGAAGGAAAAATATTATCCATTCAATCACTAATTCTCATGAAATCAATCATGATATATTCCCTATGTATTACGTTCAGTTGCACTAGCGAAAGCATCTTCGAATGCAAAACTGTTAAGGCCTAATAAAGCTACTCGCATAATTGAATTATCCTCAATTTGTATGCATCACTGGCAATATCTGCTAGACTGATTGGAACTGAGCCGTTCAGAAAGAAAATTGGATTGAACATTCCTTACTAGAGTGGTATATTTCATTTAACTGATTCATTACAATTGAGTTCGTTCCCAATCGATGGCTCACCATTAGTGAAATGTTCAATTTGATTATGTGTTTGATTCGAAAGTGTCGATTAATCGAATAAATTCAACCGTGACAAACAATGTTCTATTGATATCCATTCACCATGTTACGGATTTCCATTTGAACTATAGAAATACCAGGGCGATATAAATTCTGCAGATCTTGGAGTTGAATCAGAAATAAAATAAGATGCAAATGAAAAAACAATACAACATATCTGAAGAAAATAATGCTTCAACTTCCTCTTCGATGAAATGAAAATAGATTTTTATCATAGCGACAAACGACCACAAGAATACATTCGCTAGAATTTTGTCACTTCAAGAATCTCAGTTAAGTTCCAGCAATATTATCATATCTTCATAAAAAGTCACTCATACGTTATAAATGTTTGAGAAATTACACTTATCTCCTCACCTTGAATTCAGATTCATTTGTTATATCCTGTAGTGAATCATTTTCTGTTTCGAATATTGAAAAAGGAAGTGAATAATGGAGTAAAAACTCATTCCAATAGAATTACTCTCTCAAAACAATGTGCTAAAATAGTAACTGTGCTATCATCAATGCAAATCTGTGAAAAGCAAAGAAGAACCCGAAATTATTGAATTTTATGACAGGTTAAAGGCAGGTTGAAAGTACTATGTAGATACTTAGAGATCTACTCAAAGATGGCCTATAACAATAAGATTCATTCATAATATTCTCGATGTCGCAGCACTTTTATTTTCGTGTGGCATTGTATTGATATTGAAAAAATCGAAAAATGAAACCAAAAAAATAATTAAACAAACATCCTTCCTGAATGCGGATATATGTTTCTTCCTATCTTTGGTAATATTTATAATGGAATTTGTTTGAATGAAAGAAATTATAAGCGATTTTAGCTCGTCGTCGATTGCTGGGACACCCCGTATAAACCCTATTTTTATCACTAGCATGGCCCTAGTAACGATGTATAATTCGATTATGTTCTACACATACGGAGATTATATCAGTGTTATTGACGAAGCACTGTCATTCCACATGCAATGTTTTCATAACGTAAGGAATAAATTCGTGATTTGAAAATCGTTGTCTCTCGGAAAAATCCTCGAATATTTCAATACTCGTTCGAAATGAGCTTATTCCCATGAAGAATAGCAAGATTTGTTAGTAGGAAAATACCAAATAAAATTTGAAAAATACGTTGTCGCCACGTGGCTTTAGGCGTGCCCAAATGAATATTTAGAAAGAAAATTGATCTCAACATTGAATCTACGTGAAGACTTTCTTGAAGTTATAGAATTTATATGGCTCTCAGTTTTCCATTCACTATATATTTTTTCTTCTATTCTGATACAAATAACCACACCCAGCTAAACCTTCATGGCGAGCCTCAAGTCTTTAATTTCGCCATTCACCAATAGTGATGGGGAAATGACACCACAATGCGGGCGCCTACGTACAGCGTTATATATGTATATAAATTGTAACGTAACACGTGACTAGTCAATTTGGCGCATCACAATATCACCCAGAGAATTTCGCATTTCTCACGGTCAGCGGTCGAATGATATCTAGGGGTCACTTGCAGATTCATACTAACATCACCCCTATCTTTCATGATTGAATCCAAGAAAGACATAATGATTCATTAAACTTTCAGATCAGTGAAGTTCTTGATGGTCTCGATTTCATCGGTTGCAGAGTTTTGGAATATATACTCAGGGTGACTAAAAAATTTGTACCAAGCTTTCTGAGAATGAAAGTACATCAAAAAAATATAGTTTTATGAATAAACTGGCCCAAAATGCATACTAAGGAAGACACATTCTTTCGAAATCGATAAAATCAAAATAATTTCTCCACGTAACTTCTGAAAGGTGAAAGCCACGAGACAGAAATCTTCAGCATGAATGTTTGTTATTGAAATAAATTTTTTTGATACACTTCATTTTGAAATTGCTATGAACTCTTCCGGATCCCGATCCACAATATTCAATATTACTTCTTCAACTTCTACACTCGCACTTCATGGTCGGCCATCATTATTTTCTTTTTGTTTTTATACATCCTGTTCTACGGAATCTTTGCAGAATCCTCAGAATTGTTTTCAAATCCTCACATTTGAAACGTGTCAAAAAGAAAACATCTCTGCACAACGTCTTACAGCAATGTTTGCGTTTTCGAAGCACTGGCCAAGCCTTCAAATCATATCAGTTTGTTCAGAGACCGAATAACCTGCCATTCCTTGATATTTCCGTAATATAACTAAGCAAAGAATCCACACGAACAAATCAATTGCAAAAATTGAAATTGTCAAAAACTCAAAAATTCAGAGAAACGTTGGTAATACAATAATGGCTGAAGTTCTTGTATTTTAACAGAAGCATTTCCTTCATGTAATTCTTTCCTCCATTTTATGCTTTCATTTTTGGACCGTAACGAATACAAGAAGAAAAATTCAGAAAAAAATCACAAATTGCCATCTGAAAACATCCCTTATAGCTGAAATGTTGAAGTGTATGTGAGAACATTCATGCAGAAAATTCAAATCTGGTGGAAATATTTCGATTTCATCAACTTGAAAGGATTTAACTTGCCTAGTATGCATTTTTGGCAATGAGTTTATTCATCAGACTACACATTTTCCAACTCTCAAAATGTCAGTTGAATCGTGAGGTTTCAATAATATTTGTGATTCTCATTTATCGAACATGAATAATAATAATAATAATAATATCTGTTTATTGACGAATATAACATTATGGTAACAAACAAATCATGATACAGATTTTGAAACAATGGTAGGTTAGTGAAACTTGTGAACAAACATGTAGGGTAAGCTCGTTAGAACCCATGGGCGTACATTGGTTATCCTTATATCAATATTTACAATTACCTATATGTAGGTGTGGAATACATGGGTTACATTTTTTGTTTTGATACTAATGATATGAGAAAAATACCAATAATAAAAATATAATTGTGATGTTAGTAATACTGATAATAAATGCAGTAATTATACATTGTAGTGAAAAGTGAATAAAAAATAATGGAATATTGATGTGGGGAAAAAATGATGAAATGAAAATTATTATGTTCATGATATAGATAATAATGTTATATACATACAGTGCGTTCATAAAGTGTGGAAACGCTCCATTATCTTACGAAATAATTATTTTCAGAGGTAAAGCTCGGACAAGTCGATTTTGTATTTCAGTCTTCCATCTTTTTTTACGAAAAAATAATTTTTCCCCCACCACCTTACAAGATATGACGTCATCGATATTTTTTTTAAATTGAAAGGGTATATTTTTATATCAAAAATTGAAAGCCCATATTTTTCTGAGTTCAACCATACCACATACGTCATATCTTACACTTCAAGTTACAGTATACTGAGTATAAAAGAAACCAGTGTTCATATTTCTCAACATTCATTTAATTATTTATTTTGCAATGGAAACCTGAGAATTACTCAGTAGTTAGTACGAGTATATTCGCCATACTTGAGTAGTAAGCTATGAAAACATCTGAAAGCCCTGTAGATTTGTTATTTGTTTATTTTCACTACTTCTTATGATATTTTCATTGCAAATAAATAATTAAATGAATGTTGAGAAATATTAACACTGGTTTCTTTTATACTCAGTATACTGTAACTTGAAGTGTAAGATATCACGTGTGTGGTATGGTTGAACTCAGAAAAATATGGGCTTTCAATTTATAATATAAAAATATACTCTTTCAATTCAAAAAAAATATCGATGACGTCATATCTTGTAAGGTGGTGGGGGAAAAAATTATTTTTTTGTAAAAAAAGATGAAATACTGAAATACAAAATCGACCTGTCCGAGCTTTACCTCTGAAAATAATTATATCGCAAGATAATGGAGCGTTTCCACACTTTATGAACGCACTGTATTTACATTCATACATTTCCCGTATTTGTATAAATGAATAAATAAATGAATAAATGAATAAAATGATGATGACAACATTGAATCTACTAAGTGATTCGATATGGATTACTAATTTATGAACCTTGTCTCAATTTACTCAATCTCAACTCCAAGCAATGCTACAACAAGTTTTTTGACGTCAGTTCTAGATAGAAGGACATATGTTTTATTTTTTTTTTCTAATAGGTCGACTGAATTCTCAATGACATTTTATATACATATATCAGGCAATGCATCAAATATAGATAATATATCTATCTGACCTATCGTTTTGTTGGCTCGCGGTATTTTGAGATTTTCTTTCAGTTCATGTCTCTACAAATAATTCATCTGATGAGTAAGTTAATTTTCTGAAGATCATTATTTTTTTTGTAGAACATCCAGTTTGGAATATTCAGTTATTTTCGGATTTTCCAGTTGTTCAGGGTATAACTCCTTCTGTTCACGTTTAAATGTTCCCTCTGGTAAAACAATTGTCGTTCTTGTTTACTCTGACCATATTGATATGTTTTCTTGAAATATTGTTATGTTTTCGCTGTTTGGTAGTTAGATCTTTCGCTATCGAATTATGGTGCCTTTCCAGTTTTTGGTGTTTTCAAAGACAGCGGAATTTATTGGTGGATTATTTGTTAGTCCCAATTGATAAAAGTTATTTGAATCACTTTCAATAATATCTGAATCAACTAACTTTTTTATTTCTTGTCTGATGTAATCGATTGTTATCTCTTGCGGTATAGTTTTCAATCCGAATATAATAATATTATTTTCTTTGGATCTTCTTTTCAATACTCCGATTCGATTTGCAGTACTTTCGTCTTCTTGTTCAAGACAGTTGAGCCGCCGATTCAAATCTTAGAATTTCAGTGTTAATCTTATTTCCACTGATTCAATAAAATATTTCAATTCGTACCCTTTCTTCACCTCTTCCAGTCTAGTTTCATTAGTGATGGATATCATCAATACTTGTAAAAATGTTGTATGATAATAACGTTTTTAATAAAATGACTTCCAGCAAAAAGAAGGCTATTACTGTATCGGGTATTCAGAATCACTCATTTTACAATCACAAAAACAAGAATCCATACATATAATTCATTTGAAATGAAAATATCGGAGCCCCTCTAAACACGTCTAGGGTCTATGGCGCTCAGAAATGAAATGAATGGAATATCATTTCAGACGATTAGACTGCAATACCGGGGTCCGTGGTAGCCAATTAGTCTGTGGCGTACACTATACCTAAATAGCCAAAATCCATAGCGGATATATCAGTGGTTCGAATCCCGCTGAGGCGAACGCACTTTTCATTAAGTGTTGGATTCATGGTATTAATACTACAGGTATACGGTTTCCCCGAAGTGGTTCGGATTCCATTATAAACTTTGGGGCCCGCCCTTCTACACCCCGACTTATGGGGCGTTGGTTGAAAGTTGGTCTGAAGAGGTGAAAATATTTACATTCACATTCACAATATTTATATCAACCTATTATTCTTGACATACATTGTGTACCAGCTGAACTTGTCATCCCTCCAAATTCGTAAGAAATTTCAACCCACCACCCCTTCATCCCCAGCACGTCCTACTTAAGAATTTTCAATGGGGCTACTATACTTATATATACTATTTAATGAAATAGTCATCTGATGTTATTAGTTCACTCTTGCTTATTGCTAGTGATTTTTGTTCAGTTTGTTCATGTCGAGTTATGTACATACTCGATTGATCTTCTGAATGTATGTACAAATGATCGAAAATTATTGGAGTCATATTTCAATCCTGCTTGTTGAATACATGAATATTTTTAATCATGAAAATGCAATTTCCTCAAAAACATTTATATATATATATATATATATATATATATATAACATCTTTTACTCGAAACATTTTTTGTATTCCCATTCCTAGGTGAGTGTTGTATTCGACAAAACAATAACGCTATCCAACAGCCTTAAACATGAAAGAATCTCGTAATTTTTTCACAAACCTACAAGTTACTATATTCCGATTATTATCCGAATAACATCTATCTTAGTTACTCCTGACTTCGATATTTTATCCAGAGTAAATTCAGATTTTGATGTTATATCAATTCTCTCAAATTCAGATATGGGGAATATTAGTCTCCTACGAGCCTTCCGATGAAAATGCAGTGTTCTTGAATACTTTCACAACATTCGATTCAATGAACACTCGGTGCAAATGAGGACCCGATAAAATAATATTCTCAAAAAAATATCCAATTTTATCAGAAGTAGTAGACTCGTACTTGAATGATGATATTCTCTGAATTTATCAGGGTTAAGTACAGTATCTCGGGAGTGCTTATGAAATTCCGCAGGATGGCACCCTCCCATTTTATAGGTTTAATTTTTATATATTTTAGAAAACCTCATTCTGCATCAAATTTGTGAACATTATTAAAGATGTACTTACTTGGATTGAGAGAATATGCCAATTTCTTGACGAAGTTGGACAGCCGCACAGCCACTATTATGACTGGAAATCCGACTAACTCCACTGGCAGTTCGAACGCTGGCTCTTGAGCTTTCACCATATCAAATTGGTTGAAGATGATAACTAATTGAATTGAGAAAATTGCAAAGAAGAATAAACTCAAACTCTTCATTACTGCGAAACAATTTACTAGCTCAGCAAATTCAGACAGTGACTTGGAGAAGTACCGACTACAACTGTCGAGAGTGAAAGTGGCCGTCACCTCCTTTCGCGATAAACTGACAACCTGAATTCACAGTTATAATGCATTGAATATTCTGATGTTGAGTAATCGAAAGTATCACCTATCATTAGTATTAATATCTTGAAATGAGTGTTATGCAAAGAGGAATGTTTTGTGGATATCTAATTACTTTCGTCATGACTGACGATTAGTTAACCAGTAGAGACATACTTTACACTAAGCCAACGAAAGCAGCGGTTTTATCATCCATCATATTTCTAGTTTTGGATAGATGAATAATTTTCAATTCATTTCGTTTTCATGAAATTTCATTTCATGATAATTGTTATGGGTATATGCCTCTTCAAATCGTCTCATGTGGTCATGCAAGACCCTTTATGACAATTTTCAAGTTTGAAGTTCGAAAATAACAGTTTATTTGAATGAAAAACGATTATTCAGATGTGAGACAAGTTTCGTGATATCATCACTTCAAAAATAAATCAATAATTGATATCGATCATGTTTCAATTTGAGGAGATCCAATTATTAATTCAGATTTGGTAGTGAATTGTAATTCATAATTCATCAGATGTAAATTCACATATGTTCCATGAAAACGTTTCGAAGATGTCTGGGTAAGTATGATGGAGAATTAGTCATGAACAATAATAATACCAGCCTTAGTTTTTTATGTTTCGATATCGATAAATATACATCAAATATGGCTAGAAATAGCAAACTTCCACTTTTTCCATTCTTTCACATGAATTCGAAATTTTGCCGTTAAAATAATTTGAGGAAGTCTCTTTCCGAAAACTATTTGCAGTTATTGGAACGAATTCAATAGTATTAATGTTGTCATGAATCTGTGTTGAGAAATATATTTCACACACGGTCTTATATAGAGGTCTGGAAACTGGTAGGGTGGAGGGTTGCCCAAACATTGAGGAAATTTTGGTGGTTCTCGTGTTTCGCCACCTGTAGCGCTGATCTCTCTTTGTCACGTTCTCAGCTAATTGCAAATCAGATCCGATTATCTTCGTGAAAACATGAATATTTTTTGATTCATTTGAGAGAATTTTGTAAGATATAATATTTCTTTCATTGATTTCATCCATCATTCGAGTTCTAACCGTTTGTTTTGTTCACAAGGGAAAAAATATACGGTGAATCATAATCATCATCAGAGTCAAAAATATTGGATGAATATATTCGGGGTTCAAACGTATTGATTGTGAATTCTCTCGTTCACTGTTATCATAATTGTAGTATTCATAATAAGTATCGTTATAGAATTCTTCTGGAAATTCGAAATTCTCATTCGTTACGTTAAAATCTTGGATTGGTTCAACAATATCTGAATAATATAAATCATTGTTTGGTCCACTGTTATCATAATTGTAGTTTAGGTCATAAGTATCTTCACGGAATCCTTCTGAAACTTTCATTCGTTACGTTAGAATCTTGAAATGGTTTGTCAATATCCGTATATTTTTCGTCGTTTTGTCTACACCGATTATAATATGTTGATTGGAAATAGCTGATTGTCAGTTGGCTTGTGCTCATAGGGGTATAAGGGGTACGAGTTTGATCGCGTTTATATGCGAAACAACTAATTAAAATATCTTTAAGTTTCTGCCAGGTTGTAATATCGTAATGGACGTTGATTACTGATTTTGCAATTCCTGACAACTTTAAAATGAAAGAATCGATGAGATGAATATTATGGAAACAATCTATATCATCATAATTGTGAAATGTAGAAATGATTTCCTCACGAGCTGCATGATATCTATTGAGTTTATTCAGACTTCCGTCAAAATTTGAAATATAATTCATGGATTTCGGTTTGAATATGAATTCAATATCCATTATTGTTTCAGAAATTACGAATTTTCATCACTTAATCAGTGAACCTCATTGGTTGAGGTTAGATTCAAGGGTTCTGGTGGAATATCTGAGTCAGACAGATTAGCGAAAAGATATTCAAGCGACATAAATACAATTGACTTACACTAAGAGCAATCCTCTGGTCATCGTCTTACTGCTAGTACTATGAAACGTCTGCAATGGGTTGCCGATTCGTATCCAATCCAAAAATGACTATTTCGCAAAGGGGACGATGCTGTTCCTGCTTTCGAGAAGGGTTGATGATGTAGTCTCCAACAGGTCTTCGATATAAGGGATGTCCTGATTTCTAAGGAGCCACTCTGCTTCCGATGCAACTACGAACTTTTCACTATGTTCGGTTGTCGATAAATGGTTGAAACGAAAGATATACGTTCGATACGTCTACCTTCGACAAGCCTACCGACTACCCCAATTAAATATCTTTCGAGACTATAGGATTCAAATTAATTATCTAGACTGGAGGATTTGCTGTTTAATAATAATTACTTTATTGAGTATAAATGCTACATTGTATATATTGTTTACTATTAGAAGTTTGGTGTCTGACTGACTATTTCGCAAAGGAAATCAGGTATAAAAGAATGTTCGTTAACCACTTGAGGGTTCCATCCCTCGTCTCGGGTTACTCTGGATTGTGTCACTTCTGTTGATATTTCTTAATCTTTTATATTCTTCTCTACTACCATTAAAACTCCTATTTCCTTCTTTGCTTTTATTTCACAAGAAACATACAAGAACATGACTTCTTCTATTTATTATAATTACTTACTACTTGACACTTGACACACTATCTAGAACAGTGTTGCCGTTCTTGATCTAACATACAACAAGAATATACACGCTAGATGGGGTATATCAACCATGAAAGTGATAAATAGGAAAGGTGTGCATTGTACTTCAACACTCTCCCTCAATGCACATCTTTCAAACCTAATTCTAATGTATACGGTAACAACTGATTTTTAGATAAAGGCTTTGTGAACATATCAGCTAACTGAGATTTAGTATTAATATACTCTACATTAATTAAACCTTCTTCTACCTTTTGTTTCACAAAATTAAACTTAATATCCATATGTTTCAGTCTCTTTTGATCTGGGTTCTGTACAGTTTTAATAGTACTCTGGTTATCTTCATAAACAGTTACATTTTTAACATTTACATTCAAATCTAACAGTAATTTAACTAACCAACATGCTTCTACAACAGATTCACACAAAGAGATCAATTCAGCCTCAGTTGTACTAAGTGCTACAGTTGTTTGTTTCTTAGATCTCCATGCTATAGTATTATTATACAATTTAAATACATATCCACTAGTAGACTTCCTATCATTATCTCTAGCCCAGTCGGCATCAGCATATCCTATCAATGGTGATAATGTATTATCATAAGTCTTAGAATATATCAAAGAATAATTAATGGTTTGTTTTACATATCTGAGTATTCGCTTCAACGCTTTCCACAAATCGTCACTTGGGTTTGATTGGTATCTGCTTAAATAACATACAGAAGTAGCTAAATCTGGCCTTGAACCTACTGTAGCATACATTAAAGACCCTATCAGTGATCTACATTGCAATTCATATTTCATATCAATTACTGACTTTTCATCTAATTTGAAGTTTACATCCATTGGAGTATTACTACCATTACAATTTTCCATATTATATTTTTTCAAAATACTTTGCAGATATTTTGTTTGATTGATGTGAATTTGTCCTGGCTGTTGAATAATTGAAATCCCCAAATACGTTAAATTTTCACAACCCATGTCTTTCATCCTAAATTTTGTTGATAAAAATATTTTAACCTTATTTATTTCCTTCAAGTCATTTCCTAGTATTAAGAGGTCATCAACATATAGTGATAAGTACATATCCCTTAAACTATAAAGACAATAGTCATTTTCTGATCTTTTAAACCCATATCCTGTTATAGTGCTATTAAATTTTTCATACCAATACTTGGGAGATTTTTTTAACCCGTATAATGATTTATTTAATTTTAAAACTTGACCTTCCGGTAATTCTAATCCGTCCGGTGGTTTAAGATACACAATTTCATTTATTTCACCGTATAAGAATGCTCCCTTCACGTCCATTTGGTGAATATGGTATCCTCTGTGAGCAGCCACGGATAAAAGTACTCTTAAAGTTTCTAATTTTAAAACAGGTGAATAAATATTTCCCAAATGTTCTTTCTGCTGATATCCACGTACTACTAGTCTAGCTTTACATATTTCTTCCTCTCTTATATTTTTCTTCGTGAAAACCCATTTGCTATCCAATAATTTTTCCTTTTCCGGTTTCGTCACAATTTTCCAAGTGTGACTCTCTTCTAGAATTTCAAGTTCTTCATTTACTGCCTTTTTCCAATCATGTTTGTCTGCTCTTTCTTCTATATCTTGATAATTCAATGGTACATCTTGGTTAGTAAACAGTGCAAATAAAGCTTCATCACTTTCCTCACTGAAATTTATTTCATAATCTTCTTGCCATTTTGGTTTCCTAGTTTTTCTCTTCTGTCTCCCTTCAGCCTGTTCATCTAATACTGGCTCTCTTAGAATATTTTTAGGTACTTCATTTTCTATTCTCTCAATTTCGTGCTCTTCTGTTCTTTGCTTTACCTCGTCTTGTTCAGTTCTCACTTCTTGTGTAGAGGTTTCTTCACTACTCGCAAAATATTTAATTTGATCTTTCAATCTCTCATCAAATACAACATTTCTTGCATTTACTACTCTATTGGTTTCTGTATCAAAAAGTCTGTATCCTGAAGAACTGTACCCTATCATAATCATTTTCTTACCAGGATTGTCTAATTTTTGTCTTTGTTCTTTAGGTACATGATTATATGCGATACAACCAAAAACTCTCATATTTGAAACATCTGGTTTTCTTCCGGCCCATAATTCACTTGCTGTTACCTCTCTCCCAGCTGAGGGACTTCTATTTGTAACATAGGCAGAATATAATACAGCATCTCCCCAAAATTCTTTTCCTAGATCTGACTCTAGTAATATTGTTCTGGCTTTCTCAATTAAAGTTCGGTTCATACGTTCGGCTACACCGTTCATCTCTGGATTATATGGTACTGTATATTGCAATAATATCCCTTCTTGAGAACAAAATCTTTGAAATTCCCCTGACACATATTCCCCACCATTATCTGAACGAAGTTTCAACAGATTTGTATTGAAATGTTTAGTTGCATAAAAGTAATAATCTTTAAATTTTTCGAAAACTTCTGATTTTTGTGTTATCAAATATACTATAACAAAATGAGAGTAATCATCAATGAATGTTAACAAATATTTATGACCTTCTCTACTGATTGGGGTAATCGGCCCACAAATGTCTGTATGCACCAACTCTAGCGGTTTATTTGCCCTATATCCAGGCTTATTGAAAGGTTGTCTTGTCATTTTTCCTAATAAACATGGTTCACATAATGTATTATCTGTTTCATTGTTTTGAAAATCATGTATGCCATTCACTAGGTTCTTCTGCACTAGAATATTAATATTTTTCATTCCCAAGTGACCGAAGCGTCTATGCCATAACTGTGATGTGTTACAATTTTTTGTTACATGATAGCTACAACTTTGTTCATCTACTTCCATTTCAATAGTATACAAATTACCATTTGCACTACCTATCATTATTATTTGATCATTATTATAAATTTTAACTTTACCTCTATAGAAAGTAACTTTCAATCCATTAGATTCCATTTTAGGTACTGATAATAAGTTTTTTCTAAGATCTGGTACATAATAAACATTTTTAATAGTACAGTTAGTAATATGTTTGCCTACACAACATTTCGCTTTAATATTACCAATTCCTACTGCTTTCAACATTACACCTTCTTTGGCAGCAGCTATATTTTTAGGTATTTTGAGTTCTATATAATCTATAAAAATATCTTTATTGTTTACCAGATGATCAGAGCATCCAGAGTCTATGTACCATATCAGACAATTTTTGTTGAAAATATCATTACAATTGTGTGCTTCGTTTAAATTTTTTTCACATAAAAAAGCAATATCTTGTGACTCACAGTTCTCCGCTGCATATGACTGATGTCTTCTTTCTTGTCCATATCCTTGACTTCGTCCTCTTTCATATCCTTGACTTTGTCCTCGTCCATATCCTTGACTCTGTCCTCGTCTATATCCTTGACTCTGTCCTCGTCCATATCCTTGTATCTGTCCTCGTCCATATCCTCGACTCTGTTCTCTTCCTTGTCTAAAGCCTCTATAGTGCCCACGTTCTAGCCCTTGATAATTTCCAGGACCCCTTTGATAATTTTCTTGTGATTGACTTCTGTCTCTCATAGTACATTGGAATTTCTTGTGGCCAGGTTTACCACACACAAAACATGAGAAAGCAGTTGTGTGTGATCTGACACCAAGTCCATTCAAATCTCTCTTTCTCTTTTCTTCTTCTCCAAGTAATCTATTCTTCACAAAATCTAGTTTTAAGTTCTCCATCGTTTCCAACGCTGTTATAATGCCGTCATATGACTGAGGCATGGACAATAATATATAGTTAACCTTCTCTTCTTCACCCAATTCTGTATCAGCTTCTTTCAACTCTGTGAAAATTCTTTCAACATTTATAAAATGTTCAATCAGTGAACAATTTTCTGAATATTTCATCTCCGATAATTTTCGGCGTAGAAACAACTTGGAACGTACTCCCTTCTTCATGAAATTTTCCTCCAGGTTCTTAAACATCTTAAATGCGGATTCCTTTTTCAAATATTCAATATGGCTATCTGCCACACCAGCTATCAATATCGCCTGGGCTTTCGCCTCGTCCTTCGAGTTCTGAGCATCCGCACTATATGTTTCATCTTCAATTGCTTTTAACGCTCCATTTTCTTTTAGTATACTTTTTATCCTAAACGACCACGTGCTGAAGTCCACGCCGGCGAATGGTACAATTGGGAATCTTTCTCGTAGATTCGACATTCTCGTATATGCTTATAATTTTAAACCACGCTCTGCTACCACTGTTGATATTTCTTAATCTTTTATATTCTTCTCTACTACCATTAAAACTCCTATTTCCTTCTTTGCTTTTATTTCACAAGAAACATACAAGAACATGACTTCTTCTATTTATTATAATTACTTACTACTTGACACTTGACACACTATCTAGAACAGTGTTGCCGTTCTTGATCTAACATACAACAAGAATATACACGCTAGATGGGGTATATCAACCATGAAAGTGATAAATAGGAAAGGTGTGCATTGTACTTCAACAACTTCAGCTTATCTCTGTAGGATGGGTGGTGATGATATAATGATAATTAATATTCATCAAGTTTTTTTTTGTGAAGTCTTGGAAAAAGTGAGAACTGAAGACATTTCACTAGATAATATTTCAAAGCAAACTCATATTTCACATACACATCCATAAATAGAATTAGATTATTATATTACGATTATTAGCGATAGTGATATAAGTTTAACGAAGTTAACCGGCGGATTCGCTTCACTTCATCTCGCTCTTGTTTTAGATTTTGACGTTGTTAATGTGTATTCTTTATCGTTTCATTTTCCAATATGTTTGTGAGGTTTTGTATGTTCTTTGTTTCTTGTGCACCTGACAAGTAGGCACTGATGATGACGTGAGTCGAAAGCGCTATGCTATCATAAATAAAGAAAAAAATTATATGCACGAAATATAAAAAGATTTTCTTTTAATAATAATCTGGGCACGTGAATACAGCCTTACACAAGAAAAAACCAAAATTCTCATATTATAACTCATCTATCGAATATGTAGCAGAAAAATAATTTCAGTATTATTATACATATTTTCTTCATAAAAACATTATATTTCATATAATGATGTACATTTTCTTTCTTGTTTATATGTTGTGTCAAGAATTAAAAGACTATAAAAACTATTTAATTGTCATAAAATAACGGGAAGCCTGAGCAACGCCAAATTTTTATTACACTTCTCGAATCCCTCTAAACGTGTTGAGAATTTCAATTATCGTAAGTAACGTCCTAAAATCTAATGGTCTGTTCGGTTATATCCCTGCTAAGAAGTTGTTCTGAACAAAAATGAAGTTTCTAATACTGAATGTGGAATATCGGTCGTTATCAAGGATGATGACATTCACATAACCACCATAGTATGGTTCTTTCTGAATTCCATGTACATGTCAATTTTCAATGAGTGTCAAGTGATTTTCGGCTTTGTTTCATAAAACCATTCTATACTTCGATGGAAATTGTATCATTCTGGAGAGTTTCATAGACTTAGTCAGTCAAAATTCAAGAATACTACCACATAATAACTGTAACAATGCTTCAGCGAGTTAGGTGAATGGATACAAAACATTCGTTTTTTTTTTTCAACGAATTGGGTTATATAGTATTGAATCATAGAATATACTAACAAATTGTTATGGAAGTTTTCGCGCCTAGTTAACACAATATAGCTAGATTTCGATTTTGTTGAGAATTGCTTCAGCATCATGTTATTTCGATAATTATTGTTATGATTCTGATTTTCATGAAATGATATGCACTTGTTCTATCCTCATTTTGAGAATGAAGAAGCATTATATTTATTTCAAACTCTTATTCCTTCAGTAAATTTGAGTAAAACCGTTCATTGATATACAGGGTGGCCCACGAGATTCTGACCAGTATATATCTCGAAAACTATTTAGAGTATGATATTGGAATTTGGCAGATATAAACCGTTGGCATTTTGAGCTAGCTACAACGTTGTTACAACGTGTTTTGAATCACGTGGTATTATTTTCAAAAACTTTAATGAGACACCCTATATATTTGCCACTACTGTGAAGGTCCCTCTTATGCTCATTCAGCAATATCATCATTTTATTATTTTTCGGTAGTTGAGTACTTCGAAACGATAAACAAATTTGTATGTAGGTTTTTTATTCGGGAAGAAAATATAGCTTAGGAACAAAATATATATCCTAGCAACAGCTATTGTAGTTGCCGAAAGCTGTCAGTATTAGTGAACAATCGTTCACTGTATTATTGTTGTTGAATGTTTCATGGCTTGAAACTTATCATGCCTTCAAGTTACATTCTCGATGAGTATTTTGATATGCTGATTATACAGTGCGTTCATAAAGTGTGGAAACGCTCCATTATCTTACGATATAATTATTTTCAGAGGTAAAGCTCGGACAGGTCGATTTTGTATTTCAGTCTTCCATCTTTTTTTACAAAAAAAAATTTTTTTCCCCCACCACCTTACAAGATATGACGTCATCGATATTTTTTTTCAAATTGAAAGGGTATATTTTTATATCAAAAACTGAAAGCCCATATTTTCAGTTTCAGTTCAACCATACCACATACGTCATATCTTACACTTCAAGTTACAGTATACTGAGTATAAAAGATACCAGTGTTCATATTTCTCAACATTCATTTAATTATTTAGAAAATATCATAAGAAGTAGTGAAAATAAACAAATAACAAATCTACAACAAATGCTCGAACTGAGCTCCTTGAGTTAGTTGACAATATCCAAGACGTCTGGTGAATTCTTGGGTTACGTTTGACAACATATCTGGTGTAATTCGTTGAATTTCAGTTCGAATTCTCTCTATAAGGTCTTCCAAACTGGGGGGTCGGTTTATGTACACTTTACTTTTCAAGTAACCCCAGAGGAAGAAGTCCATGGGAGTTAAATCTGGGGACCTAGCAGGCCATTCAATCTGTCCGCGTCGTCCAATCCAGCGATTGGGGAACGTTTCATTAAGAAAATATCTAACTACTCGAGCATAATGTGGACCTGCTCCATCCTGATGGAACCAAATAGTAGAAACTATTCGATCAGGTTGATTGATATCTGGAAATCTCTCAGTTAAATATGGAACTACATAAGTTTGTAACATTTCCAAATAATTTCCACCCGTCACAGTACCGTCAAAAAAATATGGTCCTACAATGGTATTCCTAAGAATCCCAGCCCACACAGTGACTTTTTGGGGATATTGGGTATGAGCTTCCATCGTCCAATTGGGATTTTCTGGTGCCCAATAACGACAATTTTGCTTATTCACAGTACCGTTTGTAAAAAAAGTTGATTCGTCCGAAAATAAGACATTAAATTCAAACCCATCGTTTTGATTACATACTTCTTGCATAATTTCACAAAACTCCATGAGCCTATCGAAGTCGTCTTCATTAAGTTCATGTATCCGTTTAATTTTATATGGATCTAATTTGGCTGCTCTTAGGATTTCATGCACAGCACCACGACATATCTCATTGTTTTCAGATAGAGTTGTGATTGAACAATGAGGATTTCCTTCAATTCCAAGTAATACATTCAATTGAGTATCTTCGGCAACGGTAGGTCTGCCACTCTTAGGCTTATCCCTAACATTGCCAATTTCATTAAATTTATGTAATATTTTGCTTACCGACGATTTGCTTATTGGTTCTCGATTAGGATATTTTTCATTAAAGATTTCGCATACTTCTGCCATACTTCTTTTCCGATCGCCGTAACCTAAGATCATCAGAATTTCTATTCTCTATTTTTCTGGCAGCCCCATCGTTATTTCAAATAATAGCTTTTATGGTAATATTTTTCAGAAAGTCATTATTGCAGACTTATAAATCGATATGCTACACAACAAATCAATTTAATAATACATATGCAATGGTAACTAAGAACATATTGTCTGATTGCTGAAGGCTTTCAGATGTTTTCATAGCTTACTACTCAAGTATGACAAATATATTCGTACTAACTACTGAGTAATTCTAAGGTTTTCATTGCAAAATAAATAATTAAATGAATGTTGAGAAATATGAACACTGGTTTCTTTTATACTCAGTATACTGTAACTTGAAGTGTAAGATATGACGTTTGTGGTATGGTTGAATTCAGAAAAATATGGGCTTTCAATTTTTGATATAAAAATATACCCTTTCAATAAAAAAAAAAAATATCGATGACGTCATATCTTGTAAGGTGGTGGGGAAAAAAATTATTTTTTGTAAAAAAAAGATGGAAGACTGAAATACAAAATCGACCTGTCCGAGCTTTACCTCTGAAAATAATTATATCGTGAGATAATGGAGCGTTTCCACACCTTATGAACGCACTGTATATGGGGAATGTGAAAAAAAAACAGCTGACGTGCTACGTTTTTTGTTTCTGAGCTATCTTTTCCTTTCCAAATAAAAAACCTACATAAAAATTTGTTTATCGTTTTGAAGTACTTACCTGAAAAAAAAATTAAAATGGCTGAATGAGCCTAAAAAAAGACCTTTAAAATAGTGGAAAAATATACACAGGGTGTCCCATTAAAAATTTTGAAAATGATATCACGTGATTCAGAATGTGACGTTGTAACAACTTGCAGCTTGCTTAAAATGTGTAATATTACCAATAGTTTATAACTACCAAAATTCAATATCGTACTCCAAATAGTTTTTGAGATATATACTGTCCAAGACCTCGTGGTCCACCCTGTATCAGACTGGGAACCTGTATATTCACTGTTTCTTTTTCCCAAGCATTTCTCGCCTATCAAACTGCTACCGTCTTGTGACGCGCTCGCAAAGAATATAATGAATTGTGAGTAGTTTACTGTATGTCTACAGATTTCAAGAAGTCTATTCAACGATTATATACGATCAGATGAGTACAGTTGTAACGAAGCGCTTTCAGCTACCTTCATTACTAAACGTTGTATTCAACCTGAGGGGACTACCCTTAGCTCCCTACAATACACTAACCTGTCATTCTGCTTTGAATCTAGGTTATCAGTTCAATTGCCAAATTACACACCCTGTATACTGAAAACCCTGGCCAGGATGTTATTCCGAAATTCCAGATATATATTATGTGTTAACTAAGTTTATGAAAGCCCTAGGACAGCCTGTAACCTGAGTATTCGATTCCGAGCCTGAGAAGTCTTTCTGAGTGTCTCCAGAGTACTATCATGTTTACTTTTCACTTCAGATTAGATTTATGATGCCCACAGGGACTTCTGAGGAAATTGAGAGGCAATGCGGAGGAAAACAACTGAAACCAAATACGTTTTAAGAAATCTGAGATGACCCTGAGACCAGGGAGGTATTTACCTGTAAATAACTCTTTTAGTCCTGAATATTTCTAGATCAAATTTGTTCAGCACCATTAGCAATGATAGGGAATCATTTCTATATTCCTGTTTTATATGAAAAATCGTTTTCTCTGCATTTCTTTTATTTCACGTGCTTTCCAGGTTTTTTGCGCTAGTACCGGCAAAATAGTGGAAGGTCACATGTCACCTGACCCGTTTCAACCAATGAAAAGCCAGTCCTTGAGATGATTTTCCGAAGGTATAAATACGCCGGAGACCCCAGCCTGAGGGTTCTTTGGTTCTTTGCTATTTGGCTTTCCGTATTGATTCTTTCTTATCCTTGCGATTCGTGTTGATTATTAGTGCTGCTTAGTTTGTTATTATTCTGATTAGTTTAATTCCAGTTCGTGATTTTATTCCAGTTTGATTGAATCCGAAATTGCCGGTCATACCGTTTTCACCAGTTTGATTTTACCGTTTTCTTTCCGGAATATTTTCTTTAAGTTAATTTTCGTTAATCTAGTTTGTTTTGATTTCATTTTTCTAAGTCCTAACCTAACATCTGAACGTGCCGACCTGCGTGAAGCGAGCGCTCCAGCCGATAACCGAATTCCCTTAGTTGCCGTAGCCAGCGTGAGCATAAACTATCGATTGTACCCGATTACCAGTACCTGTAAGTTCTATTCGATTATTTTCATCTCATTTTTGTCTCGTAAAGTAAAACCCGTTGCAGATACCGTGACTTGTACTAAATATCCCAGGGGGTACTTGTTTCTTTCGAGGATCAGCCTTCTGTGATATTCGAAATAACGCGTGTTAAGACCGATATTGTGGTTGAACTAAATATCCCAGGGGGTAGTTGTTTCTTTCGAGGATCAGCCTTCTGTGATATTAGAAATAACGCGTACTAAGACCGATATTGTGGTTGTACTAAATATCCCAGGGGGTAGTTGTTTCTTTCGAGGATCAGCTTCCTGTGATATTCGAATTAACGCGTATTAGAACCGATACCGTGGTTGAACTTAATATCCCAGGGGGTAATTGTTTCTTTCGAGGATCAGCCCTCTGTGATATTCCGAATAACGTGAACTCGTGTAGTAGGAGTTAATTTCCATTAACATATGAAAATCTGAGAATTGAACTTATCTTGGTCTCCTAAATAGCTCACCGGCATCGCTTTTCCGTTTAATGCTTTCGCCCTGCTTTTCCTGTATATCTGAGTTAGATTTTCTATTTTCTTATAATTTGGGACTTGTGCTAATTGCTTCCGGTTCAGGTGAAACAAATTCGCTTTAAATTCCGTTCACGAAATCAGCTGTTTAGTGTCATTTCATTCCTGGGCTTAAGGCTGTATGTAATTTTGTTATAACTGTATTGCGTTTGTAGGATTTATTTTGATTGCTCGCTGTTGTTTGTATTTCCTGAATAAATAAAGCTCCGTATATTTTTATATCGTAAATTGATTAATTGAACCAGATAACCTGAATTAAAAATCAAAAAACTGGCGCCTGAGGCAACCGATATAACTACCAGACATATCTAGTTCTCGGGCTCCCCTTGTAAGGTTCTTTCCCCGAATTAAGTCCTTTACACAGTGGAATAATATAATATTGGTATAACTTATTATTCGAAAAGTCTTGGAGATTCAAAGTTGTTTTTCTAATAGATCACCTCATATATTATTCCATATTCCAATTCTATTCGGATATTTCAACATTTCCTCTCACATTACTTTTTGATAAATCACCCAAAAATGCTTCAGTCCATTTAGTTCATAGTCAAGTAACATTTGAAAATTTCTAGCTCCGTATAAACGACGAGTCCTTCATTCATCTAACAGTGATGATCTTGACAACGAATGTCAAAAATACAATTGATGTGGATAATTTTTGCGCCAAAATGGCACGTTTGACTGATTATTATTATTATTATTGTCGACCTCGTTTGTCGATTGTGGAGTTAGAGCACGTAGCGCCTCCAGACGTATGGGTAATCCCTTGACGTCCCTCAGATAGCTGGCAGCTCTAATCGAAGATCTCCCCCCAAAAGGTCAGGATATTCCTGATAGTGCCTTCCTCGCATTGGAATCCCTGTGAATCTGAGTCGCCTAGGTGAAGGCGCCTCTTTTCCATTACTGCAGGGCATTGGAAGATGATGTGCAGTGAGGTTTAATCTTCTAGTTCACAGAATCTACATAATGAGTTTACTTCCAATTCCATTCTGTGTCTGTGCTTCCGCAGAGTACCGTAATCGGTCAGAATACCGATGATCACTTTTGCGTTTTTCCTACTCAGCGTGAGTAGTTGTTCTTCCCATTTCTTCATTTGATCTGGTCTAATGAATATCTTGGCTATTCTGCACCCAGGGGCATTTCTCCATGCCTCCCTGCGCTTTGCCGCAGTCCAGTCATCAATATTCTTCCTGATAACTGTGTTGCAAATTCCAGTTGCCGGTTCTGGTCCTATGAACCTCTCTAATCGCGCAAGTCTGGCCAGTTCGTCTGCAATCTCGTTTCCCATTATCCCTTTGTGACCCGGCAGCCACATCAAGGTTACAGGTCCGACTTCGGCCAGGCGATTTAAGGATTGATAACAATCGTACACCAGTTTTGATGTTGTGGTGTACCCTTCAGGAACTTCTGAGGCGCTCTTGCTGTCCGTACAGATGTACAGGTGCTCCTGGCTTCTGACATCCAATGCCTGAAGCGCGCTGTTCAGCACTGCCACCAGTTCGGTTTGTAGAACCGTGGTATGGCTCCCGAGCGGAAAGATGTGCTTCTCCCCTCCTCGGCGCCGATACACTCCGGCACCTGTTTCGTCTCCTGCCTTGGAGCCCCAGATGTCCCCACTGGTAGGTAGTTTCGCCCGTTCTTCAATACACTCAATTTTACTTGTGAGGCTGATGCGGTATTTTTTATCAAAGAGATACCTCGTGACCATCTTGTCAGTGGGCATTTCGAAGATGCCTCCTTGTCTCATGATCTCCGGTTTCTTCTCCTTGTATTTCCCTTCTCAGAGGATGTCTTTAGCTCTTTGCATCGCTTTTGCGGCAGCGGCTTCAATGTCCAGTTGAATCGGTCATATCCCTAGGGCTGCCCCAAGGGCTGCTGTAGGCGCTGACGCACTTGCGCCCACAGCGCACCTCGTTACCAGACCTCTCAACCTCTCCAATTGTTTCGCCGCCGTTTTTAGCTTCGTTCTATCCCACCAGACTACAGAGGCGTACATGAGTCTGGGTTTCAGAATTGCCTCGTAAAGCCATTCCATTGTGCTTGGTTTGATGCCCCAACTGCTCTCCATAGCCCTCCTAAGTTGCCATAGGGCGGCTCTTATTCTCTAGGTGTCTTCCCCATTTTAGCTTACTATCTAGGGTGACTCCCAGATATTTCACTTCTCTGGCTAGCTCAAGAGCCTTTCCATTCAGTGTCAACGAACATTGTCTGTTCCATTTATATTTTCTGGTGAAAACCATTACCTCCGTTTTACTGGGGTTGACATTAAGTCCAGTTTTCCTGCACCAGCTTTCTACAGTCTCTATTGCTTCTTGTGTGGTCTCCATGAGTGGGCCCAGAAAGGGTCCGCGCCTTATGATCATTATGTCATCAGCGTATCCTACTACCTGTGTGCCCCCTCGGCTGAGTCCCCTGTGGGCATCCCAAGGAAACATTTCCTCTAATTGTTGTGTTGCCCTCATTCGCTTCCAGTTGTCTTGTGGCTTACCCAGTCAACTAGCATTGTAGGTGTGTCAAACTTCTTCGCCACTAGCCGTATGATTGAACGCACCCTCTATGTCCATGAAAATGCTGATGCAAAACCTCTATTCTCGGGTTGGGGTTGTATCAGCTGTTTGACCTTCAATAGATCAGTCTCGGTGGAGAGTCCCGCTCTATAGGCAAATTGGTTCATGTGAAGTGGTTTCGTCCGGAGTACCTCGTCTCTGATATATCTATCGACGAGTCTCTCGGTCGTCTTCAGCATGAACGATGTCACGCTTATTGGGCAGAAATCCTTCGTAGAAGTGTATCCGCCTCTGCCTGGTTTTGGAATAAACACAACCCTTGCTCCTAGCCAGGCAGCAGATACGTGTCCGAGTATAAGGCAAGCCTGTGGTCTGTGGGCTCTCCAATGTCACATTGGGGCCCACTGCCTCCTGTCCAGCTGCTTTTTGTTCTGCGGCAACATTCAACGGGCGGGGCGTCCGAGAGGTACCCTCGGACTCCTCCGTCCCATCTCCCGTCACCACAGTGAAGGGTTCATTTTGTTTTTTTTGTGTATCCATATGAATCCCACGACTAGGCGGGGAAATAAAGGTCCACCGACTCAGAGCCCCGCCTGAGCCGCTAAGGCGACTTACTTACCAAGGGGTTGCACCAGGTGCCCCTTGGGCTCCGTTCGGGACCCTCATTAACCCATGGGACACGAGCCTCTTCAGCGCAGGTCGCGTAACACCTTGAGACCGGGGAGCCGTTCCTTAGTTCCCTCCAGACAGCAGGCCGTGCTCCGCGCCAAAGATTCCCCCCAGCACCTACCCATCCTACGCCCCGGGAGCCCTTTACGGGATCAGGCGAGAGCTGTCGTTGCCGGGCTTCCTCCTCGGCACTGAGCTGCCCGCCTGCCTTTGGTTAAGCCTCCCCACCAACGACAAGGTGCTACGGCTCTTAGGGTTTGACTGATACTGAGCATATCGAAATTTTAATGATCATAGGATACGTTGATATAAGATGAACTTGTGACTATGTAGTGGATATTTTCAATAAATTGCGTCCCAATCAGAAACTCACCTCTATATCAACTTTTTCAGAAACATTGGAGCGTCTTCATGAAACTGAGGTTATAGATCGACCGAATAGTAAAAGACCTGTGAGCGTTACAAATTGAGAAAATTGTTCGAACAGATAACTTTGAATAATAACATGAGTCGATATTCCCTTTGAAAACTTCGCGAACTGCGAAAATTCTTTATAAAATTCATTTGCTACAAGAATTGGGTCAGGGGTCAGAAGGATATACTGCAGCCGGAGGCTTATTTCCCCTATCATTCCGATACCCTAAAAAATATTGGTCCCTTGGACTATTTTGCAAAGGTCACTAGATTTCAGGGTTCCCACATTCTCTAGGTTTAAATCAGGTTCTCCTAGTTGCACTACTCTTCTATAGTTCATTGCCTCACAATAGCACAAAATATGTTCAATGGTCTCAGGTTCTGAGCCGCACAATCTACAAGTCTGGTCACCTTGATATAGCCCCATCTTTTGTAGGTGTGTTCTGACAGGAGCATGTTCTGTAAGGAGACCAGTTTCTAGTCTCATCTGATCACTACTTAATCTCATCAGTTCGTTTTTCACCTGTTATCTGACTGACAAGTTTACTACATTCTTGTCCTGGTCTGTTATCCCAGGCTTTTCTTTGTAGTTCTTTGACTCGTCTTTTAATGGAGTTACCTAGTAGTCTCTTGGGCACTCCAAATACTGGTTTCGGGCCAAAGTTGGGTGTAGCTGACCAGCTATTTCGTTGCCTCCTATTCCACTGTGCCCAGGTACCCAGATCAGTTCTATTATGTTTAACCCCTTGTCAGCGTCAGAAGTTCGTTGATACATTCCTAGGCTGGCCTGACTATCCGCATGAATATGGATTCTTTTTCTTTTGAAGGCCTTCTCATAACATATTTTTGCACATTGTAGAATTTCAAATATCTTGGCCATTCATTGGAAACTACATTTTATCCTCTCATGCATGAATTTTCATCAACAATCATGCATTTTTCATTTCCTGTGAAAAATTATAGATAAAATCATACCCACATATTTCACCTTGTATGACTTTCATAATGACGTACTTTTTTTATGAATTTGGGAGTGGTAAACATTCATTTTCAGGATTCGATACCTAGGAAACGGTTGAATTCTGGAAATGATGTGCTTCATCAACTTCGTTCAACATTTCGAACAGAATTTATTTATGGAATAATATATAAGGTATTCTATTGAAGAAAGAGTAACTTTATTTCTTCAAGAAAATTCGACTAATCCTGTATACTAAATTTCATTAGGTATGATAGATGTTGAAAAATACTAGAACTTGTGTATCCTTACATTTTTCACTAGCTAGTTTCAGTAAATAATCGACAGTTTCCAATAATATCAGCGATCCTGCATCACAAGAGAAACAAGGATTTTCGTGCGGAATAAAGCTGCGTATCGATTACGCCCTCCAACAGATCGAACATTGGTGCGCGCTCCATCCGCGAAATTAAGACTACTTTGGAACGCGCGCTAATGCGCTCGTTGGAGCGCTCGATCGCGGAGCGGACCGTTCCGACGATTGTTGGTTTTCTGCGATGCATCAAACGCTGCGCGCGCGCCAATTGAGACGGCCACGTTGTATATTTTTTGCGCTCCCAATTATGGATAACCAACGATGCCGTAAATAAACTCTATGATACAAAAGAACTACTGTAAAATAGCGAAATTTCTTCGCATCCTAAAATAGATCGCTTAGAGAAAATGCTTGGAAAGAAATCAGTAGTGAAATGAGAGCCCCTGTTCAAGTTTTTCGAGTAATAATTATCTTCTGTCGAAATTCTCATGAAGTTTTTTGTTGTGTCTTCTACCACTTCGAACTGCATATCTCTAATGAATGTCACTCCATCTCAGGCAACCAAAAAAGTAACAGTAAGTCGCAGGGAATACCAAATAATATCACATTGAAGATCATCTTGGAAACCTCTCTGGGTTTTACATGGGCCTTCGCTTAGTGGATATCAACATCCACATAATGTTATCGTTGCGAATTCCCCAAGTTAACTTTCTTAATGATTTAGTGAAACATATAATCGAGAGATTCAGATGACATTGCTATTACTTTGTGACTTATCTCTGTTCATATATTTCGAATATAGAATTAGCGCTTGCGCAGGGCATATCAACAACACGTGCACACGAATGAAAGTCAAGGAACAAAGGAAAGGTGAAAATAATATATTATGATCTGTGTGGTGCGTATTTAATGGTTGGTTGAATTGTTGGTTTTGTGTGCAGTATTTTGAAATATTTTTTGTTAAGAAGAATATAAGACAGCTCTAGGTGCATGTAAGTATACATTTTCAATTGCAAAATGATGCTCATAAATGTGAAATTGGGAAGGTGATGCCCATTGAAAAGCAATGCTTTTTAACAACCGTTTTGTCGTATCATTATCGGAATTTAGTATCAGAATATTGAATGATATTTTATAATGTCAAACATGTATAGACTGTTTTCAATACTCATAAACATTTTACTCCACAATAAAAGCGCTGAATTCAGTAAATTTCAATAATTTGATTAGAAATATAACATGATATATGGTTTCAACATAAGTGTACCTAACGTGTTCAGAACAGTATCAGAGATAAGCTACCTACTAAGATGGGCAATCCTTATGGGAGATTTGGCCATCAGATATTATATTTGCTCAAGACGATACTAGATGGGCCTGGTAGTAAGATTATCGCAATATTTATAATTCCCGGACATTTGAGCAGCAAGAAATTAGCTCACGCCATACAGCTGGTAATCGTTTCGATTTTGTAACGTCATATTGTTTCGAGTGAGATGGATATAGGTTTCAGATGGGTTTTTTACTTCCAATACGATCGAATCATCGACATCGCGTATGAATATTGAGGGTTGTGAGTGGTTTCGGAAGTAAAAAAATATAACATTAAAATGAAATTATGGAAGTTTAAATTTAATAATATAAAAAAAATAATACTTGTATCACGATTCAGATGAATTTTTCAGGTAAACAAAGCAAAGAAAAATCCATGAACCAATTTTATTAAAACGTTTTCATTTACACATTCTACTCCCCAGGCAGCAAGCTGACGTCATAAAGACGTCTCTTTTTGGTATTTATTGGTCCGCAACGTCATAGTACCATAAAATGACGTGAATACTGACGTCATTTTTTGAACGTACTGTAGACGTCATAATCAGGACGATAGATTGACGATATTCTTACGTCATTATGGAACGTTGACTCATTGTTTTATATTTTTGCATTTTGATGATTATTCCAATGATCCTTATAGGTTCCCAAATATTTTTCATCCAAATGCAGAAGTTAAACGAAAGTTTACCATAGATACCTTAACGTGTGTATAGGCACGGATTGATGTCATGTACTCACCACTTACCATGATTCCTGTACCTATATCATGATGCTACATTATTTCAAGGCTTTTTTCTTTTTGTGAAAATAATTGTGTCCTTAAGGTTAGTGTGCTGATTAAACTCACTAGGATTTTTTGTCGAGATACTGAAATAATTTGATGAAAAATCAAGAAACATATGATTAGAGTCCAAATTAATGTGTTAATACTGGTGAAAAGAAGCTTCTTATCAGTGAATCTACCTATAGAAAAAGAAAGAATCTTAGTTATATATACACAATTCACTTATTTTGGTTAACTGTATAATAAATAGAGTCGACTCTTCTAAGCTATGAAAGATCTTGAGATGAGTCTGCATAAATAACTTTTTGTTCAGACAATTCAAGGTACTTCTTTCTTTCTTACTCTTTCAATGGTTTTTTCCTACATATCTGTTGTAACTGGTGGTAATCTAGAAGACAGAACTTTCAACAATTTGTTCGACCAAATGAAATTTTTCACATCTGTATCCAAATCGCATAAAATTGCACACACCTCAAGCTGTGACCGAAACGACTCGCTAGCCACGGTTTTTAGTCTATACCGTATTCGATTTCCCACACGTCAGAAACCGTGGCTGGCAATTCCGTGGCTTTCAACACTCTCTCACTTTAGATGCTTCGAAACAATATCGCACTGAAGAGTAAATTCCTATGACGAAGAATATATTCACTTCATCTGCAAACAAATTCCAGAAAAATAATAAGACAAAATTTGCTGATCCGACTATGACGAAAATGGAGCTACGGTACGAGTGAGTGAGCGACAGAGAGAAAGTTCTTCACTCCACAGGTCACACACAGAACATATTATCATTGATTTATTGACAAGTGACACCTGGGTGAAATCGCAGCGTAAATTTGATGCATGCACCCACGATCGTATACATAGGTCTTGCAACTCGTGTGGTGGGGGGTGACCCAAACATTGAGGAAATTTTCGTGGTTCTCATGTTTCGCCACCTGCAGCGCTGTCCTCTATTGTCACTTTGTCAGCCAATCACAAATCAGATCCGATCAGCTTTTTGAAAGTAAGAATGATTTTTATTTATTCGAGAGAATTTCGGAAGATATAATATTTCTGTCATTGATTTTATTTACCATTCAAGTCCTAATCGTTTGTTTTGTTGTCAAAGAGTAATCACGTGAATATACCCCTATGTCCTCCTAGCGGATAATTATGGAAACATTTTCTTCAAAACTGGTGCCACCCCCCACCACCCAAAAATGCCGTAGATTCCAGACCTTATGTATTAGACCGTGCATGCATGTAAGTGACATCTAAGTTTCATGGGAAAAGTATATCTTAGTGGGTAACTTTCTGACAGTATTAAACTATAAAAAAACAACTCAATTTCTATTAATATTATTCTCAGGTGACAGTGGCAATCCATTATTTGGGTCAACATAGTATAATAATGTGATCTGGTAACAATCAATGTTTTTGTTGTTTCCTTCGATTTTATTTTGTCTGTACAGCGTACTATTTTTGTTTTGTAAATAATGCTATTTTTATTTCATTATGTTTCGAGAATAATGTTTTTGTTTTCACATTCTGTGATATTACAATGTGAGTTGAAGTTTTCATAAAATATTTTGGGTGAGTCAAGCTGAGTGCATTGGACTAATATACAGTGCGTCCATAAAGTAACGCATAAATTCATTATTGGCTAAATGAACGATAAAATTAGGAATTCCCAAAATAGGTCGATTTTTGATTTCAATTTACTATTGTTTCGAATCATAATCTAATATACAGGGTGAACCACTTTCGTGTAATGTCGTCATCACCATTTTTTTCAAATGAAACCCCCCCCTTTTTTTTCAATTTCCAAATTGCCTTTGCTGAGCTGAGTTCAAGTAGACTTCAGATTTCAAATAACTCCATGAAAAGGAGTCTAATGGCCTGCTAGATCACCTGATCCACATTTCAGGCATTATAGAATGGTTGAAATATAAGGCAGCTAAGGCAGAGTCTGCTTTCCAGGTACTAATTCCATGGGTGTTGAAAAATTAACATTATTTTAATTGAATTAGAAGACGCTTATAGAGAGCAGATTTAGTGCCACGATGGTAATTACCAAATTGATTTTCCAGAGAATTTTTAGATTTCTTGTTGATGTATCGAAAGATGCCCCATATCAGTATCACCCGAGATCAAAAGCATCATAAATTAGATGAATTTGATAGATCAATCGATAATCTTTCTGACTGGATTCAGATTATTGAAATCTGTTGAGTCCATTCAGGAGTTACAGCTGTTTATTTGAAATAACTTTGAACCACCTCCACCACTTGATAATTGATAGTGAAAGTAAACGAACAAACTTCTGATGCATTTTTGATCGACTCCAGTTTTCCTCAAGGCAGTGTTCTCGGTCCACTGATTTTTCTATTATTCATTAACGACCTACCACAGCACATAGTTGATGGAGAGCTCTACACGTTTGCAGGTGATACATCAATAATAGTCCCTAGTTCAACTTACTACAAAACAACAAATGTTCTGAAACAATTTGATAACTGGTGCAGAAAAACCGCCTGGTTATGAACTATTCAAAAACCGTTGCTATTCATCACTCAAAATCACAGAGAGAAAGACTCGACACTGAATTGTTATTATAGGTTTCTTCCAACAAACATTTCGGTATGGTTTCGAAACTGTTTTGTGGCCGTATGTTCAGTTCGCATGTGCGAACCTCGTATAGTTTCGTGACGGTACAAAAACATCGAGGGTTGGATCGGTTTTATTGATGGTTTTTGGCTATCCACGTTCTACAAAATTGGGATTATTGTTCTTTTGTTTAAGAATAATCTTTGATAACAATAATTGAAATTATATATGAAAATGGAACATTCAACGATTTTTGACCCTCGTTTCATTGTACTGAATATCAAAATCATCTTCACTTGTTTCTTAAAAATAATCAGTATCTCCATCACTCATATTTTTTCTCATTTGATTCGAACAGAAGAAATTATCATTAATGCAAATGAAAGTGAATAAATACTCAAACAAAAAGCTAGGTCACCTAACCTATTCTTTTGGCAAAGAGTCAAAATTTCGAATAACAAAATGGCCGAACCAGTATGACAATTTTTTCTTACAAAAAATGAATTGAATCGAAGTGAAAGTTCGTGCACGAGGATTTTTGGTGTCGCTGATTACGAATCTGATGTCAAAATTTCGAAAAACAATATGGTTCTTGATAAATATATTTTCATATAAACATACAACTTTATTCATCGTCGCCAGAACAATCTGATTCATAGCCAGTGAGTTCAACTGACGACGCATTGCCCGAGCTCACTGCATTTGTTGAGACGCTTGGCGCAGTTAATAACTGGATTGCTTCTGGTAGCAACAATCTCATTTTCTTATAAGTAATTTGCGCAGGCTAGAAACGTATGGATCAGACGTTGATAATAGGCGTGAAAAAACGTCTTCCATGGTTTTTGTTCGGGAAAATTTCCGTGCAAATTCTGATCTATTCTTTTTTATGTATTTATTGGTAGACTCTTGAGCGTCTTCAGACATTTGTCCAATTGGTAATAATGCAGACTCTATAATCGCTGGGCCATGAATCAAAATTTTATGCATTGAAGTCGGCATATAATACCACGGATACAACTTCACGTAGTCGCGAGCTGTTTGCAGGGCATAATCTTCTGATCATATCAATCTCATGGCCACTCGAAAGGGTTTGCAATATAATGTGAAATCGTTTGATCAGATCTTCATCTACTCCCGTAATCGAAGCAGATGTGGTTGAATCTTCAAAAAACCGCCGAGCAGTATTCCCGTCATTGGAGCTACCAAAACCGGGTTTTGGTTGATCGACTATGAGACCCGATCGTATACGGAAACCTTTTTGTATACTCGCTTTCCAGTTTTTACTCACTATTACTCATTACACAATATTATAGATAATATCATACGTGAGTACACCCCTGAACAGATAATTCGAAACCATACAACTTCTATCTCAATCACTTCTCCATATTTTATGTTTTAATTGTTCGAAATCGAGAAAAATGCATTTTTTACCACAAAACCTCGTGCCAATAGCGGTTGCGCCCTAATGCGCAGCTGTTTTTTGCTGTATCCATTAAACAATAGAATAATCTACAACCTAGAACAAGTCCGGCCGCTTTACAACGTCTCACAATTCAACTTTTCTCTACGTGTTTACAATTTTCAGTAGCAATTCTACGTTGATTTTCGCAAATATCATTCGTTAACTGATATCACATACATCATTCTTACAATTTTTTCTCGAAAAAACCGGTATCATTTCCGTGTACTAAGCATCAGTCATTCAACTATCAGCTACAACATTATAGTCTACGATCTTGCAGCTGATAGCAATAGAGTTTTTCTTGCTCAAAAAAGAGTAATTTGACTCATTTTTCACCTAGTCCTGCAGAGGTTTCTTGATGGGGTGATTCGAACCTTAAACATGATGGGAGCCTAGCGCGGTGGGTAGAGAGCGCTCGACTTGTAACTGAGAGGTTGTTCAGGTTCAATTTTGGTTGAAGCAGAGATTTTTCAAAAAATCTAGTAGTCATACTGAAGATAGTCCCTGACGATTCTCTGTTACTTTCAAATTAACAGTGTTACTCCTAGATGGCCTAGGAAGTTAGTTACAAAGCACACGAAACAAGATACACTAAATGGACTTAGATGCTGACGCGTCAAAGAAAGCAATCAATATATAAACACGAGAGTCCTTCAGAGTCAACATCAAGATTTTTGGATTCGTGAACAGATGTTATTAATTCTCATAAGGAGAACTTCGTCTTGGATCTTGAAACATCCAGTATATTAGGCTAACTCTGATTTTTTGAGTAACATTTATCTGATCGTGAATCGACCATGTAATTTATCATTTGATTTGATTGATAGTAACAGCCTCCGCAACGTCATCGAATATTGTGAATTTACATGATTTTAGACTCTCTTTCGATGCCACAATACTGTGTATTGATTGAATCGGCTTTTTTTTGTCATTGAGTCCTCATTCTGATTCAATTAGATGTCAAGTGATAATAATGTATGAATTTGCGTTTTGATCACGGAAAAGGAATGTGAGAAGAAGCGCTTAACAGAACATTGAATCAAATATATTTAAATGTTCTCTTCCTAGTGGTTTCCTATCTATTTACCAAAACATTATGAAATATTACGAATGGACCAAAAATAAACTGCAATTGCAATTGGAAATTGCAAAAGAATCAGTTCTTGCGAAAATAGCAGATATTGTAGTGCCCGGAATTGGAAAAAATTGGCAAACTGTATCTATTCCAGTAGTGTCTCGACCGAGAGTACCTGAACATCATGGTCCATGCCATCTCCATAATATAATTGAAGCATTCAGATACCTGCCAGGAGATGTCAAATATATAATTGATTCTGTTTCAACGCAATAGCTATTTTGGGCACTCGGCGAACATTCTTCTTGCAATGGTTACTGATGGCAGCAGCATATTAGAGAATAATGAAGTGTTAGGCTGTATGCGCGTGGTTGTTTCTACTTGCTTATTTTATGGACTTCTCTCGTGCTCTCTTGAGAAGTAGGTGCTACTATGAATTCACAAATATAAAAATAAGAAAACTTTTCCTATTAAAATTCACACCTACATTTCAGGCAAGCACTGAAGATGACCTTCTAGGTCGAAAGCGCACTGCGACTAAAAATAAAAATTTGCACGAAATACATGTTTCATTCTTTCATTCTTTGTATGCACGTGTCCAGATTATTAATGAAAGAAAATCTTCCTATATTTCGTGCATAGAATTAGCATAGCGCTTTCGACTCACATCATCATCAGTGCCTACTCAGGTGCACAAGAAACAAAGAACATAAGAAAACCTCAAAAACATATTGGATTATGAGCCGATAAAAAAGTCGAATATTGAAATCTAAAACAAGAGCGGGGTGAAGTGAAGGAAATCCGCTGGTATACAAAACCATGGCGCTATGCTATTTCGAATAAATATTATGCACGAAATATAGAAATATTTTCTTTAAATAATAATCTTGTACAGTACAGTGCATATTGATGTCATGCAGCATGTTCTAGTTCTCAGTACCTAGTCTGTTTGAACTACCTTGTATGAATTCCAATGCTCCCAAATAAATTGACTCGATAAATTGGCAGGAAACTTCTATTCAACCACCAGAGAACTAGTCGATACTCAAGCCGTAGAACGAGCAGTAAGAATGGCTCATTTGGGTGCAAAGAAGCCAAATTGGATTCGAAGAAAAATAATGTCGACATTCAACTCATGAAGAGATTTTGAAGCTTGAAGTGACATAATTCAATCTAGTTCAATTTCGAAATTTCAAATTGAGTTTTGATAAATACGTTCGATATGAAAATACTGGCTAATTATCGTCTGAATGATTTAGTTACTGTTACATCATTTGAAAGACTTTGAAGTCTGTGCGAAGACAGGAGTTCTCGATGAAAAAGTTTATCAACATATCCACATAACGCAATAAACTCAACCAAAAAAATTCATATATTGGTGAGCTATTCTATTGTATATGCGATATTCATGTATAGTTCATCATTGTGAACTTTGAACTAAAACATTGATTATAAAATTTAATACAGCGTACAGGGTGTGATAATGATTGTTTGCGATTAAATTGATTCAACGGTTCATACAAACGATGAAGGAATCATAGAAATGATATAACGAAGGGAATTATACGAAGGATGTGATGGTTATCAAAATATATTCTATATACAAATTCAACGTAACAACATGAATACATATTCGATATATTTCATTCCAATCATCATCGAAATATAACAAAGGGGATTAGGGGTAGTCAGGATTTCCATAGAAAACATTTCCTCTTATATTTTGCCAAGACATATCTTGAAAATATCCTCTGGAAAGTGAATCCGACAGATACTTTTCTAGCTTTTAAGCAAAGGGTGTTTACATTCGATAAGGTAAAAAGCTAAGGAGGCAATATCAAATCGAAATTTTGGAAGCTTCTACAGCAGTATCATTTTTGGGAACTGAAAACCACTATTACTCGAGAATCACTGGATAGATTTTGATGAAATTTCTACATTTTCGAAAAACGTACAGAGCCTGGTGTAAGAAATTTGTGTTCTCCTAAAATTTTGATTATTTCTGAATGATTCATTATATTTTATTTCTTGGGAAACAAGTAGATAACATTCCTGAGAAGGTGATTTTGTTATTTTTTTTTTCAATCAGGCACTATTTCACCTACCGATAAAACAATCTTCTCGTTCAATTGGATTTTTGTAATATATTTTTTTTCACATATCTGACTACACCTTAGCTTCGAAATGGTCAAATCTTCAACCATTTGACTGAATGGTTTCAAACTTCCTTGTCAGAATATATCAAAGATGAGATCAACTTTGACAGATACCTGACAAAGATTTATGTTTACGATTTTGAGATGAAGTCGATTTGAACAAACTCATGTTCAATCTCAACTTCATAGGACAATTGGAACTTTGAATGAGTTCAATTCCACATGTTCGAAAGAAATATTCAAATAAATGACTCGAAATTATTTTTTCATATTCTCTTTGGTATCATTATTGAGTCATCCTGAAATACTTGTGAAGACAGATTATATCATGATTGTATCCACTACCGCATCCTGACTTTCTTCATCATCTGGAGTACTTGTAAGCCTGGAAATGGACAAGTAGGGTAAAAATTGTGACAACCAATTCCATCAATCCCATTGATAAGCTGTCCCATATGAGCAGCAAAATGATATTTAGATGTCAATTCTGCTGTTGTGCTGATAGTAGTATCCCTAGAACAGATGAAGGAAACATATAAGAAGCATACTCCAGTACGGAATATGTAATCGGTTATCATTTATTCACTAGGCAGAAAATTGTGATGCATCGAAAAACAGTGAGAACACAGGGGAAGATATATGGAGAATGATTTGCGTTTGCTATTCGTGGAATAGGTGGCAATTCAGGCAATGTAGGAATATATACTCATTGTTGGATTATTATTATCATTATCATATCACTATATTGTTGGAATGATTCGATACGCATATTCTCATCAATGTTCACCATATGAGTAGAAAGTCTTGCATCGTTTCGTGATTCATACACAAAATACTCCTACAAATTTCATCATTGATATTTCTATAAGTCAGTCCAGAATGAAGAGGCCAACCATAAACAGAGTACTATGCATTAATCACGCATTGAGAATGTTGTTACTCATAAAATATAATTCGATACTATAGTAATGATTTGATAAGTTGAACTTTGGCGATCCTGATGAGAAATATATATAGTTCAAGTTTTTTTAGGTTGGCCTCTATGTTTTGAATCTATAGTATCACACAATTTGTTGTTAGACTCTTTCCAATTCATATACAGGGTGGTCCAATGAAAACGTACCGGAAAGTACTTTGTAAATGAGGGAGACAACTTTAGACGTAAAAAGTATAGCCCAAACTTCACCCTCCTAAGCAGGGGTAGCATCCCCTGAATTTTTCCGAATGGGAATGGGAGTCACCTCGTTGAGAAGCCCTTCTGATTCCCTATAGATTGCTCTTCTATTTTCGAAATTCCGTTTACTCCTTGCGAAGATATGGACCTTCGAAATGTCGCTACTGCATTTCTCCAAAAATACAAAAAGTAAATCGATTCCGCTTAAAAACTTACCGTTTTGTTAAAGTAATGAAAAAGAATTTTTGGCATGCAAAAACACGATAATTTTTTACTCAATAAAGACTACCAAACAGCTGGAATCAACAAAAATAGAAGAAAAAGCGAATTGTTTTCAGAAAGATATTCTCGACATTTAAGAAAAAGAATATTTGGTATGCAAAACACGATAATTTTTTACTCAATAAAAATTACCAACTAGCTGGAATCAACAGAAACAAAAAAAAAACGAATTGTTTTCAGGAAAATATTCTCAACATTTACCTTAACAAATCCATTTCAACGACGTACTTTTCCAGTAGAAATCGAATGATTTGCCATCAGTTATTTCTGACTATTCTTGAACTATTTATTATATCGTGAACAATAGTGTATTTGCGTATGGATATCCTCATGAATTGTGATATCGAAAATTTGCTAATCGAATATGTCAGAAGCACAACTATCATAATTGAATATTGGAATGAATGAAGGGAATCATGGAATGATAGTTCACATAGATTCAAAATATATAATAAAATACAAAATACTTTCAGGTATTCTGTTTGAAGTGGTGATGATGTGTCTCTGGTGATATTATATTGATTCCCAGTCAACCAAAAAAGTAACAGTAAGTCGCAGGGAATACCAATAAAATGGAACATTTAATCGAGAGATTCAGATGAAGTGCGCATCGCATTACTTTGCGACTTATCTCTGTTCATATATTTCGAACATAGAATTGGTGCTTGCGCAGGGCATAGCAACAACACGTGCACACGAATGAAAGTCAAGGAACAAAGGAAAGGTGAAAATAATATATTATGATCTTTATGGTGCGTATTTAATGGTTGGTTGAATTGTTGGTTTTGTGTGCAGTATTTTGAAATAATTTTTGTTAAGAAGAATATAAGACAGCTCTAGGTGCATGTAAGTATACAGTTCCAATGGTAAAATGATGCTCATAAATGTGTAATTGGGAAGGTGATGCCCATTGAAAAGCAATGCTTTTTAACAAGATGGACTCCTCAACCGTTTTGTCGTATCATTATCGGAATTCAGTATCAGAATATTGAATGATATTTTATAATGTCAAACATGTATACACTGTTTTCAATACTCAGAAACATCTTTCTCTACAATAAAAGCTGAAATTAGAATTTTTCAATAATTTGGTTAGGAATATGACATGAAACGGTTTCAACATAAGTGTACCTAACGTGTTCAGAACAGTATTAAACTATAAAAAAAAACAAAATAATTTCTATTAATATTATTTTCAGTTGACAGTGGCAATCCATTATTTGGATCATCATAGTATAATAATCTGATATATGGTAACAATCAGAGTTTTTATTGTTTCCTTCGATTTTATTTTGTCTGTACAGCATACTACTTTTGTTTTGTGAATAATACCATTTAGTATTTCATTATGTTTCGGAAATAATGTTTTTGTTTTTATATTCTGTGATATTACAATGTGAGTTGAAGTTTTTATAAAGTATTTTGGGTGAGTCAAGCTGAATGCATTGGACTAATATATATCTGATGATTCTGTTCAGCCATATGCCTGGCTAGGAATGCGTACAGCTTGACTCACCCTTTGTTATATTCAAAATATACAGGTCAGTATTTTATAATGGTCGTTCAATTATTTCCCCTTAAGAATGAAAAAGAGATTCAATATGAAGAGCAGGCATATGATGTGTTTTATTGCTGGTTCTGATTATACCTACTGGTGTACCACCCTGTATATGAATCTCATAGACTTGACCTATGCACATTTCATAGACATTGTTTTCCAGGTACTAATTTCATGGGTGTTGCAAAATTAACATTATTTTAATTAAATTAGAAGACGCTTATATAGAGCAAATTCGGTGCCACGATGGTAATTACCAAATTACATAAGAATATAACTTCAACGGAAGACGTAATTTGAAAGCTCATTTGGTTCAATAATCTTTCCAATAAGTGCTAAAATGCGAAGTCGCAATGTTGCTATTCATGGTACCTTCCACACATCCACATTGTGATGTATTAGGGAATTACCAGTGATATACAATGTTGCGGACATTAAGCGCTCCCCAGTAAGTACTGGTTGCAGTTTTTTATATCAATATTGTGAAGTCGCATTTTCACGATGGTAACTCCCTACAACTTCCCTGCAACCAAAACTGGTTGACTGGGTTGTATCTCCTTATAATATTTTTTCGTCAGAGTCTCCTAATATAACTTGGTACCTTCTGCATATATCTAGTAGAAAAGAAATAAATCATTCTCCATCTCCTTTTGTATTTCTCGAATATCAAAATTTCAACATGATTCCTTGTTAGAAAAACGGCAAAGTTGAGTTCTGTCAACGTCATTTGCGACATAGAAAAGGGATCTCTGCAATTATAGGATTCGATCATGAGACATAATACATGTGAAATATAATGATAGTAACACACCTCCCAGACCATAATTCAACTTCAAACGACCAGGTACATGATAAGCCTTGTATACAAATAGCATGATTCATAACTTCAACGATAGATAAAAAATATCATATCTTTATGTCTACATATAACTTGGACTTCACCAATCTCCTAACAGTGGTTCTTGTTGTCTGTAAACAACCCCTCAATTCTAAATGATTCAGGATCCTAACCTGTTTTCTTTGTTTGTGGATAGTGTAACCGAATGTGCCCTGGCGAACGATTCCAAACAAAGCTTATAACGCACTCCGGGAAGACTGAAAGGTGATTTATCGATTTGATCAGATATCGTTTCGAGGAAAAGGGGACTAATACGTTTCAGGAAGTGAAATATTAACGTGTCATTATCAATGATCATTCTTCATTCAGTTTCATTAAATGAAACGGGTATAATGAATTCACGGAGAAAATCGTTTTCACACCGAGTTGAAACAAACAATTCTCTATATCGGAAGAATAAACAAGTTCACTCTGATGAAAATTAAATGAGTAATCAGAACCATAGTATGTATATCACACTAGCAAGTTTTTAACAGTTATTCGATACGCAAAGGTAAACAGAATGTCAATTGTAAATATCTAGATTGGGATTACAACTACCCATCAAGTACACGCAATCGACAATGGTTCACATTTGTACAACACTCAACATTACATGTTGAAGAAGACAAGCCCTTCTGAAATGAATTAGCTTTACTGATGAGAGAATGAAACAACATTTGATCGTCAGGACAATTTTTCTGATTGAGTTCAAGAAAAATATGTAATGTGATGAATGTAACATGTGTTTCAATTGCTTTCATTCTAGTACCCCCTTTCGAAGATTCGCCATAGTTCTTGCCACATTCCTCGTTCTAATCCCATGCCTGAGAAAATCAATAAGTCTCTGGTGATGTTCGGAAATGTCCAGCTGGCCAAAAAAGTTTACTCATTATCATGGATTTAATAAAGGTGTTATTAACTATTACTAGTTTTTTTTCTGTACTTCGCAGGGACATTCTGTATGTTGTTCCATGAGTTGTTTCGGCCAGAATCATATATAACTAAAGTCTTCGAGTCTGCATTTGATACTTTACGGATGACATGAATTCAGAACAGTTATCGAAAGTTAAAAAAATTACTGAAAAGAGAACATTAAATATTTCGCCAGATATCAAGGAACTGTTAATTTACATTCCCAACTCATGAAAATTCATACAAACAATCCCCTTTCACGAAATTCCCCCTTCAAATAGTTCAAACTAGACGACATATGTACACGAACGTGAGAGGGTCTGATAGTATAAAAATAATTTGAGTTGAAACCACTAGTCGATGAGATATATCGCTGTTCAATCGATCTTGATAGACAGTATGGCATTTATCGAATTCATAATAGAATATTTCAAAGCTTTCACTGTTCCAATTCGAAGATTTACATATTTTTGGCTAGAATAATTTTGAATGAGTACGAAAGAGAACATTTCAATGAAGGAATACTTTGTGTTTATGTCCTCAAAGTGAATTCATCAGTCTTAGAATGTTGATGGAATTCAATTAGGATTTTATTGCATTTTTATTATCGAAATTTCAAGCAAATTCTCGTTACGTGGCGTTCCTGTTGCTGTCTTGTATCTCAATTATAGATTTGTCGGACCTCTATATGTATACATATTTGGACACGCTACAACTTGACATCGGTATAATTCCATATCCATGTAATGTTTGTATGTTCGCTAAATATCAGATCCACAGTATACTTCAAAAATTAGGGAATCTGAATTCAGAAGCTCATGATTATTGATTATTGTTATGCATGCATGATTATCATATCAATGGTATGAGGTGGACTCCGTCCTCATAAGAGTTGCGGTTGAAAGTTCGTGAACTTTCATAGCGATGTTTGTAACATATTTCGAAATTTATCTGTTGTTATACTGATAACAGAAACGATTCATGATGTGTTATTTTTTTATGATTCCGAAAATTCGGATGATATTTATTAAATTACGAAATCGCACATAAGAACAATTCTCAGATTGTAAAAACTTATTTCTCATTAGCATATTTTTTTGAGTCAAACGCTTATCTTCAAAATGAGATAATCATATCATTTCTTTGATATCGATTTGATAGACTCATGTCTTGAATGAATGGGCCGTGGTAGCCAAGTAGTCTAAGGCGTACACTATACCCAAAATACCCAAAATCCATAGTGGTTGGAATCATGCTGAGGCGAACGCACTTTTCATTAAGTATTGGATTCATGGTATTAATCTTACTGCTATGTCCGTTTCCTCGAAGTGGTTCGGATTCCACTATAAACTGTAGGGCCTGTCCTTCTTCACCCCGAACAAGTTTCGGCTTATGGGAAGTTGGTTAAAAAACGAATTCTACCTATTCAATTGTAGGGGTATCATTATACATCAATAGGAATTGAATAAAAATGATAAAATTGGAACAATGATATATAATTGATAGGTCATAGGTTTCGATGTTGACAAGTTTCCGTTCAATATTCGTTCGTATATTGTTTGTGATTTCGATTATGAATTATCTTTACATTCTTTGTCTTTGCTGAGATGATGAAAATTGAACTACTTGATGCAAATTCCAAGAATATTTTTGATATGTGAATGTGAATTGTGGATACAATTGAAACGTATTTTTGTTATTCTCATTTATTTTGAATTCTTGTGATATTCTTCAGATACCTTTCGATGCAGAAGAATGATTTATGATTATGAATGATATAATTCGAAACAAATCGATCTGCGATGTTCAAGTATTCAAACAACTATAATAGTAATCAAATTCCACTCTGAAATTATTCGACACTCAATTATTTGCAATACGAATAGAAGTTTTCAAATCATAAAATGAATAAAATACATATGTAGTCGAGGTTATATTCTACTATAACGTGAATATACAATCTGATATCTGCAGATGCGTATAACTCGAAATTTCATGTTAACGTCGCCTTTAGATCAAGGCGTTCTTTTCAACTAGTGAACAAAGTGGAGTTATGCGAGTCAAATTCGAGATTGATTTTTTATCAAAATCGATTTCACCTTATGGTTACTCATGTATCATATGTTCCACCCCAAATGAACTGTGATTTCATAATGTATCAATCCATAAATCATACTGATTTTTACAATAGCATCGAGAGATTCAATCGATTTTTCCTCACCTCAAGAGATTCAAGAGAGACTTCTCAGAAGCCGTTAGTTTTTCTCGTTGTGGAGTGGCAGTCAGTTCACAAATGAGCTTCGGCAAACATACTTTCTTGATTGTCAGAAGAATTTTCGTCTTGGTTGAGTGGGATCCTGAAAAAACACCAGAAGAATATCAGCTATAGTACTTTGATGGGTGCAGGTGTCTGATTATAATACCAAATAGCTATAACAAACAATAAATAGATATGACGAAGTATCACGGTTTTCAATCACCCACTTTCACAGAACTTTATGAGCCCTGTATATGTTCTGTCAATGCGTGATTGAGGAACGATCAATTTTCGAATATAGAATATGTTTTTTCGGGAAACCCTGTGAAATAATTCTTCATTCTATATATACAACTAAGAAAGAAATAAAGTCTGCAATAGAGCAATATCCTAGCTCAATTGATAACTGATATAGAAGTCGGGAGCTTAGCTGCAGGTTACCACAAGAACTATCGAAATGTGAATGTGGACGAAATTATATGTCATGCCACTCAAAGAAATATGCCATCATGACGCGACACTATGGGTGCGTTCCATTAAGCGCTCACAACGATCACGCTCACGACCACGAATGTTGTCGTTCCACTTGGTTCTGTGCGTCATCGAAACGCTCACGCTGACCCACCTATTGAGATGGGTCGTCGTGAGCATGAATCATGACGTCATTCATGACATTTTCGCCACCACCCCAACGATCGTGGTCGCCATGTGGAACGTCTGAATGAGTGTTTCGGGCGTTGTGAGCGCTTAATGGAACGCACCCTATATATACTTTGTGCAATATTTGCCTGATGTGCCTATTGAGACAGCTGAAATCTGCAAAATAACGATATCCCAACTCAATCGATAACTGAGCTATAAAAGACTTGTTGTTATTGTTCTGTCAGTTATATGAGTCAAGTATGACAGAAAAGACTGAGAAATACCAGATCAGAATCACCTCCAGCACAATTCTCAAGTAACATATGCTTGAAATATTTCTTGTATAAAACATGTTGGTCCTCATTCTGATGAACTACGATGGCTAAAAATCTATAATTGAGTGTAATCTTGTTATGATTTTCATCATTGTTATTATTATTGTCATTATCATTGTTTCTCTGGGTCATAGACTATTCGACATTTTGCATAATGTATTGTATCTTTTATTAGTTTCCAAAAAGAGTTTGAATTTAATGAAGAAAATATTAAAAACAGGCTGAACGAATATAATGGAATACATAGATGCATTAGTCATACAGTCGTCAAATCTTTTCTTTATCTTCCCAAAATAAATTTAATATTCATTGATACCAACATCCTCATGATCCGCGTGGCGTAGTTCATTCACCCTAACTAATCCATCTGACATGGAATAGATTTAGGTGATTAATGATGGCCCGCTGTTAAAAATGGTTGTGAAGTCCTCTTCCTGCTACCTCACTTCACATTTCTGATTTGTATCTTCATCTTCCAGTGTTTAATTAATCGGATAATCTGCTTCTACCCAAATTACTTGTGAAAAGGGGTCCTGAGAATTGATGGAATTTCGTGTCTCTATATGCATTGTGCCAACTAGTCTTGATTCCATTTGATTGGTGAGATTAGGGTTGCGAAAAATTGTATCAGTTCGTTTCATTCGAATATTCAATCAGCATCCATAAGTATCAACTGTATTGGTAGTTTAATTATGATTATAATCACTATATGGAAATGGAAATGAAAAATACATTGAACTGCATTTCTAGATGAGTTCTTTGTTAATTTCGATCAGAAAACTGGGGATAGTTTAGTGGTTGTCCATACTACATCAACAGAAATGAGATTTTGAGCTCCAAAAATGTTCGAATCATCGATTATAACGGCAATTCTTAGACGTGAATTGAAAAATACTTTTCTACTGCGGATTATTCAGCATGCTAAGTAACAAATTATTATGCATGATTTCGCCCATTTGGGAAAAATGTGGGAAACGAGAAGAATATTATTTTCGCCATGTGATACATGGTTGAAAAGGGTAAAATAATACTTTTCAACTCGACAATAATCAACTTCCAGATATACCACTGGATTGATAAGGTGCCATAAAAAATTTCCTCAAGAATGTTAAAAGTATTTTCATTTCAATTTACAAACAACCGTGATAATCATTCGTTTCTGAAATTAGAGAAATCGAACTTTCGACTCGAAAACAAAAGGCGATAGCAAATCTTTGTTCTTCTCGAAAAAATACTTCGATTTCTTTGTATCTCCTATAGTAACCAAGGTAACCTAAACAGATATTTGCCGACACTGTATAGGTTCCATTTGGAGAAATGCAACTTTAGGTCATAACTCGAAATTAAACAGTTCTTATGGAATTTTCTCTACGCCACTAGGTATGTTGAAATCATTTTATCCCAAGTTCACTAATAAACATTGGCGTAACTAGAGTTGATCAAAGGGGGGGGGGTCGACCCCCACCAGTCAACCACACTTACATATCACTCCCTTAAAGAAAGATTCCTTATAATATACATATAATAATAAAAATAATAATAATAATACTAATGCGCCGTCGCAGGAACCATCTTCATCGATTTACTTGCATTTTCAGTTATCTACGTTTGATTGATCTAGGTTTAATTGATCTACGTTTGGGGTGGATCCCGGCGAGAGTGATGTTTTTAATCAGGCACTGCGATGGCGCGACAGCGCCTTCGCAAGAACCGTGTCCATAGAATTGTTTGGATTCGTTGAATAATGTTATCCCGAACTTTGAAATAAATTAAATCTACGATTTTTGTTTCACTTGGCAACGTTGCTTGTTATGGTGACAATAAACTGGTCATTTGACATTTCAATTATTGCATGCCATATTGGGTTGAAAATATACAATATTTCATTATGAAAATTAGCATTTTCACAGCTTTCCATCATGAAATTTCTTATAAATGCTGTTTTAGTCTATTCAAAATCTGTCCTACTAATTACGTAAGTACAATATCAATCAACTTCTTAGGTCATACCGTGATCGATTTTCAGAAACTTTATTGAAAAAAGTATGTTAGAGGTGTTTCCGCGGAAAAAAATGTTATCACTGTGTGTTTATATTACTGTTCCAAAGCGTCTGTAAAAATTCCATCGGAATCGGAGTTGGTTCCCTTTGCTACAGGTTTTCCATTCACTCAAACAATAATATACAATTAACATAAAAAAAACCTCAGCTGTGAAGTAAACAAAAGATCCCACTAAGGCATAGTCAGCACGTGGGCTTCCGAATGCTATAAACAAACATGTGGTGAACAATAACATATCGTAGGGTTCATTCTAAATTGCAAGATACAAGCAATATATGCTCATACATTATATATAAACACTATGCACTAACTACTTACTCTCCCATTCCAATATAACCCTCCTAACCCTACAATAATTCAAACTTCATCCCAATATTACCGTCTCAACTGTAACTCCAAATTCAAACAAATGAAACGAACAACAAATGTGTAATCAATTCACGTTCTTGTGCGTTCTGATATTTTCCATACATCGATTTCACCTCGAAACAATTTCATTAGGATTGATTACGTTGTGGATGAATTCTCTGCCAACTCCGAGGATAAACGTTTCAGATGCTCTTTTGAACATGTTATTTGACTACATACATCTTGTTTTTTGTGGAAGCTGATTGCAAAAACGTTAAATATATTATATATATATATATATATATATATATATATATATATATATATATATATTTCAGGTATCTGAATCTGAACAGGAAACTCCTTAGAGTTCGCATACTTTTACTTATGTGAAAATTCCACCTCATGTGACAATCTATGTAAATCCCGAGGTACTTCACATGACGTGAAAAATGTATTGTTATTATTTGTATAATATTTTTGTAACCCTACAGAAACATCGAGATTTGCCCAACCTGTAGATAATACAAGTAGTCATGCACGGATGTTTATTTTCTTCGTACAGTAATATTATGATAATTGCTCAGAATTTCATGAAAATTAACCTGAAAATACTGGAATATCATCTGAAATGAAACTTGAATAATTTCCACGTATTGATTATATAGTTGAGGTGATTAAATTTTATCGTTCGGTGCGAAAAGATATTAACGTAATGGTATGTAGAATTGATCCATATTAATTGAACTGAAAGTGAGCGTTAGCCATAGCCAAGGCAAGCGTCTAAATAAAAAAGATAAAAAAAAGTTGTTCAACCTTGAATGATTGTGACACCTTCGTATGAAATAAGGGAGAATTGACCTGCTCGATACCGTAATTTCTCATTCACTTGCTGTAACAGAGCCGACAATCGAATTCGGAAATAAAGTATGATTGAACTGCATTCATATAAACTATTTTAAATTCCCAAAATTTCAATAACAACTTGATATAAAATAAGCGAAACAAGTGTAAAGTATGCAGAATGAGACAAAACCATGGAAAAAAAAACAAACACAAGATCTCTTGCAAGGATGGAATTTTTGAATGAAAAAAACAATCATTCATGCATCCTGCTTCACAAAAACAACTAGGACATTCGTCCCCATTTCAATTTGATTTCCTTCGATAATTCAGACCAGGAAAGAGATAATGAAATAGATATAATGTTTATCCCAGAAGGACCAATTTTCCAAGATATTGGATAAGTCACTTCAGAAATTGTACACAAACGTAAATGGACATACACATAAATAAAATGGAATAAAAACATGTTCATACTCGATACAAAAAAAAGATGGTGGCCTGTGAGAAAGTACCGCATGATGGAAGTAGTGGAGTAACTTTTAAATGTCATTCGAAAACCAAATTTGAATTCATTGTCTGTACTATCTGCGATGCTGTTTATTACAGATTGATGTTGAAAAATCACATATTTCTAAGTGCTGTGCTCGGAGTTTGTCCTGAACATGAGGAGATCAACCTAACCTCAAAGTATAATGTAAATATATTGAATGTTGATGTTTGAAAAATTATTGCACAGTAGACTGAAAAATAGAAAGCTCAAGAAGAAATACTATCTACAGTGAAGATTCAAGTCACCGCTGATGTGATTGTTAAAAAGGAACCTACTATTGATGACTCAGATGAAGATGATTTTGCAATTTTTGAAGGTGAAATAACATATCAGATGGTGAACTACAAGAAAAAAAAAAGGTTTCAAAGAGAATCACTCAATAGAACGAAAGACGATCTGGAAAGCGAAACCATTTTAAGTAATCAATTGCAAATATATGAATTCACGAATAACAAAAATCAGTTTATAAGAATGTCCCAATTCGATGATCACAGCTTAAAATCGTAATCGTGAAAACAAGAACCAAAAAGCTGTAACCAGTAGGCTTAAAAATGAAATAAGATTACCTGTTAAACAACTGAAAGAAAATTGCTCAATTACAGTTAAATACTCGAATTAAGAAGATACTCTAAAATTGCAATAGATCAGCTGAGAGATAAGATAGAATAGGAGTACGATATACAGATGGAAGAGCTTAATGAAAGTATTAGGTATTGAACAAGAGATATGAGTATGGAAGAACAAGGAGCTGACATCATTGGGAGAAATTATGGTGAGAGTGACCTTCTCTGTACGGTAGTGCATGTACAGGGTGGAAAAATTTCAATGTTTGTATAGGGCAACATAATAAGTCCAGCCTTAGGAATAGGACCGATTCACCTGGACATTGAAGATGCTGCAGCAAGAGCGATGCAAAAAGCAGGAGACACCCTCTTAGAAGGGAAGTATAAGGAGAAGAGACTGGATGTCATGAGATAAGAAGGCATCTTCGAGATGCTCACGGACAACAAGGTACCTCTTTGATAAGAAATACCGCATAAGTCTCACAAGCGGAACTGGATGGATAGAAAGACGGGTGAAACTACCTACCAGTGGGGACATCTGGTACACGGATGGCTCCAAGGCAGGAGACAAAACAGGCGCTGGAGTGTATCGACGCCGAGTAGGGGAGAAGCATATCTTTCTGCTCGGGAGCCATTCCACGGTTCTGCATACTGAACTGGTGGCAGGGTTGAACAGCGCGCCCCGGGTATGAGAAGTCAGAAGCCAGAAGCACTTGCACATCTGTACGGACAGCAAGAGCGCTGAGGAAGTTCGCCTGGCCGAAGTCGGACCTTTAACCTTGATATGGCTGCCGGGTCACAAAGAGATGAAGGACAACTAGATCGCAGACAGACTGGCCAGACAAGCGCGATCAGAGAGTTTAATAGCACCAGAACCGGCAACTGGGATTTGCAACACAGTCATAAGGAAGATTGATGACTGGACTAAGGCAAAGCACAGGGAGGCATGGAGAAATGCCCCAGCCAAGATCTTTATTAGACCAGTTCAAATGAAGAAATGGAAAGAACAACTACTCACACTGAGCAGGAAAAACGCAAAAGTGATCATCGGTATTCTGACCGATCACGGTACTCTGCGGAAGCACAGACACAGATAGGATTAGAAGAAAATTCAATGGATAGATTCTGTGAACTAGAGAATGAAACCTCACTGCACATCATCTCCCAATGCCCTATACTAATAGAAAAGAGGCACATTTACTCTGTCGACCCGAATCCACCGGGATTCCAATGCGAGGAAGGCGTCATCAGGAATATCCTGACCTTTTGGGAGGAGATCTTCGATTAGAGCCACCAGCTATCTGAGGAACGTCAAGGGATTACCCATACGTCTGGAGGCACTACGTGCCCCATCTCCACAGTCGACAATAGAAGTCGACAATAATAATAATAATTATTATAATAAACAACGATTCCTCTAGTCTGACAGATTTGAATTCGAATATGAATATAGAAATTTCAAACGTTCAGAAATATATTTTGATAGAATAGTCATTGAACCGGACATAACTGTTGTTACATTAACATCAAAAGTCACCACAATATTGGTGACTTCCATACAGATATACTAGACCACACGTTATCAATTGTTAATGACCTCAATAATAACTGTTCGGAATATAATTTCATACCCTTTTTCAACTCAACTACCAGACCAAGCAATAATAGTACTGATCAAGAATCCTGCATTGACAACATTCTTGTTGAAGAAAATAAGTTTCATAACGTTGCGATTGAAATCACGAATAATTTCACTGATTACTATCCCCTGATATTTTACGAGGAAAACTCGTGAAATATATTTCTTTTATCAACTACAATAAACTTAAATCTGAATGTCCAAGAGTGGATTGGAATTCTGCAATTAACGAATCAATTTTTAAGTTGCAAAAAATAAGGGATTTTGCAACATCTAGAATAACACAAATGAATGGAAATTTTTCAAGAAATAAATCAATAACTACAAAAATTATACAATCGTGTAGAAGTAATAAAAAATTATATCACAATATATTTCTTGGAAAGAACAAATTGTATGTGAAGCATTCAGATAAAGTATTTCAGAGGCAAGGAATATGGAAATTTTTGGCATTTGAAATTCTCAAAGAGTAAACTAAAATATCGAACAACCTGTTGAATATTTTGGAACACTGTAAGCGGTACTTTTGCATCGATGTTTATGGATATCTTAAATGAAAGGGAAAATAAAAAAATCTTAGAGCAAACATTAATGAATCGTAAGTATAAGACCGTACGATAGGAATAGACAGATACACAAACTTCACGTGCAGGGGTCCGTCAGGACGACATTTTTTATTTCTAAACACACAACAATCAGACCACGGATTGGTGTTTTTACATATATAACATAAGGATACGGATACACATAGTTAACACGTCTAGCCCTACCACATCTTGATATTTGTATTATCATTTATCAAACAGTTAAATAGTTTGATGTCGTTTGAAGCTAAAATTGATATGATATTGACGGCATATTCAAATCGCACAGTTTCACATAGAATTCATCCGAGTTGTCGGAATGTTTGAAACATCCAGAAGAATGGTCCAAGTCACCTTTCTGAATACAGTTTTCACAATTTTCAAAAGGGGATATATTTATGCGAAAGTAATAAGGGTTTGGAGATTATACTTCAATTTTCCCTGTTTTTTTCCTGAACAAACGACCTATTACACTTGGACCAAATATTTTTCAGATGAATTACTATATTGTAATGACTTGCCGTACGTTTTCGATAGGCTCATGAGTATGTTTTGTTTATTCTAATTGTTTCTATAGACTACTGGGATGATTGAATTCCAGAACAATATTCACATTGATCAATAGCACTATTTGGTGCATAACAAGTCAGATTGTAGAGCTCATCTGCTAAAAGCTTTGGATTGACCACGATGAAATGATAATTTATCATAATACTCAGGAAAAAAACGATGAGAAATGAAAACACAGTCACATAGAGCTACCACACATTGATAGATACCCAACTTTTCAATCATACCGGAAAATTTGAAAACTTTGATCTCGCGAAATAAACAGAGTCAGAATAACGCCGTTTGGCACAAATGCTAAGAGTTATGGGGAATTAGAACCACCGTATTTTAGTGAACAGATGAGTCACCCTGTCGGCGCGACACACCCCAACTTTGAAATGTCAAATGGCACTACCCCTTTTGTGATACCTCAAATGAATGGTCTCAGTCAGTAGTATTAACCTATTCAAGACTATTTTCTACCCACTACAGGGTGTACGAAAAACATGAAGTCGAATAAAATAAAATGAATTGTGTTGAAAGGATATTGTATTTGATCAGATGTTCAAAATGCATTCCATTCTGTTGTAAGCAATAGTATAATCGATATAAATGCCATTCTAACATTTTGGAACACATCTCTTGGAATAGATCTGCATTCTGCAATAATGCGTTGTCGAAGATCTTCTATTGGAGTAGGTTATGTTTTAAATACGACGGATTTCAAATAAGAGAGATCAAAATGGAGGCGTGTTAGATCAGAAGATCTTGCTGGAATTTACCTCGATGAAGAAATAGATGACTTCAGAATACTCTTTCAAAAAAACGGAATAAATGAAGACAAAAAAACTATCTTACCTAAATGTTTCACAGAATCCTCCTCGATATCTGCATCAATATTTATGTCAGTCTTTGAATCACCGTATCCAGGGTTACTCGGTCTCGGAGATACATGATGGGAATCTTCGATTTTATTTCCACTTATCAACTTGTGCAATGCTCCAGAATAATCTGTCACTATCACGAGAACCAAACAAAGTACGAACGCTATCCTCACTATAATTTTCCCAGTGATCATCGTAACGTTTCTCACTTATCCCAATAGTCCGAACATTTTGCGACTACTTGTGGCTCACTTAATCCACCATGCATTAGTTGATCACCTTGCTAAAGAGAGAATACCTTGTTCCACTATCACAATACGTAGATAGTGAAAGTTATGACAGAGTCTGTATCAGCCGTGATGTAAGAGTTAAATAATAATATTCAGGTAGGAATACCAGTTCAGAAGATACGTTGAACTGATTTTAACCTACTGATCCACTTGGACTGTTTCAATCGTGAAATGAAGATTCAATTCGAAAATCAAAGATATTTGAGAACACGAAGTTTAAAATTGTTGCTAACAATGAAGGAGCATTGGGTCTCAATCGATCAATTTCCAAAATATCAGTTTTTGGAATTGAATTTAATTTCGAAATTGAAATGGGATATCTTGAAACAATATTCGATGTGTCAGGGTTATGATTTTCATAGAATCTTCTATATTCAACACTCATCTTGATTTTCACGATCGAAACAATGGTATTGTTGATGTTTCATAATATCGTCGGGGTATGAATTCTCAACGGTTGATTGCCTATACCAAATTTGATTTGAGAATTGAGAATCACATTTTTCGGAATGTGCAGTTATTGCTATTTTTCAATGGCTTTTCATTCCATACCAAGCTCAATTCCTTATACAATTCAAATCCCTCATGCAGACGAATAATTTCGATGTTTCCTCGAAAATTACTCATTCCTAGAATTCGAACTCAGCCTGGCGATATTTTCGATACCTATAGTTATTTGATGAATGAAAACAAAATGATTCAAAATAGATGTTCAGGTGTGAACAAAATATTTCAGAAATATTCTTCGACAAGTAATATTTGTTTTGTTTTCAGGTTCAAACAAAATAATTCAGAAATATCTTGTAATAAGTATGATTTGTTCTGGATATGACATATGACTGGATAATAAATCAGAAGAAAGAACAATCGAATTGAACAATGATAATTGGATTCATGGATGATATTCAAGTATAAGCCGTGAGGCAGAATATAAACGTGGTAGTTTTTCAAAATATGCTACTCATTTGATATATCAGAAAAAGTTGATTCAAGATATAACGTGCGTCATCAATTACATTCCAAATATTGAGTATGATCGAAAAATGGAATAATGTATTTGAATATGAACCCAGGGTTCAGCAAATCGAAACACCTGATTTATGGCTCTGCTCAGATAATGTGACTTATATAAGATGATGATCCGTTCTCATCAATGATCTTGTGAATTCTTAGTTCATTTTTTATCATAATGTAACATACTGGGATGATTTCAATGCATCACTTTGGTTTCATTATTTTTTCGCCTCAGGTACATACAATTCTTCTAAATCTGATACCAAATACTCTCTGCAGATCAATATGGCTTTACGAAAAACTCTTGCACAGAGGATGCTGCGATGAGTTTGCTGAGGGAGGTGTCGGGGGCCCTTGATGGGTCGAGGAGGTGCCTTGCAGTTTTTCTCGACCTCGCAAGGGCTTTCAAATATTTAGGTATCATGATTGACCAGCGTATTAGATGGTCGGATCAAATAGTTTTTCTTACCAAAAGGGTATGATACATGATGCATAAATTTTACAGCATCTGAGATATTTTATCTGGAAAAATTCTATCAATGATATATAAGTCATTGGTAGAATCTATATCAAGCTACTGTATAACCATTTGGGGGGGAACGTTCACAACCACAATACAAAACTTGCAAACGGCTCAAAATACCTTAATTAAAATAATATTTGAAAAAGACAGAAAGTTTTCAACTGAAATACTCTACGAGGAAACCAATTTGTTTAAAATTAGACAAATATACGTCTATCAGTGTCTCTAAAAATTTTTTTCTGAGCAGGATAAATATCCAAAAATAACCTCCACCACAAGATCAGCCACAGGGCAGAATATACAAATAAACATATTTAGAAAAACTCTCACACAAAAAACCTATTTTTAATATGGACCCAAGCTATTCAACTCACTGCCCGTTAACATAAAACAAATTCACAAAAAACCTCTTACAGTGCCCTGAGAAATTTGATATATTTCATTAATACCTATTCAATTACTATTATTACTACCACCGCAAATCGTAAAAAAACTGCAATAATCAATTAATCAACACCATAAGTTCCGTTTCTTTTCCTGCTGTTCGTTCAATCGTCGTCTCACTTTTGGATGAAGAAAAATTTAAATTAAGCTCAATTTGCTGAATGTAAGTGATCCTGCTGAAGGAATTCAACCGTACAGGTACGCTTACCTAGGTTGTATCCTCCCAGCAAAATCATCACTTGAAAAAAGTAATTTACTTTTACTTATACATCAAACTTGATTATGCAATCATGTAAAAATAATAAATGATATGTATGGGTGTAAGAATGAATTTTGATTTGATTTGATTGATTTGATGTTTGATAAGTCCATGAAAATGGTTTCAGGAGAAAATAATAATATCTTAGGATGATATCAACACATGACAGGTTATGAGATTTGCCATAACTGCCGAGAAAATTTGAATTGATCAATTATTATATTGATTCTGATATCTCAAGCAATTGAAGATATCCCAAATAAATGATTCAACGATTGTGTCATGGATTTTGAATTATATCGAATTCTTTTTTATGAATTGAAATTTATCATCGAAATATATTTTTCTGAAGACCATATGTCATGCGCCCACCAATATTGAATATAAAGGAATCATAAAAAAGTATGGATAAAGAATGATTCAATCGAAATATCCAATGAGGTCATATCTTGATGAACATTCTATTCTGCTGGACTACTTCTTCAGAATATGTCGAGTTTTCAAGTTTGTCGAAGTCAAATATGCTATCCGAATTCATGACTGAATACTGCTGAATCGAATCAATAGTGAATCATTTCATCATCGATCCACTGAGGTTCACTAGATAATTCCACTACCTCAGTACATTTACTGTTGAATCTTCTCTCGCCATCGCCACACACTTGCACAAACGAAAGTAGACGAAGAATACTGACATACTTTCCATTTCTCGTATCGAAGCGGTGAAGAAAGTGAAATTACTGTTACGTTTGTATTATGTCATCATTACGTGAAACGGCGTTGAAATGGTAGAATAATCGACTGCCTAGATAGAAACTGAATCGCCACGGTTGTCCTAGTTTCATGAATCCAGTTTCTAACATTTCGGTCGATACTCAATTGAAATACGTATAATTTCTTCATCATGCAATAATATTCAATATCGTTCTTCAAATATAAGTCATCACATCATTTGATATATTTCGAGATATACAGGATGTTAAGCTAAGGCAAAACAACATCGAGTCCACTTTGTTTAATGGAACACCCTGTATACTCGTTCACCATCAAATTCTACTCTTTTCAGACATCTCAGCCATGTTTGTACCAACCACATGAGTTCACTTCATTATTACTGCTGATGTTTTCTTTGCGCCATTTTAAGGACGAAAGGAAAATGGAACTGGACGCAGAATTTTTTGTGGAAATCGATGGTGAACGTATACAAGATATCTCATTTGTAAAATTTTGAACTAAATTGTATTTATGTATTAATTGTATTTCATGATTGTGCATCTGCGCAAACACAACAACTCATTCTCGAAACATTTTTTTATCCTTATTCTTAAGTGAGTTATTCTACTATGAATTGAAAATGTTTCGGGGATTTGCTGTTCAATGATAATTACTTTATTGGGAATATTATTCTACATTGTATACAGTGCGTCCATAAAGTAACGCATAAATTCATTATTGGCTAAATGAACAATAAGATTAGGAATTCCCAAAACAGGTCGATTTTCGATTCCAATTTACTATTGTTTCAAATCATAATCTAATATACAGGGTGAACCACTTTCGTGTAATGACATCATCACCATTTTTTTCAAATGGAACCCCCTGCCTTTTTTTCAATTTCCAAATTGCCTTTGCTGAGCTGATTCCAAAAATGTACAATATGTTGCTTCAAATTGGTACAGGGTGGGCAAAAATGCAAAAAAAAGTATGAAAATTGTTTATGGAAAGTAATACGTTACTGAATGTAATAAACAAATTAAATGGAATTAGTAGTCATGCAATTAATGTGATACACTTCCACAAACAAAAAAACGAACGAAAATTTACAATAAATGTTCAAATTGTTCTCCATTGACCGTTAGACAATGACTGAACCGGGTATTACTTTGGTCTCTAACATTCTGTAGCATAGCGGGTGTTATGCTCTGTATTTCTTGTCTGATTCGGTCTTGTAGTTGAGGGATATTTCCAGGTCTGTTTAATTAGACTTTAGATTTCAGATAACTCCATAAAAAGAAGTCTAATGGGCTCAGATCAGGTGATCTAGCAGGCCATTCCACTAATCCTCTTCGTCCTATCCACCTTTGTGGAAAAGTTGTGTTTAAAAAATCGCGCACAGTTACTGCGAAATGTGGCGGTGCGCCATCCTGTTGAAACCAGATTCTGCGGTCTATATTAGTGGGTATTTGAATATCAGGAAAAAGCTGGATCAGATCAGGAATTAATGTATTTTGTAGAAAATCCAGATATAATGCTCCTGTTAAGTTTTCATCGAAAAAACATGGACCAATAATTGTATTTCTCACATTACCAGCCCATACGTTAGTTTTTTGTGGTCTTTGCGTATGGTACTCCTGCATCCAGTATGGATTTTCATCAGACCAATAACGGGTGTTTTGCCGGTTAATATGACCGTTCAAATAAAACGTTGCCTCGTCCGAAAATTAAACGTTATCAATGAAATTGTTATTTTGGTTCATCATATACTCGCAGAATTCAGTTCTACGGTCAAAGTCGTCTTCAGCTAATTCATGGATGAGACGTACTTTATAAGGATGGTATTTCACCTGTTTGAAAATGTTTGATACTGAAGACTTTCCAATACCAAAATCCCTAGATAATCCTCGCACTGTACAGTGTGGATTTTCTACAGCCGATAAAATCATGTCTTGTTGAATATTTTCATCAATTTTTGATCTACCTTGCTTTGCTGCATCCCTCACATGTCCTAATTCTCTGTATTTTCGATCTATTCTACTTACCGTAGATTGTGAAATAGGTTCACGATCTGGGTGCATTTCATGGAATAATCGGCATACCTCTTGTTGAGTCCGCATCTTATCGCCAATACCAATCATCATTAATATTTCAATCCTGTCACTTTCGGTTAGAGTTCACGAACGTACCTTCTCTAAAGCGTTAACAATACGAAACTGTGCTTCAATGTTTTTGTCAGTTTTTTCAAATAAAAAAATTGTAAAAGATAATGCCGAACAAAAAGATTTTTATAGTCCAGGGGCTTGGATCACTAATAAAAGGTGTAAGATACAATTATTAAGAATAATGCTGTATGTTCTTGATAGTTTATCAAAGTAGTTGTATAACAATACGTAATTTCATTTAATGTGTTTATTACGTTTATTCGTTATTTTCATCACTTTGTAAGTAAATTTTTGCATTTTGCCCACCCTGTACCAATTAGAAGCAACATATTATACATTTTTGGCATAAGCTCAGCAAAGGCAATTTGGAAATTGAAAAATAAAAGGGGGTGGTTCCATTTGAAGAAAATGGTGATGACGTCATTACACGAAAGTGGTTCACCCTGTATATTAGATTATGATTTGAAACAATAGTTAATTGAAATCAAAAATCGACCTGTTTTGGGAATTCCTAATTTTATTGTTCATTTAGCCAATAATGAATTTATGTCTTACTTTATGGATGCACTGTATAATGTTTACTGTTAGGAGTTTGGTGTCTGACTGACTATGCAAAAAGAAATCAGGTATAAAAGAATGTTCGTGAACCACTTGAGGGTTCCATTTCTCGTCTCGGGTTACTCTGCTTGATACATATACAGGGTGTAACTAAACAAGTGTCAAGTATTCGAGGGAGTGATTCCTGATGGAAAAAAAAGATAGGATCTTTGATTTCAGAAAAATTATTGAAATTGATCTTATAGTCGAATGAACGATTATGAAATCAGAGCTTTATTGTCGTTCACCTGAACTCAACAAGTTATGATTGATCGATTATGTACTTAAGGAAAATATTCAATGAATCAGTTCAATACTTCACTGGAAGAACTTTGAGCACTCTTTGATAGAAATCTTTTCAGTATCTCGGGATCGGTAAATGTGAGGTGGAAAGATATAACAATGAACATATTCTCAAAATTGTGTCACTACCAGATGAGTCGAAAATAAAGGAAGAATAATGATGATGATGACGCACTTCTTTCCAAACAATATCGACTTGCCACAACCTAAATATTATTTCTCCATTTTTCATCACAGTTATTCTTATCGAGTATCCTAAATCAAGATATTCGGTAACATGATTGAAATCAATGCAAAAGTTATGGGTCTTCTATTTAATGATTGCCATCAATAGTAGTAGTTTGATGATAAGGAAAGCCTAATATGAAAAATATAACATCAAAATACAAATGAGAAACTATAAAAATATGACAAGCCATACATTGTTATTCAAGACAGTAATTGACCTCGTTATAATCTATCTGAAATTTTCATTGATGTTTTCTCCTCCAGTGGTTGGTTATTCATTATCTCAATTCAATTTCCATTCTCGGACAATTTTTATTTCAAGAAGATCCTGTATCTAAGCACCTATTCATTGAATATGTCGAAGAAGTTTCGACTTCTCTAATGATCTTCCGAGCGAATTATATCATCACTACCCATCTACAGAGATAAGCTGAAGTGTAACCCGAGACGAGGGATGGAACCCTCAAGTGGTTCACGAACATTCTTTTATACCTGATTTCTTTTGCATAGTCAGTCAAACACCAAACTTCCAACAGTAAACATTACATATATGAAATGTAGAATTCATACCCAAAAAAGTAATTATTATTAAATGCAAATCCTCTAGTCTCGAAAGATATCCAATTGGCGCAGTGGGTGGGATTGTCGAAGGTAGACGTATCGAACGTCTTTCATTTCAACGATTTATCGACAACCGAACATAGTGAAGAGTTCGTAGTTGTATCGGAAGCAGAGTGGCTCGTTAGAAATCAGGACGCAATCTATCGAAGACCTGTTGAAGATTACATCATCAACCCTTCTCGAAAGGAGGAACAGCATCGTCCCCTTTGCGAAATAGTCAGTTCTGGATTGGACACACACCTAGCAGTGAGACGATAGATAGATAGATAATTTATTTTCCTCGGAATGTTACAATACAGGTGATGTAAATTATGGGAATTGTCAAAATCGAGAATGGTCAATACTATCTAAGAAATTTATAACTTGTTTGTAATATTGTGAAAATGCGATACTCATCTAATACGAAGCTGACTTCTAATAGAGATATCTGTGAGAGTATCTGAATATAAAATTTCACTAATTAAAATTTTTGTTGGGTCGGGAGTTATTCACCCAGTTCATCATCCATGAATTCCTGCATTGAATGGTAGCTTTTCTGTTTCAGAATTGCTTTCAGATCATGTTTGAATTGGGTGGTGTTGAATCGATTATACTCTTTAATGGTATATATTTTGTTGTAGCATTTAATCCCGATGTTATTGGGGTTTTCTTGTCTAATTGACAGTCTGGAGAATGATATTTCAATTTTCTCCTTATCAAGAGAATGGTGATCGTGGATATCCTTCCTCGCTAAGAGCGGTTTTTTTATTTTTTATATGCATAATAACTGGGTAAATATACGAGCATTGAAGCGTCAAAAGGCCCAGGTTAACGAAATGGTTTTTACATGAAGTTGATCTAGATAGTTTCAATACGCAACGTATAGCACAGACTGTATGAGTCCAAATTTGAGCACTTCTATTGATACGGTATTATGTAAGTTCCTTATCACAAAACAGTAAGAACTCAATTCTGCTGTTGCTTTATCTATGTGGTCGTTCCATGTTAGTTTTTGATCTAGATAGATCCCTGAAAATTTCGTGCAGGCTGTGTTTCCTAATTATAAGAGTGTACATGTCACGGTAAACACCTCGCTAGCGAGCTCCCGCAATTTTCGATAGTATAAAGAGTATTTTCGTGAATAGCTGTTGATCACCTTCAAACAAGTTGATCAGAATTACTTGAAGTTAAACCATAGTGCATAGACAAAGCGATTATTGTTTGCTGAAGTGCATTTTGAAACGTTAGTGTCCACCTGGGATAAAGGCACTGTTGCCATATCTGTGTGAAGAATGCCGACAACAAGGAATCAAGCAGGCAGTGGAACTGGACAAAGTGGTCAAATTGATGAAAATATGCTGGACGTCATTTTAAACAGGTTGGCACCAAAGATAACCGAGAAAATTGAGAATCAGTTGGAAAAATTAAATAAGCATTTCGAGCAAACGGAATGTAAAATAAATGGCTTGGTTGATAAATTGTCTGGCATTGGAAAAATGTCTGAGACTAACACAAAAGAAATCAGATTGATGAATGATAGATTGGAGGTGTTAGAACAAAAGTTGAAGTCGAAAACATTGAGGATAATAGGAGTTGATGAAGAACCAAATGAAAATCTGCTGGGTAAGGTTATCAATCTAGTTAGTAACGTACTGAAAGTTAGGCTCACTCAACAAGATATTTGCAATATTTACCGCAGCAGGGAAATGGATAATCATACTAAACCTCGAACAGTTATGATTTCTTTCAAGTATATGCCGCCAAGAAATTACTGAAAGGAATGAGTTTATTTATTAATGAAGACCTAACAATGAAGCAATACAAATTACAAGGAGTGGCGAAGAAAAAATAAGGTGATAGAAACGTATGGTCTCTAAATGGAAGAATCTTTACCAGAATTGGCAACGTTGTGAAATTAGTTGAACAAGTAATGACCATACCCCAAGGCGAGGACTGAGAAAAACAGCAAAAAACTGAAAATATGGATAGGATAAGCTATTGAATTGTTTTGGTTCCTTTTTCTTTCGATTTTTATCTAGGTGTTTAATGGCCAGTTCACACTGTGGCGATTATCCATTGTCTTGAATTATCAACAATATCAATATTATAGAATGATAGTACTCTTTCAATATATTTTCTATGTATCTGTGAGCTCAGAACGGTTACTGTCATTTCACTAAACCTGAATGTGTACTACCAGAACTGTAGAGGTTTGAGCTGTCGAGACGTGGTTACAAGAGGGAGTACAAGATGCAGAAATAGTAGATGTCGAAAACTACAATTTGTTGAGGTCTGATAGGAACTTGAAGTACACAAATAAAAGTACTGGAGGGGGAGTAATGGTAGCTATTAGGAAAAAGTTCAAATTGTTGAGTACAGTTATTTACCGTAAATCTTTCGAAGCATTATCTGTTAATCTCAAAGTGAGCAAACAAAAATATACATTCATTGCACTCAATATTCCTCCAAGTAGCTCCTTTGATACATATTTGATAATCCTGAGAGTACATATGTCTTTGGGGACTTCAATATTCAGGATGTTGCCCTTGAGAATTCGACAAAAACCAACGATAAACGTAACCTACTGAATGACTTCATAGAGATTAATCGTCTCGGGATATACAATAAAAATATAACAAATGCTCAAGGTGAACTTTTGGACTTGCTTATAAGCTCCAAAAATAATATAAAATTATGTTCAGTGGAGAGGGATTTAATTCCATTTGTCACAGAGGACACTTATCATCCTACTCTTAATGCAACTATAGTAACTTTAAAAACTCCCAAAGTGCAGGCTCATGAAACAGTAGAATAAAGATACAATTACAAAAAGGCTGATTTTATGAGTTTCAATACTCATATCAGAGATGTCGACTGGACAAAAGTGGTTAATAAGCAAGATGTAAACCTTGCTTTAGAGAAATTTCACACAATTTGGAATAATGTTGTAGCTATGTGTAATCCACAGTGCATGGTCATTGGGGGTAGGCATGGTAAATATCCAACTTGGTTTACTGTGGAAATAAAAGAATTACTCCGGAAGAAAAATCGCTATTCAAAATTAAAATCGGTATCCGAATATTACTTCAATGAATATAAGAAGCTAAGAAAGAAACTGAAAGTGTTAATAGATGAGAAAGAGAATATATATCTGAGAAATTTGGAGGAAAATATAAATACTGATATAAACGGCTTCTGGACTTATGTAAGAAACAATCAAGAGAATAGTTCATTAGCTGATTTCCATTACAAGGGTAATAAAGTTGAATATGAACAGATATCAGAAACAATTGCAAGTTTTTTTTTCATCCGTATATCGCTAGCAGCAGGCTACATATAATTTAGAATTCAAAGATTCATTGGCAGTTTGCAATGATACGTTTACAATACACTCAATAAGTGAATCTGATTCTGATGAAGCAATAAAAATACTCAAACCTAAATCTGCTGGAACAGACAAAATTCCACCCTATATTTTGAAGGGGTGTAGTGAATGGGTAAAGGTACCTCCAAGGTAACCAAAATGGATATAGAGAATTATAGACCTATTTCGATTATGTGTTCCCCAGCTGAACTATTTGAACAGATTCTACATAGTAAACTGTATCAGTATGTTAATAAGTATATTGTTCCACAGCAATATGGATTCATGTCAAGAAAATCGATTAATACCAATCTAATTTTGTTTAGTAACCATGTCTGTGAGGCTTTTGAAAGAAAACTACAACTGGACACAATCTTCAGAGATTTTCGAAAGGCCTAAGATCAAGTAAACCATGATATGTTGTTATTTAAACTGAGTAAATATGGACTTGCACGCAATATTCTGCAATTAGTTAAAAATTATTTGGAGAATAGATATTTCTTTGTCAAATATAATGGTATTGCATCAGGTAAGTTTAGAGTTAACTCAGGGGTACCGCAAGGTTCTAATCTAGGACCGTTGCTATTTACGTTATTTATCAACGATCTGCCAGCCGTTCTAAAAAATTCAGATTTCCTACTGTTCGCGGATGACTTGAAAATTTTCAAAAAAGTACAAACAGTAAGAGATTGTGTTGCTTTACAAAATGATGTGCGAAATATACATAAATGGAGTACCGAACATGAATTATATTTCAACATGAATAAATGTGCTGTCCTAACCATTACACGGCTGAAAAAACAAGTTATTTTTAGGTATGAGATGAATGATGAAATTCTAGAGCGAAAAACTGAGACACGCGATCTTGGAGTGACTTATAATAATGTTTTTTCTTTCTCGGATCATTTGGAGAATATTGTGAAGTCCGCAAACCGGACATATACATGCCATCAAAATGCTATATTATACTCTACTTAGACCAAAGCTAGAATTCGCATCGGTACTCTGGATGGGTGAAACCCAAACTGCATTGACAAGAATTGAAAAAGTACAGAATGAATTCCTTAGATACTTGTACTACAAGAAAAATCGCGTCTGGCCTGACTACTTGACCGTTAGGACTACTGATCTTAGATCACAATTTGAAATACTTTCTCCATACCAGAGACGTAACCTAACTAGTATGGTGTTCTTATACCCTGTTCCTAAAGTATGGAACAAATTCATTTTCAGCTAAACAGGTCATTTTAAGAAATAATCCTGAAACACGTCGATCTTCGATTTTAATTTACCGTATTTTGAAATAATAATCTAATATACAGGGTGAATTACGTTCGAGTAATGACATCACCGTCATTTTTTTTTCAATGGAACACCCCCATTTTGTCTCAATATTCGGATTACTCAAGCTGAGCTGATTTCAAAAATGTATCACATGTTGATTCCAATTGGTACAGGGTGGACAAAAATACAATAGTTTTGTGTGTGCTCATAAAGTAACGCGTAACATTCTTTATTAGGTGAATTAACAATATTATCAAAAATACTAATTATCTAGCGGCAATTGGTTCAAATGTAACACCCCGTAGTTTGCTACATGTTTAGAGTAATAAAAATGAGCTGTTTCCAAACATGTTTGGTACTTGTGGTCTAGCAGACTATGAAATCTAGCGTGATCTAGCAGAATATGAAATCAACATTGGAATCAACATGTGATACATTTTTGGAATCAGCTCAGCTAGAGTAATCCGACTATTGAAACAAAATGGGGGTGTTCCATTAAAAAAAATGACGGTGACGTCATTACTCGAACGTAATTCACCCTGTATATTACATTATTATTTTAAAATACGGTAAATTAAAATCAAAAATCGACGTGTTCCAGGATTATTTCTTAAAATGACCTGTTTAGCTAAAAATTAATTTGTTCCATACTTTACGGACACAGTGTATAAGATCATTTACAATAAAGTGGATTGTCCAGAAGTATTATCTATGATACCATTTAAAGTACCTTTCTGTCGTACCCGCTCCTCCCTTATGTTCAATATTTCAGTCAGACAGCCAGCAAAATCCCCTTTTGTGAATATGCTTCGACTAGCCAATCAGCTCAATACTTTCACTCCATTAGAATGGTCACTATCTGCCACAGCTGAAGCTTTTGAAATTATATTTAGTATCTCTATTTGAACATGTTGTGAAAACCTCTACATGTCACCGTATATTTACATTATATATATATTTTTTGTTGTTTTTTTCCCATCGAATTCTCAATTATTTTCATTTTCATATCCATGTAATTAGGCCAGTAGGCCTGTATGGATGAATAAATAAATGAATAAATAAACTAATGATTTTCCGTCTGTATGGAGAAGTAAGCTATGATCAAAATCTATATTTTTAGTATGAAATTGAACACCTAAAGATTTGTCGGTGTTTAGACTTATCATATTTTCCGAACACCATTTTGATATGTTTTTAATTGATTTGTGCGACTTATCCTGTATTTCATGATCTGATTTTCCGCTGACAATCAAGTTTGTGTCGTCCGCATAAATATCGGAGATCCACTTACTCGCATTAGTTTTGGAAGGTCTGTAATAAATATATTAAACAGAGTAGGGGATAGGCATGATTCCGTGTGGGGTACCCGTGTGTGTTTTCATAGGATTTGATCTTACTCCGTTGATCTCGACCTGCTGATGTCTGTCACTTGAGTATGAAAGTAGCCATTCTAAACATGGCCCTCTGACTACAATTTGGTAAAGTTTATTTGTCAACAGGCCGTGATCAACTGTCGAATGAGCGGCTCATATCGAAAAATGGTCCGATAATATGTTCTTTTTTATTCAGGGAATCGTGAATATGTGTTATCATCTCATCCAGAGCTGCCATGGTGGATCTCATTGCTCTGAAGCCATGCTGTGAGTTATCAAGAATATTAAATTTTTCGAGATAATCATTGAGTCTTGTGTTGAAACAGTATTCGTATATTTTACCTATGTGACATTGGACCGCTACTGGTCACTGGTTTCACTTCATCCTTATCCCCCTTTTGTTTGATAACTGGAACAACTTCTGAACACTTGAGTTCTTCTGGATATTTTTCCTCGCGGAAACTTTTATTCATTAGAATACTGGAGGATGAGAAGAGGATGTGATATGATGTCCTCAACTGCCTTTAGGACGTGTCCGGGCATATTATCTATTCCATAGGATTTTTTTGAGCAAATTTTATTAATAACGGTTGATGGGATCCGTGGGGCGCAGGTAAAATGACTGAAGTTGGGATGTTATATTTTGCGTTTGACTTTCATTATTGGGTATGCCACTCTTCTTTGTTTCGATAAAGAATGAATTAAAAAAGTTACTCATATCCATTTCATTTTTGATAGTTTCACCGTTGTTGTTTTTTATTTCTGTTATTTTACTTTTGTTTTGTTTGTTACTATTCTCCTTCATTATGTCCTAGCATTCCCTGTTTACATTATTTGAATTCTTTATTCTATCATTGTTGAACGTTTTGGGATGTTTGGGCTGTTTCTCTGACTAGTTTTGATAGCTCTTTGATTTCGGGAGTTATCCAGTGATTTTTGTCTTTTTTGTCATTGGCATGAAGCGAATTAAGTGGGGAATGAAATTCGAAATACTGTATGATTCTCTCGTAGAATACTTTGAAAAGTGACTATCAGATTCTGTATTAAATAAGTTATTTCAGTCCATCATCATTAGATCTTGCCTAAAGTTCTGAAAGTTGGTCTGGCTGTATATTCTGCCTGATTCTATAGAGATTACGATATTTGGGTTAACATTCAAATTCATTATTTGATAAGTGTGGTCTGATATTTCTGTGTCGTGGACTATTGTTGAGAAATTCTGTATATTTGTAAATATATTGTCAATACATATTCTACTAACCTTTGTAATTCTAGTTGGCTGTCTGATTGATTCTTAAATCCGCTGAACAAATTCGAAAGGATTTTCTAACCATTTTTGTCTGAGCTTGTTGGAAGGATATCCACGTTCATATCCCCACATACCAGGAGTAGTTTTTCACCTAAATTGTTTCCATGAAAGTTTCAAGTTTTTCAATAAAAATTTTAAAATCAGATTTTGGTAACCTATATACTACACATATTATAGTTTTCCCGATACCCCTTAGTGTGCATTTTGCACTTCGAATACTTTTTCGGAACAGAAATTACTATATTCCAGTTTTTGAAATGTAATGTCTTTTCGTGCAATCAGACAAACACCACCGTGATTATATTCCTCCCGACAGTAAAAGTTCACTTTTTTGTAGTTTCCAAAGCTTAGATTTTTCATTCTAGATTTGCACCATGTTTCGGATATACACAGTATATCTATGTCATTCTCTTCGAGCAGAATTTCCAACCGATGGATTTTCCCTGTGAGTCATTGTATGTTTATATTCATTAGATTCACCATTTTTCGTATTTTTTTGTTCATATTTGCTATTTCGTTAGGTGAGGTCATGAACACTTCAGATTTTCGTGTTGAATTTGGGCCCGGCGGATCCTCATTCAGTTTGCTCATAAAAAATTGTTTGGGAGTGTTCTCTTCTCCATGTTGCCTTTTTGTGCTTTTGCCTTCATTATTTAGAAGGTGTCGTCCTAAGTTGAAATTGAAACGATTATATAGAATTTTTTTTGGCCGAAAGCCTTCTTGTTTGAACTGGGGTTCGGCTCCTATCATGAAAGATTGGTTATCATTACGGGTGCTTTGCGTTTCTAGCTTCGTAACACATATGTTGTTGGATTTACTACGGTCTACGATGTACTTCTGTATGTTGTCCGCCTTGATCGAATCTGGGATTCTAGATAGAAATAACTATATTTTTCTATCCATATTCTCGCGTCCGTAAAATTCCTTATCTCCGACTCCGCTTCCGGTCAATTGTTTCCTTTTTCGTTTGGTGACTACCTTGAAGCCATCACCCTTATCTTGATTTCCTGTGATATCTGTGAGGTTTATATTTCCTCCATATTCCGTTTAGTTTCGATTTGCATAATAGTTGAGTTTATATTCTTGACTTGGAATTTAGGTTCACCCTGTATTGTGGGTTTCCCTTTTGTTGATGCTCCAGACTCATTGTTTGCATTTCTTTCCTGGTCGGGCGTATGTGTATAAGAACGGTTTTTGTCGTCTGATTGTCGGTTTTTTGTGCTGTTGTTTTGCATGATGTAGTTTTTTGTGGAGGGGTCTTTATGGGCCAGTTCTTTCTCGGAAATTATTACCTTCAATTTATTTTCTAAATATATATGTAATTTTCTCGATTTGCAGTCGTATGATATTCTCTTTGTCCATTATAATAGTTCCCTCGTCCTGGATGATTTGCTTTAGAAGCCTCTTCTCTTCCTTTATGAACTCTTCCTCTGAGTAAGGTGTATCACTAAGCTCTGTCTGTTCAGTTTCGTGTTTGCATTCTGCTTTTTTCTGCTCCCTGACTTGTTTCAGACATGCTGAATGGAACACTTCACCACATTTATAACATTTCACTTTGTCAATTACTTTTCTCTGGCATTGTTTACATATAAAATCTCCTTTATCTGTGGAGAGTACCGGCGTGGGTACTGTGTATTCGGCCATCTTTTTCAATAAGAAAGTCAATTGTATTTATGTCGCCTAAATATCTTTTCGCTAATCAATCTGACTCAGATATTCCACCAGAAACCTCAAATCTAACCTCAACTAATAAGGTTCCCTAAGTAATGGAAATTCGTGATTTCTGAAACAATATTGAATTTCTGAATTCATATTGAAACTGGGATTCATCAATTATGTTCCAAATTTTGACGGAAGTCCGAATAAACTCAATAGATATCTTGCAGCTTGTGAGTAAATCATTTCTACATTTTACAATTAGGATGATATAGATTGTTTCCATGATATTTATCTCCTTAATTCATTTATTTTAGAATTGTCAAGAACTGCAAAATCAGTAATAAATGTCCATTACTATAATATCACCTGGCAGAAACTGAAAGATCTCAATTAGTTGTTTTGCATATAAAAGCGATGAAACTCGTACCCCTTATACCTCTATGAGCAAAAGACAATCAGCTCTTTTCAATCAACGTATTATAATCGGTATGGACAAAACGACAAAATGTATACAGATATTGATAAACCATTTTAAGATTCTAATGTAACGAATGAAAATTTCGAAATTTCAGAAGAATTCTGTGACGATACTTATTATAAAACCTACAATTATAATAGCAGTGGACAAAACAATGAAATATATTATACAGATATTGATGAACAATCTCAAGATTACAACAATACGAATGAAAATTTCGAAGTTTCAGAAGAATTCTGTGACGATATTTATTATCAAAACTACAATTATGATAACAGCGGACCAATGAATGAAATATATTATTCAGATATTGATGAATCATTTCAAGATTGTAACATAACAAATGGAAATTTCGAAGTTCTAGAAAAATTCTATGACGATACTTATTATGAACACTACAATTTTGATAACAATGAACAAGAAAATTTACAATCAATGATTTTAAACCCCGAATATATTTCATCCAATATTTTTTACTTCGATTATGACGATGATTTGCCGTATATAGTATTTCCTGAGAATAATTTTCTCAATTGAATGAACTTCATAGATTTCCCCAGATATTTCTCTTCAGAAAGATAGCCTATATAAAAAACGTACAAAAATCAAAAATCGTATAACTTTCAAAAGATCAATTTACCTAGTTGCTGAATTGAATCAACATCATTTTTCTCCCGAAATATTCTCCTTACGAAAGAAAAGCCATTCGAAGAAACATACTAGAACAAGAAACCGAATAATTTTCAAATGGCTCAGACAACTGGTTACTAAATCGAATAAAATTTATAAATCTCCTGGAATATTTCTTTTAAGGAAGGAAAACTCTAGAACGATATATGTAAGAATGAAAAATCGAACAACTTTCAAGAGACCAAGAAATTGTGTTTCTGGATTGAATAAAATTCATAATTCTCCTGCAATATTCTTCTTGAAAAGGAAAACCTATAATAATGAACGAACAAGAAGAAGAAATCGAATAATTTCTAAAAGGCCAACAGAATCGGTGAAACCAACAGAAATTGAAAGACAATTTAGACAGATTCAAAAAAAGAAAAAAAAAACTCACATTGACAACTCGAAACAATTATTATGAAGGACTTATAGTTTATTATTTTGTCTTATTACAATTATTAGTTATTAAACTCTATACGAACTTTATTGTGGAGAATTTTCAAGACTAATACAATAGAAATAGAAATTAGCACTAACTCAACAATTCATAATTCACTCAAGAATTCACAATGAATCATATCATACAATGAAATTCGAAAACATCAGTACAGAAATCGAAATATTCATCGACCGAATCATTTTTATACAGAAATAAAAAAGAAGAAAATTCAATCAACCATCAAGATATTTCCGAGTACCGTTTATCCCGAGTCCATTTTCCCGATTGAGATGAGTTAAAAGACAATATTACCGAAAATATAGTACTTGTCCAAGAAAACATTGTAATTCGCACTTGAGAGCATAAACTGTGTTGACGTCAAGCTGTAAATAATGTACGTTTGCATGAAGACGAACATCTTGAGTTGAGATATGAGTTTCAGTCATCGACCACAGACACTTCTGCTGAACCAGCCTCAGAAGAGATACAAATGCCAGTCGTTCAACTACCTCGTTCTACTGCGTAGTTGAATCTTCGGGGGGAGGAATTATATCATCACCACCCATCTACAGAGATAAGCTGAAGTGACACAATCCAGAGTAACCCGAGATGAGGGATGGAACCCTCAAGTGGTTCACGAACATTCTTTCATACCTGATTTCTTTTGCATACTCAGTCAGACACCAAACTCCTAACAGTAAACATTATATACAATGTAGAATTTATACACAATAAAGTGATTATTATTGAACAGAAAATCCTCTAGCCTCGAAAGCTATTTAATTAGTGTTTCAGAGCAAATATTGATATCGACTGGTGATCAAATTGAATTCATTCAATATTTGTTTCATGTTTATATTTTATATATTCGTCCATAACTTGAGTCAATGAGTCCAGCAACATATTTTCCTCTCGATTTGCTGTGATCTATAATCGATGTCATTCACAATATCATTATCGCTGGTTAATCATCATGACCTATTTTTTGAAACCCCAATTCATTGTCTACCATGCATACGTATCTAATCAAAGTGTTCAATTACGAATCTACCAAAAAAATATTAACTCCTTAATGACGATAAATGGAAGGGAACTCTTGAATTACAGACGTATGGAAGAAATTATAAGCAAATATTATATTTGTGTGGTGTTTCAAACTGATTCTTATCAGCATTTTGGTAAATCGGTGATCATTGAATTCATGATATGCTTATAATGATCCCTTCACACTATGTTATGTATCGAATCGTTAATCATTTCATTGAACCACTTGTACTTTCTCACTATTTCATCGCACATTACTAGTATTGAATTACAAATGTAGGGTGAAATAGACAAGAAACGTTTTGATGGAAATTACAGTTTGATTGAATGATCATCCACATTGAAATATTGTATTCACAATCACTCAAACATTAGTTCTGAATGAATGATATGTGTTAGTTTGATACAGGAACCATTGTAGGTGGGGAAATAGACTATACTAATGATTTAATTGTCATTCTGAATATCATGTCAACAAAAGTGTATCTGATGTTAGTAATGAGGTAGATATTATATTTTCTTTGTTCACTTCCCATTCATTATCAATGATATCAAGTGATAACCACAATATTCAGATAAAAATGATCATGATTTGACATATAACCAAGTCAAATGTTCAAATTGACTGGGTTATTCACGTTGTACTACAGTCCAGTCCATCGATTATTTGGACATATTGTCAAGATATATATTTTTCAAATTCCAATCCAGTGAAACACCAGGTTTATTCATATTTTGAATTCAATCTCATTATTGTTATCAACAAACCACTTCTGTTCAAAAGTCCATGATTGAAGTAGGTCAGTACAAATTATATGGTAGATAGGCGTCCGAAGTGGTAGTTCGGACGCCTATGCTACAATTTTTCTTGATTGCCCCTAACTCCCCCTGAAGACTGAGTTCTCGGCATTTTTTGTATTTTAGGGTAAGCATTTCTATTTCTGTATGTATCATTGAATCTTTCTCAAAGAATGTACCATCAAAATCATCATTAAATTATATGTTTCTTTTGTATCTCACTCTATAATTGAAATATTTCTATTTATATTCCCTGAGTATGACCCAAGCGACCCCCAAAACGCGACAAATTCTTAAAGAATATGTGTTCCAGTTCCAAAAATCGGTCAGAGCTATAACTTTGAAATTATATTCACTTAGTTCACGGTTAGACCGGAAGTGACCCCAACTTTTGATTTTCAAATGGAACCCTCTGTATATTTTTCCATTTTCAGATTCAGGGTATCATCTTATACACACCAGTAGTTTTTCCGGATCGAAAGGCCGAAAAAATTTCCTCGATATGTTTTAATGTTTAAACAGTGTGCCCATTAATTGGTAATAGTTTTCAAGATCGAGATAGCCTTGTAAGTCGATTTCGATGTGATAGTAACATTCAATAATAAGTTTTAATACAGATGATGATATTTTCTATTTTATAAACATGAATAATAACGAGTTAACCGATATGTTATCATCCTAGCCATCAGAAATTTGGCAGATTGGAAGCTAATCTATGTCAATTTGGTCGTTTCGAAAAACCAAATGAACAACAGCGAGAGTTTGATGCAGATTTGGAATTGAATGTTTCACTTGTGTACAAGAAACGCCCAGGACATCTACAATTTACGAAATGGCTCCTACAGCGAGCTCCGTTTGTAAAAAGTGTAAATCCATGGTTTCGAATGGATTTAAGTGTGTTAAATGTGAGAGTTCTCATCACAATAATTGTGCAAAACTTCGTTGACTAAAAATTGTGGAAGATAAAGTCAAGTCAAGTAGTTTTTCAAAATATCAAACTACTTGACTTGATGAATCTCTAGTTTTGACTGCGTTGGAATATGGGCAAGACGAGATATTCAGGTTGAACGAATTGATATTCTGGAATATTGTGAGAAACAACATTTCGAAATATGTCCGATATCTCTTAAAACAAATGAGTTTGAAAATATAACTTTTAACTGTTATAGATCCCCATGCGGAGAAGAAAACGTTTTTTCTTTGATGAAATATCCTCAGTATTGGAAAATCTATACAAGCCAAATATGAACTTGATTATCTGTGGTGATATTAATTTCAATAGATTCAAGAACAATCATTTCGTTTATCTTTGCACCTTATTATTGCAATTCAATTTAGCGCCTCTGATAAATTGGCGTACTCAAGTTTATGAGATATCTTATACATCGATTGATCAAATATTCATCAACTTCAACAATGAGGGGACATGGGGTTTTGGATAACGATATATCTGATAACAGAACAATTTCATTAGAATTGGAGAATTGTAAAACCGGAAGGAAATACAAAAATGAATAAATTTTTGAAAGTAATTTCAGTACAAAAAATATGAATAATTCCAGAAATTGTTTGATAGAAGAAGATTGGTTGAAACTTTATAAAATAGGAAGCTTCCAGGAAGCTTTCACATTCTTTAATGATATCTTCTTATTCAATTTCGATGTGAATTTTCCAAAAAATTATTACAATAATAAACACATAAATAGAAGATTGGTTGACAATGATGTGAGTTCGTGTAGTCAAAAGTTGAAGGATTTATTTTTATTACAAAAATCTCACCCAGTATTGGCTCCCGTTTATGATGAGGCAAAAAAGAATTATAGTAATTTGTTGATAGACAGGCGAAAAACATATTCTCAAGAACTTATCGGAAATGTAGTAAACAATACGCGTGCCTTGTGGCAGGTTACTAATGAACTTTATATGAAACTTCTCACGAAAGGAGACATCCTGTAATGTTCAGAGAACATCGTGAGAAGCAAGGAAAAGGAGGTAGGAATTGGTGTTCTTTTTATATTTCTGATGGTCATATGCCTCGGGGAACACCTCTCTGGGCAATGTGTTCCAGAGCCTCACTGTTCGTTGGATGAACGAGTCTTTGAAAAGAGATGTTCTGCAGGTCACCAAATTAACCACAAAGGGGTGTGAAGACTGGACTTGACGGGTTAACCTCGAAGATACTGCCAAAGGAGGAACGATTGTTGATATTTCAGAAGAGCACCGCCCATGAAAATATCTATAAAACTGAGATAGATCGCCAACCCTTCTACGGTGTTCCAGAGAAGTAAGCGAGTTAGTAAGCGAAGCATCACCGACGAGACGAATTGCCCTTTTTTGGACAGAATCCAACAGCTTCAGGATATGTTTAACAATTTCTTCATAGAAGCACTCACTGGATTGGTTGATAAGATAATTGAAAATGAGTTTTCTAACCTAAAAATCAGTTCAACAGTAAAACTATTTTCCTTATCCGTATTCAGAAAACGAGCTATGTTCACTACTGAAAAATAAATTGAAACATAAAAACTTAGCAGGTCTGGATGATGTTTCAGCATTCTTGTTTAAAGGCATTATTGATACAATCATAAAACCATTGACCCACTTAATAAACATGTCGTTTGACTGTGGCGCCTTTCCGGATACTCTGAAAACGGTAAAAATGATTCCCCTTTTTCAAAAAAAAAAGATTAGAAAGTTACTGTCTGATAACAGTACCTTACTTCTCAAAAATATTTGAATATGCTTTCCTCAATAGATAAAATAGCCAAAATCCATAGCGGATATATGAGTGGTTCGAATCCCGCTGAGGCGAACGCACTTTTCTTTAAGTGTTGGATTCATGGTATCAATCCTACTGGTATGTCCGTTCCCCTGAAGTGGTTAGGATTCCACTATAAACTGTAGGGCCCGCCCTTCTTCACCCCGCGCAAGTGTCGACTTATGGGGAGTTGGTTGAAAAACCAAAACTTTGAAGAGGTGAAAACATTTACATTTACATTATTACCGTTCTTAGATAGACATCAGGTACTTAGTGAGAAACAACATGGTTTCCGTACGGGAATGTCAACTACTACCGCAATATCTTCATTCTATCATAAAATCATAGATATAATTGACGGAGGCGAGTGCCCTGCTGCAATATTTTACGACTTGAGCAAGGTATTCGACTGTCTCTATCATGACAAACTCCTATCAATATTGGAAACACATGGTTTGCGAGGCTCAGCATGGGTCTCATCGTTTTTACAAGATGGGAAACAAATAGTCACATTACAATTTCAATATGGTGGAAGGACGAAATTTGTCGAATCTGAGACTAGGAGTTTTACTAGAGGTGTGCCACAAGATTCAATATTGGAGCCTTTACTTTTTATTTTGTAAGTGAATCATTTAAATCACATTATTGGTACAGATCATTACACTGCATACGCAATAATCATTTCCGATTCAGAAAATCTTAGGAGAAAATGTAATAATACCATTAATAGAGTAGCAAGATTCTTCGGTGGGCGTGACCTTTTTTCAATGTTGATACAAATTATAAGGATTTCCGATCGTAAAAAAAATTTTGTAAATCTGCAAGTTATGATAGAAGACACATTCCTGACTAATTCTCACGAAGCGGTAAAAGTTTTGGGGATTCACCTTGATGAATACTTAAACTGGAAACATCATTGTCAACAATTGATTCCAAAATCAAGTTCAATGAAATATGTGTTTGCCAACCTCCGCACTGTTTTGGATACACATCAGCTCCTAAATTTGTATTATGCTCCAAGTGAATCCCGACTGGAATATGCCATTTGTTTTTGGGGCAAATCAACTCATGTAGGTGATATTTTTGCCATTCAAAAACGAATCATGAGGTGTATTTTCAAGATTCCGCGGACGGGTTCATTCAAGAATATTTTCGAAATCCTGACATTTCCTTGTTTATATATTGATTTATTTATTACATCAACGGGATAACCCCCATTACGAAAAAAATATTACAATAATAATAAAATTATGCTAGATTTTCATTTCTATAGATTTCTTAAAGCTAATCAAGTTACCATGCAATACATCTAAATCATTATCATTGATTACTTTTAAAGTTCTTTCAATAGGTCTATGATTTCCATAATTTGTGGAATGAAATGGAACATGAAAAACAGATTTATTTCTCAATGATCTAGTTGGGACATTTATAGAGATCAGCTGCAATAAATCCAGACAAATTATAAGACCATTGAACAACTTGAAGACAAAACATACATCACTGACGGTTCTCCTTTTTTGCAAAGAGTACATGTTCATGGTATCCAAAATATGGGAATAATCATGATTCTGGGCAGGGATCTGTAACCTGAAGGCACAGTGTCGTAAGAATTTATTCTGGATTCTTTCAATTCTCAAACTGTGTACTATATAATAGGGTGACCACACAATTGAGGCATATTCCATAATGGATACTACTAATGACATATAGACCTTTTTTGTTGTGGTTACAGAGAAGTCTTGACAATTTCGCAATACAGATCCCAACATTTTTGAAGCCTTTGCCACCATGCCCTTTATATGTTCTGTAAAATTTAAATGAGAGTCAAACACAACTCCTAGATCTTTTATAGATTCAACAGAATCCAGCACAACTCCATCTATGTGATAAGAATTGTTGATTTTTTTTTGCTTTGTAGAAGCTAATATATGAACATTTGACTGGGTTGAGGTGAAGTTTGTTCTCATAACACCAAACGGTCAGATTATCCTAATCTTCTTGTATTAATAACTGATCATCAGCTGACTCTATGCATTTGAATAATTTTAGGTCATCTGCAAACAATAGATACTCGCAATTTTTTATGCAATTTCCAATATCATTGATGAACAGAACAAAAAGCAAAGGCGCACAATGTGATCCTTGAGGGACACCTGATAGAACTTCACTGTTATCAGACTTGCTGGAACCTATTTTGACTCTCTGCGTGCGTCCTGTTAAAAAACTTGACAGTCACCTCAAAAAAACATTACTGAACCCCATGCAATCAAACTTGTCCAGCAACACATCATGATCCACTCTATCGAATGCCTTCGAGAAGTCTGTATAAATGGAGTCCATTTGATACTTGTTCTCAAAGGCACTCAATACTTTATCCTCATACACCAGCAAATTAGTCACAGTTGATCTCTTAGTTGAAAAGCCGTGCTGATTATTCACTATTTGCTCCTTGCAGGAGAAACTCAGCTGGTCATAGATCAAACTATCAAAGAGCTTAGGCATGGATGATTGAATGCATACACTTCTGTAGTTCTTTACATCCTCCCTTCTACCTGATTTGAATACTGGCATAATAAAACTTTGTTTCCATATGCAAGGGAATTCTCCAGTATCCAGAGAGAGATCAAAAATTAAATGCAATGGCAATTTCAAAGAACAAATGCAGTTTTTCAAGAAAATGTTTGGAATTCCATCTGGTCCCATGGTGAATTTATTTGGCCGTCTATTGATTTTGTTGAATATATTTTCTACAGATAATTTTGAACAATGTATATCATAGTCTTGCTTAGGTGTATTGTTTCTGATATGAGCATTATCATTTTTTAAGTAAATTGTTGAAAAGTACTTCCCAAACAATTGAACTATTTCTTCATTGGTATCAGCTTTTGAATCATCTAAATACATGGACTGAGGCAGATTATATGAGGATTGTCTACTCTTTATATATTTCCAGAAAAATGCTGGAACAGAAAATTCCATATAGTGATGATTGCTTTGAGACTGTTTGAATTTCTTATGAACTTTTTTCTTTTTTTATACTAAGTTTATCAGTTCTGAAGAGAACCATTTTGGAAAGTTAGATGTACTGTACCTCTTCAGTGGAACAAAAAGAGCAACTGCCATTTCTATAATTTCATAGAACTTTTCTACTGCAGTGTTAACGTCAGAAGATCCCAAACATTGGTACCAGTCAATAGGACTCAGATAGTTGTTGAGGCCGATATAATCAGCATTACGAAAATCATAATAGTATTCTCTATATTCCAGTGATTCTTCAAGAGAGTTTAAAGCAGTTGTGATTGAATAAGCTGTATGGTGAACTGAATTTGATAAGAGTTGATCTATTGCTGTAGAAATTGTTACCTCAGTTAAGTTTGTGAATACTAAATCTTAAAAAACATTCCTACTATTTGCAATATTGTTGATTTGTTTGAAGTTCAAAAAGGCATATGTTTCTCCAATATTTACAGCGTACGAATTCAGCGGGCAATCTACAATTACACCATATTCATCATTATTCCAGGATGCAGTTGGTAAATTAAAATCACCAAAAATTAATACTTTGTGTGAAGGAAAAATCAGAACTAAATCTTCAATTGTTTCACAATGTGCAATATATTGCCCTTCTGATGAATTAGGTGGTATGTACACCCCCCCTACTATCATTGCCACTCCCCTAACTATACATGATTTAAACAATTGCTCAACGGTTTTATGAACTATTTCTATGTATCTAGCTTTCCATATTTTTTTTACAGCTATGAAAACACCGCCTCCTCTGGTTTTGATGCTAGATATTTCACTTCGGTCGCACCTGAATATGTCATAAGAATCGAATTTCATTTCCGCATCGTTGACATCACTGGTAAGCCAGCTTTCCACTAAAATCATCACATCATACATTGAGTTTGTTACCGCCAGAGATAATTCGAGAATTTTTGTTCGCATACCACCAACATTCTGACAGTAGATCTGTAATGGGGTTTGTTCTAGTTTTTTCTAGAGCTGTGTGACCGCTGGACAACTACTTTCGGGATGCCATTGAAGAATCTAATCGTTAAATCCTCCTCTCCTGTATCTTGCCGGTGTTTCAATTCAATCTTGGCATTTTTAAATGAGCTTTGCTGCAACTTTGTTTGGTCTGATCTAATTCTATATGGTTGGTTACCTAACATTTTCTTTGACCTTAGCACATCATTCACTACCTGATCGTTTGAAAATACAACTTTCATTGGCCTGGACCTTTCTCTTTCAAATGATCCCACACGCAGAACTCTTAAAATTTCGCTGTCTTGAATTATGATGTTCATATCCTTCAGGATCTCTTTTACGTGTGACACATCATCTTCAATTCTATCCTTCATGTTTGTGGCCTTCGATTCCTCTATGTTGTAAATCATGATGTAATTTTTCCTTCTGCGACGTTCTTCTATTTCCTGGATCATATTTTCGAAATCCAAAGGCTGATGCTGAGCTAACTGAGTTTTACTGTCTTTATTTGAGGTGCATTTTTCCACAAGCATATTAACCTTTCCTTCAAGATTTTCGATTTGTGCTTTCATGATTGGTATGAGCTTGAGTCCCTCCTGGCAAACATCACAGAAAAACTTGAGAATCCTCCCAGTTTTGAGCTGAATGACTTTTATTTCTGATGCCGTCAGACCCGAGCAGCTCAGATGTATTTTCTGATGACACCCATCACATCCACAGGAATTTCCGTCATTGATTGGATTTTTACACTTTAAACATATCATGGTACCCTTCAGAGATGTTTTCTACACGCCACTGGAGACACTTGTTATCAACTTTTTGTTGTTGGTACTTATTATTTATGGATAAAAAATTTGAGAAAAAACAACGCGCAGTTGTTCTTCCAGTTGCAATATTCTGATGTTGCACTGAAACACGTCTATAACCAACTTTGATTTTTGTCTATTATTGAAGCTGATAGTATGAGCTTTCTAATGGTATCAAAATCTTCAACTTTTTCACTTTAATATGCCTTCAAAAACAACTCAAATCGAGAGCGAACTTATTCGTGATTTGAATTACTTTTCAAAAATATATATTTGAAATGTGTTCATAAGTTTTCCAGAACACACATAAATTTCTGTTCAATATGGATATACACGAACATGATACGAGATATAAAAGTGACATTGGAATAAAAAAGACGAGGCTGAATATTTCTTCGTGCGCTCCAAATATATTTGGCCCAAAAATGTTACACCACAATACATGGTCCGAGAATAATAATCACTCACTATAATTAAACAAACAAACACTCCGAATGTGAGTGATTTCAAGTTCATTATCAGACGTGTTTATACCATACGTGAATAGTCACGTTGAACTCACTTGGTCATGTACCCATAATACGCAAAACGAATGAAAGTAATTGGAAACAAAGTCTCAAGAGATTCTTGACTTAGTCTTCAGAGAGTCCTGAGTTAGTCTAGAAGGGTAGCTAGGCGTCCGAAGGGCTAGCTTGTTTGAATCATTGAAACTTTTCTGAATTATATGTTTTGTTTGTGTTTCATTTTGTAATTGAAATAATTATATTTATATTTCCTGAGTACGACCCAGTGACAGGGGTGACCCCCAAAAACACCCCCAGTACGCGACAATATCATAATGTTCAAATTTCGATCTCGAATAATTCAGAAGTTACAGCTCTGGCCGTTTTTGTGCACACCTCTGTAATGAGAATGTAGTTTGAGTACTGATGAAAATTCTCACATATCAATCTTTGCGTTTGGTAATAGTTATGGGCAGTTTCGCTGAATACTTATTGCAAGCGAAGAAAATATGATCGGAGTCATATACCGAAACATTGTCACATGAACAATATATTTCAGATGAACCAACCCTGAATGAATTTCACGAACATTTCCTTCATAACATAAATAACTCGGAAAACTTGAGGTGATTGAGATTGTTCTGTAAAGAATGGTTTTATCTTCAGTTGTATTGATCATCTTCATCCATTTTAGGGCCTGTTCTGTCGCGGTTATTCAAGTACATACACCAAACAAAAAAAATTTCATGACTGGTCATAATTTGAATGGGGACAGTAAAATGCTGAGCCTGTTCAAAACAAAGATTCGAAACCACAAAAAAATAGTTGGTTTGAACACGATTAGAATACCATATAAATATAATTATATCTGACTAGAACGCGCTTACGTTTACTTCGCATTGAAATTTTTTTGGCACCTCCATGATAGGAGGACACTCAAGTCATAAGAAACCATGCAATAGTCCATGAATATAAATGATATATATTGAAATAAAATAACATAAGATAAGATAAGATAAGATAAGATTAAATAGGAGGCTTGCTATAAGTTAAGCACCTCGACCTATTGAGATCTATTGTGCCCTCCCTGTATTTAGAGCTACTCTGTGAGCTCCAGTTGCTTTACCAACTTCCAGAGGCTATTAATATTCCTCATGTAGCTTTCTGGCTTAGGTTTTTCATCACCCAGGCACAGAAACCGGCACCTTGCCAGTCCCTCACAGTGGCACAAGACGTGCTCTGCCGTTTCCTCCTCTTCGAGGCAGAACCGGCACTCACTGTCCTCGGCCACCCCGACCCTGCATAGGTGCTTTCGGAGTCGGCAGTGTCCAGTCAATAGGCCTACCGTTATCCTCAGCCTGGTACGGCCGAGGTTCAGTAGGTCTGCCGTGGTTGCATGCGAGGGTTCTTTTATGAACTTTTTCGCATGCCTCTGGCCAGTGGATCTATTCCATGAGGCTAGAGTTTCTGATAGCAACCACTCTTTAATGGTGCTTTTCCTGAGGCTTTTGGATACCCCGCAGTAGGGTTCTGGTCCAATGGTGACGGTCTCTGCCCCTCTTTTGGCCAGTGTATCCGCCTCTTCATTCCCCTTCAGCCCTGAGTGTCCCGGTACCCATACCAAAGTGACATTATTCTTGTCTGATATGTTGTCCAGGGCATTCTTGCAGTCCATCACATTTCGTGATGTTATTACCGGAGAGGCTAATGCCTTCAACGCAGCTTGGCTATCTGAACAGATTGCAACTTTCCTATCTTTTAGGTTAAGTTTCCTAATCTCTATAGCGCAGTGTTCGATGGCAATCGTCTCGGCCTGAAACACCGTAGCGTGTCGGCCCAGACCAATAGCCATCTTGATATTTTTAGATTGTTCGTACACGCCTGCTCCAGTGCCGCAAGACATTTTGGAGCCGTCTGTGTACCAGATTGAGTGAGCAGACACTGGAATCTGTTTTTTCCATGTCTCCCTTTCGGGAAAGAGGACGTGAAATTTTCTTGCGAAGCGATAGTGAGGCGGCATTTCATCACTAGGCATACCTAATATTGGGTCTGCCTGGATTTCCTCCCCCAGTTTTTGTTGGTTAGAACCATGCCCGGATATAATTGGTGATTGTCCTTGCATGAGTCGACAGATAGTCTGCCTAGCTGTACCTTGTACATATTTGTGTAATGGTGGAAGATTAAGTAGGACTCCTAATGCTGCAGTTGGGGTCGTACTCATTGCTCCTGTTATACTCAGGCATGCTAGCCTTTGAGTTTTCTCCAGGAGCTTTTGCGCCTGCAGCTGCGTTGTTTTCTTCCACCAAACGACTGACCCGTATGCTATTATCGGTCGTGCGACCTGCGTATATAGCCACATAGTCATTTTTGGGTTTGATCCCCAGCTTTTACCACAGAGTCGTCTGCATCTGCCTAAACAGAGAGCCGCTTTCTGGACAGTTTTATTGAGGTGTTGATTCCACGTAAGTCTTTGGTCGAAGATTACTCCCAAATACTTTGCTTCTTTAGCATATGGAATCTCCACGTTGTTTAATCTCAGAGGATGCAATCCCTCAAGATCTCTTTTTTTAGTAAAGGGCACTACAACTGTCTTGGACGGGTTTATAGAGAGACCCTCTCCAACACACCAGCAGTTAACCTTGTTTAGTGCTATCTGCACCCGAGCTGAGACTGTGGTTGGGAATTTGCCTCTTACCACAACTACTAGATCATCCGCATATCCAAGCGAGTAAAAACTCTCCCTGGATAGCGTTTGTAGGAGGTCGTCAACCAGGGCTACCCACAGTAGAGGAGATAAGACCCCCCCCTGCGGGCAGCCCCTAGTCGTTCCCGCTGCCATAGAGTAGCCTCCGAGTTCTGAGAAGATACACCTAGTTTTAAGGCTCTCCTCGACCCATTGGCAGACAACGTTTGGCACTCCCCTTCTTTGTATTGCTCTGACCAGGGACCCAGTTGAGGCGTTGTTAAACGCCCCCTCCACGTCCACGAACAAAGCAACGGCCAATTCTTTATCATCAATTGACTTCGAAATTAGCCTATTAAGGTCGTCTAGCGCAAGGTCAGCCGACTTGCCTGTTTGGTAGGCATATTGATACTGGCTAAGAGGGTTGTCTTTTAGTGCCGTATCTCTTATGTACCTATCGATGAGTCTCTCCAATGTCTTTAGAAAGAAAGAGGAGAGGCTGATGGGTCTGTATGCCTTAAGAGTGTGGTCATTGTGTCTACCTGCTTTAGGTATGAACACTACTTTGACTTTCCTCCACGGCCTGGGTATGTATCTCAGCGCTATGCTGGACCTGAAGACCCTAATGAGGTGGGGCATGAGTAGCCCTTTTCCCTTTTGTAGAAAAGCGGGGTAGATTCCATCCGGTCCTGGAGACTTGAACGATTTGAACCCCGCCAGCGCCCACTCGAGTCTTGCAGAGGTTACTATGGTTTTGGACACTGTCCAGTCTGACCGGTCAGGTCTGTAATATTGATCCGATCGATCCCACTGATCACCATCCAATGGAATCGAACCCGGGAAATGGGTGTCCATCAGGATGGCTAGAGTTTCCTCTATAGTTCCCGAATAGGTCCCATCGCTTTTTTTGAGGGTAGCTATTTGGCCCGTAGTGCTAGTATAGCTTTGGCTAGTATCTTATGGATTCTTGCGCAGGATGTGGTGGTCTCCACATCCTCACAGAATTTCTTCCATGAGATACGTTTTGCTTTTCTTATTTCTTTATTATACTCGGTAAGTGAAGTCCTGTATTCATTCCAGTCTTGATTGTGTTTAACTCTATTGTAGAGTTTACGTACTCGCAACCTCAAGGTTTCCAAAGTATCGTTCCACCAGACTGTATGCGATCTGTTTTTGTGCGATTTTGTTCGGCAATTGGCATCAAATGCTTGCAGAATCACAGCATTGATCCCCTGCGTCACAGTATCGAGATCTACTCTGTCTTTGACAGATTTGTTTACCGTATCTAGATTTATTTTCAGGGAGCTTGAGAATCCAGCCCAGTTGGTTTTCCTAGGATTACGGAACTCCTTTCTTCGGATTGAGGGAGTGTCGATGTCAAATCTGATGTGCCTGTGATCAGAACACGAAGGCTCATCCGACACGCGCCAGTTTTTGACGTTATCAATCGTACGAGGGGAGCATAGAGTTAGGTCTAGTACTTCCTTCCTTGTACGGATAACGAAGGTTGGTTCGTTACCTAAATTAGCTATTTCTAACCCTTCACCAGAGATAAATTCTGAGAGAGACTCACCTCTGTTGTTCGTGTCGCTGCTTCCCCATTCTGTGTGGTGTGCATTTGCGTCACATCCTATTATTAGGTCGAGGCCGCGGCTCCTGCCATAGGCCACTGCCGCCTGGAGGGCTGCTGGTGGGCAAACGTCCTCGCCAGCGAAGTGAAGTAGGCCGAGCATATAAGCCAGCTTCTGGCACCTACTTCGGTTTTAACTGCTAAAAGTGCTGCAACAAAGTCACCAGAACAAAGTTCCGAAATGAGAGTACAGTTATTATTTTTAGCAGCCATAATACATGCACGCGGTCTTAGTACTGACCTGTCATATAGTAGAAGAGTCTTCTGGGCGTTCAGGCCTCTGATTCCTCTTCCGTGGTTCCACGCTCATGGTTCCTGCAGTAAGGCCACATCCAAACCATCTTGCTCAAATCTCCTACATACCACCGCCGAAGCGGCTTTGGCATGATGGAGATTTGCCTGCAGGAACGTGATTCTTCCTTGGGAGATCATGTTGGTGGTGGATGTGGTATGGTGGGGGATGGGAGAGATTGAGGCAGTGTGTTCCTGGTCCCCACCGTGCCCTCCGGGTCAACTTCCATTTCCTCCCCTCTGTTACCCCCTTCCACTGTTATTGGGGGGTCCGGCTGCGTGCTCTGTGCAAGCTTGCCTTGGACCTCCCTGGTGGGGTTTGCCTCGGTCAGGGCCACTGGTACAGTGGTCCCGACCTCAGTTGGCCCTTCGCTCCCCCCGAAATCCGCCACAAGTTCAGCCGTTACGGCCTTGTCCTTCTGCCGGAATTTCAGTCTGGAGCCCAGGCCAAAATAGGGAGCCATATCCAGATCCCTGAGGGCCTCCAAAGAGCCGCCGTCCATCGAAAACGTCCACACTCGGCCGTTTCCAGACTTCGAACTTCCCCACGGAGTCCACAGGTCGGTGTAGAGCCCCCCATTTGCTACACTGGGCCTGACCAGAATCCTGTCCTTGCTCAGTGCCTCACCGTCTTCATCTGGGACGAAGACAGTGCCGCTATGGGTTTGGGAATCTCGCTCCCAACCAACACCCGCAGGACTGCGTCCTTCCATGGTGTCAGCTGAGGAACGGTCTTCCCTAGCCATTCCGCACTGACACTGTCAGCACAGGTCAACAGCAGATGACCTGGCCTATGTGTCAGCTTGAGGAAGCGGATTTGTGGTCCACCCCTCCGCGGCATAATTTGGTCGTAGGCTTTTAAAATAGCCTTTTCGACCAATTTTAGCTGCCCTGCGTCCAGCTGGACCGCAGGAAAGCCCTCCGCGGCGATCGCAACCTTAACGGAAGCAACCGCATCCTTAAATGAGGCTGGTTCCGGTCCAGAGTCACCTTTGACTCTTTTCGGTGCGTCTTTCCGCGGAGTGGTGGACTCCGACCTTGGCCTTTTGGGCTTTCGGGCATTGTCTTTTGAAGGGGCGCAGGCTTCAATGAAGTTGTCCCTAATCACAGACTGTTTAGCCTGCAAGGGATCAGCTCCGCCTTCCACCAGCTTCCGCACTTTGTAGCGAGCTACTGTACCAATTTTGAAATTCCTTAAAGTTTCCTCAGACATTTTGCTGAGTTCCTCCAAGGAATTTATGCGATCCGAACCCGCAGATTTGACGCTTCTGGGTGCGGCCGCTTTTGTTGACCCAGCATTGCTGCTTGGGCCTGCGTGCCCCTTCTGTGGGGGCCTGGGAGTGGTCTTGGGTAGCTGCCCAGCCCTAGGGCTTCGGTAGTACTTCGGACCAGCCGTTTTATTTTTATTTTGTTTTTCGGACATAATAGTTCCCACGAGAAGCTAGGGATGGTGTGGTCCACTCGAGCAGAGCCCCGCATGCCCGAGTAAGCCTAGATACGAGGGGGTGTCGGCCTGTTCCCCCAAGAAGAACGCTAGCGACCGGTTATACCCTACCGGCCATTAAGCTTTGGCACGTTGCTTCTTACCTTAGCTTAGGGGGTTTCTGTCAGGGTTTTCTCCCTTAGCCTGGTTTGGCCCGTTTAAGCGCCGGCCGGTTCGCTTTTTGCCCTACACCGTTGGTGTTAACCAGGGTTCACGACGTGGACGTGGTGTTAGGACTTGAAGCAGTCACTACGTCCGTAGTTGTGGGCATTAACCTGTGTTTTGTCCTCTCCCCAGGTCCAGACAGCCTGGGGACGCACAGATACCCTAGAGCTCCCATTTGAACCCCATAAAATAACATACTGAACGTATAACAATGTCAAAAACATAGCGGAGTGCCGTGTTTCATTCTGTTCCCGACTTTCCTTTGGAATTTTGTACCCATTCATCAACGAACTCAATGAAAATGATTGAAATGTGCTTCGTTGGTCACAGCAATACTTGGAGAAAAAGCCGGAAAAAATTCAATACTTCATAAGTACACGGTGGCCAGATGAGAATGATTTCTGTATCTCGTGAAATATTCGACTAGGGACTTGCTGTGAACAATAATATGACCTGAGTGACCGAATATTCGATTCCTAGCATGAGAACAGTCCATTATATCATTTGAACCATTCAACGGTTATCCACAATCAATCGTAATCCAAATATAATGAATATATTTCATCAGTCGAAAACACTCTCAAAATACAACAAACTGTCAACCTAACTCGTTTTTCATTCGGAGCATCATTGAAAAAGTGAAAAACATGTGGCAACACGGCTCAATCTGGGGATTTGTCACAACTATCAGCCGAGAATAAATAGACTATACCTATCAAAGGCAAAGCAAAGTTTTCAACATTTTTAAATAATGCACCTATTGCAAATAAATCATTTTTTTTATTTCCAGTTTGTGATATAGAAATTAAAACCAGAATATCACAATTGAAAAATAAGAAATCCAAAGATAATTACAACCTTAACAGTGAGGTTCTAAAACTGGTTAGTGATTCACTTGCTAAGCCTATTGCACATTTAATAAACACATGTATCGAGAGCGGGACTTATCCTCAAATATTTAAAATAGCACTAGTTACTCCTATACATAAGAAAGGTGAGTTCAACAACACAGACAGTTATAGGCCTATTTCTATTATACCTGTTATCTCAAAAATATTTGAAATTGTCCTAAAAAATAGATTATTAGTATATTTTGAAAAAAATAAATTATTAAGCAATGCTCAATTTGGGTACAGACAGAGGAGATCTACTATCGGTGCAATCTGCGAAATGTATAAAAATATTATAGAAGCCTTTGAGGAGCGTAAATTGTGCTGTGCAAAATTTTATGACATGTCTAAAGCTTTTGACACGGTGGACCACGGTGTATTATTGCAAAAATTGGAATATTATGGGATCAGAGGAAAAGCCCTAAATCTATTTACATCTTACCTTGCAGGCCGCCAGCAACGTGTTAAATTCAACGGTGATATATCAAGACCTTTAGAAGTCAATTATGGAGTACCACAGGGTTCAGTCCTTGGCCCTGTATTATTTATTATTTACATTAATGATATGCCTTTCAACCTAACGAATGTGTCTCCTATAATGTATGCTGATGATGCCACTTTTTTGTTGAGAGACACTACGCATTCCAATCTACTTTCTAACGCTAATGCATCTGAAAGCTTTATAGCAAACTGGTCAAGAAGCAATTATCTTACTATAAACGATAATAAAACCAAAACTTTAGATTTCTCAACTGAGAATAACATAGAAAAAAATGAACCAATTAAGCTTCTTGGAGTATATTTGGACTCCTCTTTGAATTTTTTTCCACATATTCATACATTATCAAAGCGCCTATCCACGTGTATATATATGATAAGACAACTTAGCAACATAATAACAACAGATTGTTTAAGAGTAGCTTATTTTGCCATTTTTCACAGCATAATGACATATGGACTGATAGTATGGGGTTCATCATATCATCTAGATATAATATTTAAATTACAAAAAAAAGTCGTCAGAATTATGGCACAGGCTAAATATGACGACCATTGTAAGCCTCTTTTCAAAAATCTCCGTATATTAACTCTGCGATCTTGCTTCATATATGAATGTCTGTGTTATGTCAAAAAATTAAAATGTGAAAATGAAGTGACTAGGCAGGAGGACATACACTACCATGATACCAGGGTCAAGACAAATTTAAGGCTACCCAAATATAGATTAGGTAAATCGCAAAACTCTTATTTATATACATCTTTAAATTTTTTTAACGTGTTGCCAAATGAGTTTCAGACTCTTGACATGAGTATAAACACTTTCAAAGTGAAAATTAAGAATGTTCTTTTACAAAATGCCTTTTACACATTCGAAGAATATTTTAATTATTTCGACTCATCAAATAATTTGTAGCATGTCTAACAATAGATATATTCTTGTACAACTATATTTCTGTATTTTACGTCGGTCTTCGTCTTCGAGGTACCAAGAGTTGCTTATTTACTATACATTAACTATTAACTATACACTGTATTTTGTTGTTGTTGTTGTATTGATTTTGATTTATACTACTATGTATTACCATTGACGTATGCGAACACTACTTTTGTATGTACTGCACGAATAAATTCTATTCTATTCTATTCTATTCAATGTTGGTAAAAATGTATCCCTTTTTTGAACGTTTCACTGTAAAGTCAGAACACCGTCGAATTTGAATTATCTCAATGGTGTACAGTTTGCCGAGAAGAATCCAGATGACGTTTATCTATGGTTCTGAAAATCGTTGTGCCTTAAGAACTGCTGCAGCATTTAACGGAAAAAATGTAAGTCATACTCACATCAGATAACTCAAATTTGAAAAAACAGGATCAGTGGCAAAAAAGAACCAATCCAAGAGTACTCAATGTCTACAATGTCTTTACGACAAGGTTCAGCGATAATAGGAATTTAGCATCAAGCTATCCGTCGGGTACTCAAACTTCATAAGTTTCAACCATACAAAATGCAGATTCTTCAGGAGTTGCGGGAGGACGACCCTGATCGAAGAATTCAATTTCGCGAGAACATGACCGAAATGTTACGCATTACTCACTAGTTCCGAATCTACGTTTTATTTAAATGATGCAGTGAACAAACACAACTGGGACGAAAATCCGCATGTCCTCTGGGAAGGACACACGCAGCATCCAGAAAAATGAAATGTCTTGGCGGGAATTTCAGGTGACACAGTGATTGGGCCATTATCTATCAATGACAATCTTAATGGCGATACTTATTTCGAAATGTTGAAAACCACCATTGAACCTTCAATTGTTGACGAAATAGAAAATCAGTTGGACATTGACGGAAATGGTAACTTGGATAAAGATTCAATACATTTTCAGCAGGATGGAGCACCACCCCACTACGTTTTGCCAGTCAGGCAGTTTTTGAATGATGCAGAAATAATAGAGGCCCCAAGTTCGAGCCTTGTGGTACTCCTGAGCTAGGTGTGTACAAAGAGGACTGAAAACCATCATGTTCCACGTATTGCTTCCTGTCAAAGAGATAACTTGTAAAAAGCTCAATCAAACCTCCAGAATAGCCAAAGGATGATAGTCGCTGGAGAAGAATGTAAAAATCAATTTGATCAAACGCATTTTGCATGTCTGTATAGACTACGTCAACTTGATGCTCTTGATCTAAAGCATCCGAAATATGCTGTGAGAGGCATGCCAGATTGGTCACACCCAATTTTTTTCCACGAACCCATGTTGATCATCCGATATAATATTTCTGACCGAGTCATAAATAAAGCAGTACAAAATCACTTCGGAAAGTTTCGAGAAGTTGCATAATATAGAAATAGACCTATAGTGGCCCAGGCAGCAAGCTGACGTGATTTTATCGTCATTTTTTCGCCACCAGACACGTCCTGCTGACGAAAAGAATGACGCCATAAAGACGGTAGGATGACGTGATTATGTCACAGACCAAAGACGTCATTCTGTAACGTCATTATGACGTTATATTTCGACGTTAATGGGCCGTCCCTATTTATTATATATATATATTGATATTGGTTCAAAATTATTTGTATTCACTTGCTAGTCTCAAGCTCATATTATTTGGATGTTAGTGCATATACAAATCAATATCCTATCTATGATGTTATAAGGTCTGTAAATAAAATCACAATTAGAGAACGAAAATCTATATGTTCCATCGGCATCAAAGGATATAATAAAGATATAATGAAATGTAATATATATATTTATATTATATATATAAAATAACAGTTTGAGTAGAGGGAGTTATTTTTTTGAACTATGAGGATCACAATTATCAAGAGTAAAATTGTTAACTCAGAACATTTGAATTAAACCAAAAATTGATTAGCTCATTAGGAAGAAAAAATGCCAAATTTTATTGTGAATAGTTGATGTAGGGGTACTTGTTCCACTTGTTGGGGATGTGAGAAGAGTAGAAATCCCCAAGGCACAGGAACTTTCTAGAAATAAAAAATTATTGTTAAAAAATATATATAATTTAATGGTTAATGACCAATAGATAAATGAAAACTCTACTATTATTCACAAACTATTAAAACAACAAATTTCAAAAATATACAGATGTGATAGTATTTTAAAAATTTCATTTGGTCGAACAAATTGTTGAAAGTTCTGTCTTCTAGATTACCACCAGTTATAACAGATATGTAGGAAAAAACCATTGGAAAAGTAAGAAAGAAAGAAGTACCTTGAGTTGTCAGAACAGAAAGTTATTTGTGCAGACTCATCTCAAGATCTTTCATAGCTTAGAAGAGTCGACTCTATTTATTATACAGTTAACCAAAATAAGTGAATTGTGTATATATAACTAAGATTCTTTCTTTTTCTAAAGGTAGATTCACTGATAAGAAGCTTCTTTTCACCAGTATTAACACATTAATTTGGACTCTCATCATATGTTTCTTGATTTTTCATCAAATTATTTCAGTATCTCGACAAAAAATCCTAGTGAGTTTAAGCAGCACACTAACCTTAAGGATACAATTATTTTCACAAAAAGGAAAAAGCCTTAAAATAACGTAGCATCATGATATAGGTACAGGAATCATAGTAAGTGGTGAGTACATGACATCAAATCCAATACATGCAATAGACCAAATATTAAACTTACCTTACAAATCACTAGTAAAGGAAATGCACAATACACAACCGACGGTCGGAAATCGACTTCTGTAATCAATAGGAAATTTCAATCGAAATCGAATACATAACAACCTCAAAATTTTTGTGATAATGGCGTGTGCGTCGTCAACGTTGCGTGTTGGCTTGTGGCCGAACTTGTCCGATACCGATAACTCCGGAGATTGCCGAACGCCAAACAAATAATGAACGTTTTGTTTTGAAGCGCCAAATTCAAACTGTTTTTCAATGAGTTGATAATCATACGAACCTCATAAAAAATGGGCTGTGGTTGAATAATAATACCTATATTGCGTCTGTTTATTCGCCTAAAGAGAAATTTGATTCCATTCTGTACCTACAATGTACACTTGCCTATACACACTTTAAGGTATCTATGGTAAACTTTCGTTTAACTTTTGCATTTCGATGAAAAATATTTAGGAACCTATAAGGATCATTGGAATAATCATCAAAATGCAAAAATATGAAACAATGAGTTAACGTTTTATAATGACGTAAAAATATCGTCAAACTAACGTCCTGGTTATGACGTCTACAGTACATTCAAAAAATGACGTCAGTATTCACGTCATTTTTTGGTAATATGACGTTGCGGACCAATAAATACCAAAAAGAGACGTCATTATGACGTCAGCTTGCTGCCTGGGGGGTGATTATTATTCTCGGACCAAGACTTGTTGGTGTTTGTGCCCTTACCGTATGTGACAATATCGACAAAATGATTCAATTTCTTATTCATCATATTCACACTGTCTTGTTAAATTTGAAAGCGCAATACAATTGCGTATCATCTGCATACATGTGGTATTTCAGTTTGTTCAAGCCAGCAGATAATTGTGTGGTATGAAGTATATGAAAGGTGCGTTCGGTTTTGGAAAATCAGAGCGAAGCGAGCAGATGCAGATTTTGCATCAGGTGAACACTGAGCCGATCCAGCCATGGTTATTCAACTAACGCTTATCGATCTTGGTGTCAGCTGTAGTGCTGTTACCTTTCCGTCAAGTATTAATTGAAAAAAACCACGGTAAAAAAAACATTCACTTAACCTAAATTGTGTTGCTACATTTTGCAGGTTCTATCTATGCGACTAGTTTTGCGGAGTTCAACAGTAAACTTCATAACAACATACATATAATTACACCATGGATCGAATTTTTTTTTTTTATTATTACAGGGGTCCAAAGGATATACTGCAGCCGGAGGCTTATTGTATTTCCCCTATCATTCCAATACCCTAAAACACATTGGTCCCTCTGACTATCTTGCAAAGGTCACTAGGTTTCAGGATTCCCACATTCTCTAGGTTCAAATCAGGTTCCCCTAGTTGTACTACTCTTCTATAGTTTAGTGCCTCACAATAGCACAAAATGTGTTCAATAGTCTCAGGTTCTAAGCCGCACAATCTACAAGTCGGGTCACCTTGATATAGCCCCATCTTTTGTAGGTGTGTTCTGACTGGAGCATGTCCTGTAAGGAGACCTGTTACTAGTCCTATCTGATCTCTACTTAATCTAAGTATCTCATCAGTTCGTTTTTCACTTGTTATCTGAATAACAAGTTCACTATATTCTTGTCCTGGTGTGTTATCCCAGGCTATTCTTTGTAATTCTTTGACTCTTCTTTTAATGGAGTTACCAAGTAATTTCTTGATGAGGATGAACAAGAAAATGTTTTAACAAAGATTTAAAATTTTGCTGAGGAAACTGTTCCTCGATTCAGTGATGGTCAATTTGAAAGACATTTCAGCCTTAATCCGGATACTTTCGAAGATCTTCTGCAGAAACTTCACAACATTCAACCGCCTCATACTGAAATAAGCAATGTCAGAGGACATCCAATTGTTCCAATGGAAAAACAAATCATGATAATCATATGGTGCCTGTCAAATTCAGAATCTTTTCGGTAATAATAAACATAATTTTCGCTTTAATATTCATTTGATGTCTATTGATTTCAGAACGGTAGCTGATAGATTTGGTATTAGTACCTGTTGGGATGTTTTGTATAGGACATGTAGGAATCTACTCGTATAGGCCCGAGAACTGTTGAACTCCTTGGGATCTTTAACTTTAGGTATCGGGATCGCAATCTATTGATTCCACGTATTGGGAGAAACTTTTTCATCAACAAGTGACAGTAAAGTTTCATAAGAAAACTGTCTAGTTCATCAATTCCATTAGACTTACTTTCGATTTGGGACATTGTGAATCAGCTGATTTTCTCTCAATTATTCACATTACTTTCATAGAATTCATCGAGATGTGGATCAAAAATGGGTGGAAGAGACGAAAAAGTCATTTTTTTCATAAGCATTGCCCAACTGACTGGGAAGATTGGATGATTCAGGTTTATGAATATTAAATTTTTTCAATTGTACCATGAATATTTCGATATATCTATCTATAATTCCTCTTCACTTGTTCTGATTTATTTTAGTATCAATATTATCGACATAATCGATTCTGCCACACGTACAAGACGGCTTTAAATGTTTTCACTGATAAGATTTCATCCGTATGGGCAAAAACAGGTAAAACAGGTGATCGAATTTCTAACCCGCTACTGTTTGGAGAATGATAGACTTTACTCGCATGTAGTATGAGCTTGATTTGCTCCTCTGTGTTATAGATGCACTTATTTTTGCATATGGATTTTTCTGATTCATTCAACAACTACAGACAACTGTTATAAGTTGCCTCAAATCTCGTTTCAGTAGCACGTGTTCGCAACACATATTCCGACAAACGATATAGTAAAAAATAAATCACATCAAGTTCGACACTTCATGATTCTATTTTATGCAAGAGTGCAAGGTTGCAAATCTGGGAATTAGTGTTGATGCACACCTTCAGTCGGAAGAATTCTTTCTTTGTGAAAATTTACTTTTTTAACAAGGCCTCATCACCTTTACAGTAGTTTGAAATTTTTGCTCTTGGCGGTAAATGAAGGAATAAATGGAGTAGAAATGCAAAAATCACTTATGGAATGAATATCCTGAAATTCAAGGAAGTCAATGTAGGTGATTAAAATTAAATATCGTTTTCCCTCATCACTTTGCCACACATAATGCGGAAGAAAAACGATCCCCTCGGAAGAATGAATCGTTTTCAATAAACGAAGTCACATAAAATGCAAACTGGAATGAACGCACGGCAATTCCAGCACCCGCTCGACGAAATTTCTTTGCGCCCAATACCCGTCTTTATGTCGCCCCGCTCTTACGACCTATTAAAATCACCTACAACAATCAATTCTAATTGCATTGCCCTATAAAATCGCTCATACGTGTTTCACAAAGACCTCCTGCCGTACGAGTCACTCTTTGAGGGCCTCTTTACTCTCGCAGAAGGGGATAAAGCCATCAACTCCACCTCTAAACCACACTTTCTTATTACAGCCATGTCTCAATAACTTCGGATCATGACCGTTACATACAAAAACTTATCATCTAGTTGGTTGTAAAAACTAACGAGATTTCAGATATATTTGAAATAACAAATTCGAATGGAATGATACAAACATGGAATCGCCAGTAAGGAAGGCAAAAAATGATCGAAGTAGATCGTTAATTGGGTCAGATGAAATTATATGAACGAAATATTATGATTTCTCTCTTGTTTATTGATGAAGGTATGTATGTATGTTTCTTTCATATCAGTTGATATGACTTACTCCTTTTGTTGGCACATTAACTTGAAATCCTTGTCTCCACATTAGATGTTTCCAACATACCGTAGGATTCTGTGGTTTGTGGTTTTATTTTTTTCTTAATATCAGCTATGGGTGATAACATCACTCACTTCATTCTTATATACCTATATAATAGCTGACCCAGCAAACGTTGTTTTGCCATATACATAATTTCTAGAAAATATATCAATATCTTAATTTCATAGACAAAAATTTCAACTGATTCAAAAAACATTGGAACATATCTATCATCTATTTCAAATAAGATTGTGATTCTTTGTATGCTCAATTTGGAATATCTCAAATGCCATCTATCGTAACTCAACCTGTATATCAATTAATTTTTTGAATCCTTATGTAGGAACAATATCAAGAGCTCAGTTTTTTGTATCAGTCACATATGTCAGGTTTCGCATGAAAGTATCCCTACAAATTGAGCCCGCATTCGGTTGCCTCACTCATAAATCCAATAAGCCATTCTTCTCAGATAGGGATCCTTCTGACATCGATGTATCTGAATTAATATCTACTTATATATCATGATGGATGCATTTCATATTTCAATAAATATTACATTTCCTTAGTAGCATACAGGTTGGCCCATTAGTGTGTGGAAGTAGAATTCAGAACCGAAATACAAAAAAATCGTGAGCGTTGGTCTTTTTGTGCAGATACACATTTCTGAAATATTTTGAGATATACAGGGTTATCAGCAGGACAGTATTGAGTTCACTTGTTTCAATGATGTCTGATTCTGTATCCAGTCCGCTTTCTTTCATGAATTGCGACGTTGTCAAACTAAAGCAGATACTTAAGAAAATTTCACGATAATTGGAGCACATAATCCTGTCAAGTAAATGTCATCGGTGATAAATATAATTCTTCGGTGAGTACGACTGCGAAAAATGTTTGAAATTGCTGAACATGGTGAAGAATTACTTCTGGAGATTTCAATCAGCATACATTTGGTTTTTCAAATTGCACATCCAATAAAGGATTTCATCATCTCATTAGAACTATTTGATATCTTTATATCTTGCGATATGTTCAAATCGTGAAATTTCTTCCGATCACCATCTCATAGTTTTCAAATGCGAATCTCAATCCAGAAAAATCTGGAGAGATTGAAAGCAAGGTCACGAAAGAATTTTCGGAAGATGATAATCGAAGGAATATTTCACATTGCATGCATAAACTGTTACCTTCGAGAGAATTATCGATTTTTTTTTGTATTTCCAGCACATGCAGGATGGCCAGTATGTGGAAGTAGAATAACTCACTTACGAACGAGAGAAAAAAATCTTCTATCAATTTTTTTAAGATATTCAATGGTGTTGCATATAGGTCTATTGAGAGAATTGGTTCAATTTATGGCACATTGCAAATAGAGAAGATTTCAGTAATATGTTGGTTCTTGGTGTTGGTAGGTAAAACACGAATATTTCGTGAAAAGTTGTTATATTTGCGCAGATACATGATCTGAAAAAATTACGGAAAAGATATACAGGTGTTTAGCCTAAGCAAGACAACTTTTCGTTCTTTTTTTCGAAAGAGAACGCCCTGAACTCTTTCAACATCAAATTCGGCTTGATATTCTGCATTTTCTGACATCTTAATTGATTCCATGAAATGTAACGTTGTGAAACTGAAGCTAATGAAACAAAAATTTTACGATAATTGGTGAACTATAATATTACCAGAAAAACGTTACCTTTTCGAAGATTACGGATATAGCTGAAGAAAGATGGCCGAAATATACAAACATAATAATAATAATAACAACATGCCTCCATTCATCACATTCCATATTCCACAATAACAGTTGAAAAGTATGATGAAAGGACGGGGTTCCGCTATTGGAGCTGCTTTTAAATCCCAATATCCTCTAATCACAAGGAGTTACAAACGTAACGCACCATGGTGGTGCAAAGACCTCGCTGATTTGAGAAAACAGGTTAGACGCAGATTTAACCAAGCAAAGAGTAATGGAGAATGGGGTGAATACAGAACCATTCTAACAGATTACAAAAAAAACTCAAGAGAGACTCTTGGAGGAAGTACTGCGAGGATATCGAAAAAACCGCCGCAGGTGCTAGACTTCAAAAGGTACTTTCAAAAGGTCCACAAAGTCCGATCGGAGCTATAGTAGGCTCTGATGGAAAGTACACCCAGGATGAAAGAGAAACACTGATGGAACTTTTCAGAGTTCACTTTCACGAATCCAAGGTAATTGACGACGCACCTGTAGCACAAAGACCGCTTTCTCCGGCAACTCTCAACAGAAGAGTGACTAGGGACAACTGGGCGTGTGCTAAGAAGATAATCACGTGGCACAAAATGAAATGGGCTATCAATTCGTTTGAACCATTCAAATCTGCTGGACCCGATGGCGTTTATCCCAAAATGCTACAAGAAGGGCCAGAACTTCAACTTCAAAAACTTTGTATGGTACTAAGAACCAGTCTTGCAATGGGATATGTACCAAAAATATGGTCTCAAGTAAGAGTCGCTTTCATACCTAAACTTGGCAAGTCAGAACAGGATGAAGCGAAAGCATTCAGACCAATAAGCCTAATGTCTTTCATACTGAAAACGTTAGGTATATTAGGGATGAGGTGCTTGAGAAGAAAGCTCTGCCTAATGACCAATATGCCTTCAGGGAAGGAGTCTCCACTGAGACAGCACTACACAAGCTCGTTAAAAGAGCAGAAAATGCTCTAGAGACAAAGAAAGTGCTTCTATGCAAATTCCTAGATATAGAGGGGGCATTCAATAACACCCATCTAAAATCCATCACACGAGCTCTCGCTCATCATAATATCGAGGAAACTATTAATAGATGGATCGAGAATATGTTGAAGAGCCGTGTGATAAATAGTACTATCTCTGACTCCACACTGCAGGCTAAAGGTACAAGAGGGTGTCCACAGGGCGGGGTTCTGTCACCGCTTCTGTGGAGTCTTGTTATTGACGGACTGCTGCGTATTCTAACTCGAAATCACCACAGCGTAGTAGGCTTTGCAGATGATTTGGTTATCATGGAACAGGGAAAATTCAATACCACTGTTAAAGAAAGGATGCAACAAGCATTAGACCTCACTACTGAATGGATCGATGAGGAGAGCCTAGCAGTTAGCCCTCACAAAACTACAGTAGTAGCATTCACAAAACGAAAACGACAAGAAGAGCTAGGACCTCTCTACCTGAATGGTACACCTATAGAGATGTCGGGGGAAGTTAAATACCTGGGAGTCATACTAGATTCCAGGCTAACTTGGAACCAACATCTACAAAGGGTTACAAAGAAGGCAACCATGAGCCATATGGTTGTGAGAAGAACATGGCAAAACTTGGTGTTTGAAATCAAAAATTGTACATTGGCTGTATAAAGTGGTAGTCAAACCAGCCATACTTTATGGTGCAATCGCCTGGTGGAGCAAGACATTGCAGCATAACGCTATTAGAACACTAAGCCAGGTGCAAAGACTTGCTTGCCTATGCATAACAAGGGGAATGAGGACTACCCCAACAGCGGCCATGGAGGTGATGCTCTGTTTTCCCCCGCTTCACCTCGAAGTGCAAGAGGAGGCTAGAATGGGGCTCCTCAGATTACCTGTAGCGTCAAAAGATAGTGGGAAAAATACACCACTACAATTCGTTGGGGACAATATCAGATGCCAAGAGATAATATGATCCCTAAATACATCTTCGAAAAACCCTTCGAGGTGGTAATCCCGGATCGAAGGGAGTGGCACGAAGTTCACGCTAGAGAAGAGCAAAACAGAATGATCTGGTACACAGACGGATCTGAACAAGGATCTGGTGCGGAAATTTATTCCCCTACCCTGAAGGAGAAACACTCCTATGCGCTTGGTGAAAACACCTCGGTGTTCCAAGCAGAAATATTTGCAATTTTACAATGTGCAAAAATATGCAATGAGGAGGCCTTCAAGAGGAAAGGAATCCATATTTATTCGGATAGTCAGGCCAGCCTAAAAGTCCTTGCAGGTTATAAGGTAAAGTCCAGACGCATCTGGGAATGTATCAACGAACTTCTGACGCTGGCAAGGTCAAACAGAGTTAAACTGATCTGGGTACCTGGGCACAGTGGAATAGAAGGCAACGAAATAGCTGACGAACTAGCTAGGGAGGGGTCAGCTACACCTCACTTTGGCCCGGAACCAGTACTTGGAGTACCCAAGAAACTACTTGGTAACTCCATTAAAAGACGAGTCAAAGAATTTTAAAGAATAGCCTGGGATAACACACCAGGACAAGAATATAGTAAACTTGTGATTTAGATAACAAGTGAAAAACGAACTGATGAGATACTTAGATTAAGTAGAGATCAGATAAAACTAGTAACAGGTCTCCTTACAGGACATGCTCCTGTCAGAACACACCTACAAAAGATGGGGCTATATCAAGGTGACCCGACTTGTAGATTGTGTGGCTTAGAACCTGAGACTATTGAACACATTTTGTGCTATTATGAGGCACTAAACTATAGAAGGGTAGTACAACTAGGGGAACCTGATTTGAACCTAGAGAATGTCTAGAGAATGTGGGAACCCTGAAACCTAGTGACCTTTGCAAGATAGTCAGAGGGACCAATGTGTTTCAGGGTATTAGAATGATAGGGGAAATACAATAAGCCTCTGGCTGCAGTATATCCTTTGGACCCCTGTAATAATAAAATAAAAATAAAAAAATCCCAATAATGGAAATATCACCAAAACAAGCATGCTTTGAAAGTGGGAATACCTACCCTAGGCAGTGCATGCCTGAAAATGTCAGCTTTTTCAGTAATTAATCCACCAAGTTGGCCCACAAAAGAGGTGATAATACCCCTTCCAGAGGCATCCTCTACCTGCTCAAGCTATTACTGTGGATGATATGATCACTCTTTCCTTCAAATCTGCATTTATTCAGTGCTACAGCAGAGATGGTACCCTTTTTTCTTTTTAGAGCTTTGGAGATCGATTTTGAAGATGCGTAATCAAAAGTTCCATCCGAACGTTCTATCTCTGATATTTATTTATTTGGTTTGAACGTGAAAACCCTTAGACTACAAGGTTGTGAAATATAAATACAGTGTGATTCACCCAACTAATTTATTAGAGGTTTATGAAGAACTAACAGAGATATCAAGTTGAAATTTTGGTGGAAGCTACAGCTCAATGTGATCTATTTCCCTAAAATATTTTCAATACGCCGTTACTTCTGGTTGAACCGGAAGTGACATCAACTTCGTTTGTTTGAATAGAACACCCCGTTTATTTCTACATTTTCGAATTCTACCTAGAATTCTTGATCAGTTGCATTTCGAACTGCTCCTCTATATTGATTTGTTCTTGAGATATTCAATTGTTTCCAAAAATTTCAACAGATGGACTGACCAACTAAAATGTCGACCTCGAGTATCAACTGTGGAGTTGGGGCACGTAGCACCTCCAGACGTATGAGTAATCCCTTGACGTCCCTCAGACAGCTGGTGACTCTAATCAAGGATCTCTCCCCAAAAGGTCAGGATATTCCTCGCATCGGAATCCCTGTGGATCTGGGTCGTCTAGGTGAAGGCGCCTCTTCTCCATTACTGCAGGGCATTGTAAGATGATATGCAGTGGGGTTTCATCTTCTAGTTCACAGAATCTACATAATGGGTTATCTTCCAATCCCATTCTGTGTCTGTGCTTCCGCAGGGTACCGTGATCGGTCAGAATACCGATGATCACTTTTCAGTTTTTCCTACTCAGTGTGAGTAGTTGTTCTTTCCATTTCTTCATTCGATCTGGTCCAATGAAGATCTTGACTAGTCTGTACCGTTTGGCATTACTCCATGCCTCCCTATGCTTTTCCGCAGTCCAGTAATCAATCTTCTTCCTGATGACTGTGTTGCAAATCCCAGTTGCCGGTTCTGGTCCCATAAAACTCTCTAATCGCGCTTGTCTGGCCAGTTCGTCTGCGATCTCGCCCTTTATCCCTTTTTGACCCGGCAGCCATATCAAGCTTACAGGTCTGATTTTGGCCAGGCGATTTAAGGATCGATGACAATCGTACACCAATTTTGATTTTGAGGTGTACCCTTCAAGAACTTCTAAAGCGCTCTTGCTGTCCGTACAGATGTAAAAGTGCTCTTGGCTTCTGACTTCTAATGCCTGAAGCGCGCTGTTTAGTACTGCCGCCAGTTCGGTTTGCAGAACCGTGGTATGGCTCCCGAGCGGAAAGATGTGCTTTTCTCCTCCTCAGCGCCGATACACTCCGGCGCCAGTTTCGTCTCCTGCCTTGGGACCATTCATGTATCAGATGCAATTCAATCAGTCCCACTTGTGAGACTGATGCGGTATTTTTTATCAAAGAGGAACGTTGTGATCATCTTGTCAGTGGGCATTTCGAAGATGCCTCCTTGTCTCATGATCTCCGGTTTCTTCTTTCCTTCTGAGAGGGTGTCTTGCTCTTTGCATCGCTTTTGCGGCAGCAGCCTCAATGTCCCAGTTGAATCGGTCCTATCCCTAGGGCTGCCTCAAGGGCCACTATAGGCGCTGACCCACTTGCGCCCACAGCGCACCTCGTTACCAGACCTCTCAACCTTTCCAATCGTTTCGCCGCCGTTTTCAGCTACGTTCTCTTCCTCCAGACTACAGAGGCGTACATGAGTCTGAGTTTTATAATTGCCTCGTACAGCCATTCCATCATGCTTGGTTTGATGCCCCAACTGCTGCCCATAGCATTCCTATGTTGCCATAGGGCAGCCACAAATTTGTGGCTCTTATTCTCTAGGTGTCTTCCCCATGTTAGCTTACTATCTATACCATGACCTCCGTTTCACTGGGGTCGACGTTAAGTCCGGTTTTCCTGCACCAGCTTTCTACAGTTCCTATTGCTTCTTGTGTGGTCTCCATGAGTGGACCCAGAAAGGGTTCGCGCCTTATGATCATTATGTCATCGGCGTATCCGACAGCCTGTGTTTCCCCCCGGCCGAGCCCCACCAGCAGACTGTTAACTACCAGGCTCCACAACAAGGGTCACATGACTTCGCCCTGTAGGCATCCTGAAGAAACATTTGTTGTGCTGCCTCTTTCTCAGCATGTCGCTTACCCAGTCAACTAGCATTGTAGGTGCGTCAATTTTCTTCATGGCATCTTTGATGACGCCACTGGCCGTATGATTGAACGCCCCCTCTATATCCATGAATATGCTGAAACATCCATTTTCGAGTTGGGGTTGTATCAGCTGTTTAACCTTCAATAGAGCAGTCTCGGTGAGGAGTCCCGCTCTATAGGCAGATTGGTTCATGTGAAGTGGTTTCGTCCAGAGTACCTCGTCTCTGATATATCTGTCGATGAGTCTCTCGGCTGTCTTCAACATGAACGATGTCAGGGGCGGAAGCCTTTCGTAAAAGTGTATCTGTCTCTCCCTGGTTTAGGAATAAACACAACCCTTGCTCCTTGCCAGGCAGCAGGTACGTGTCCAAGTATGAGGCTGGCCCTTACCACTCAACATAATTGTACTCAATATAAAGGAACCAACACAAAACACCATTTCTATCAGAATATCGGAGGATAAAGAAAATATCAAACACCTAATAAAAGATATTGATGTAGATACATCGAACATAAACGTCTTTAGGCTGGGGAAATACGATCCAAATAAAAATCGACCAATCAAAGTGTGTTTTTCAAATCAACATGAAGCACTCACAGTATTGAAACAAAAACAGAAACTAGCTGTCCCTGGTGTGAAGATTTTTTCTGATCAAACCAAGGCACAGCAAACCTATTTTCAGAACCTGAAAAAGCAGCTGCAAGAATATCAGAAAAATGGTGAGAATAAAATAATAAAATATATAAACAGTGTTCCTAGAATAGTAGATGGAGACAGACAAGTGCATTACAATCAAAAAAACTTGTAGAAAGTCCTAATTTACTATTCAAAAGTCTTCCATCACACAAGGACGAAATAGTTGCTAAATTGTTTTGTTACAACCCTTCCCTAGTGATACTGAGTGGAGCAAGATGTACAGAAGACATAGAAGACAGCGAAATCAACATTGGAGGATACTCACTAGTAAGATGCAATTCTAGCTCACGCCACACTGGAGGAGTCATTATTTACATCAAGCATAATATTGAATATAAGATTTGTCGAAAATTTGTACTACAAATGAATTACTGGTGTCAATTTGTAAATGTAACCCTGAGTGGTACCAAATGGCTCATTGGGGGTGTTTACCACTCACCAAATGCAAGTCATCAAGCTTTTTTAGAAGATTGTGGGGAATAGTGCGATGATTGTTTTTGTACTAGAAATAAATGTATTCTGGTAGGAGATATCAAATTAAATTTTTTGGATAGGAAGAATCATTACACACGCCAAATCAGAGATATTATTCAATCATATGGTATTGAACAATTTGTTAATGAATGTACCAGGATTACAAACATTAGTGCTACACTTATTGATTACGTTCTATCGAATCAGAATATATCTGTCAATGTGCACGACTGTCCTAAAATTACTGACCATTCTATCATTACAATTAATTTACCCATAAAAAATAATAACTATAGAGAAAGCTCCTTCCTCACAAGAAAACTCAATGCGGATGCCTTTCATAATATCAATCTGAACTTATTATCATGCGATTGGTTGAATGATTCTATTGGCGTTGATGAAATCTACAAAGACTTTGAAAAACAATGCAGAACAATTACAGACCATTTCGCGCCACTCGTGGAAATTGTTACTGAAAATCGGCAAGTGCCTTGGTATGACGAAGAATCAAAATCAGCTTCTAGAGAAAGAGACATAGCATACAAACAATTCAAAAGAAGTTCTGGTCCTTACAAAAATGACTTATGGAATTAATACAAACTGAAGAGAAATACTGTGGTTAATCTACTAAAAACCAAGAAATCACAATATTTTGAATATCACATTGATGAAAATAAGAGTAATGCAAAAGAAATGTGGGAAACACTAAAAGAATTGATAAAAGGCGAAAAAAAAATGATTCAAATTACAAATGTATCAATTTTGGCACAGACACTGTAGCTCAAAATGAACTTGAAGCAGCTAATATGTTCAATGAGTTTTTCACTGAAAGTATAAGAATTATTACCGATCAGATTACAGCGGAATCTGAATGGAATCCTGGAGATCTACCATTAATAACTAGTAACTTTGTGAAATTTGAGAATGTTTGTCTTACCGGATTAAAAAATATTATTTTTTCTCTCCCGAACAAAGGCAGTGTTGAAGAAGTAGTCAATATAAAATTTTTTAAAGAAACATTTCATACAACAGGATATGCATTTCTCAATCTCATCAATGCTTCACTTACATCAGGTAACTTTCCTGAGAATCTAAAAATGAGCACTGTGATTTCTATCCCTAAAGTTAACAATTCAACTGGGGTAACAGATTTCAGAGGAATAAACACCCTGCCAAGCATCGAAAAAATCTTAGAAATCACTGTACATCAACAATTGTCAAAGTACTTTGAAGCAAATCAACTTCTAATTGGTAATCAGTCAGGTTTTAGACAACAACATTCGTGCGAAACCGCCTTACAATTAACGATGTCAAACTGGAGGCAAGAAATAGATAAGGGTAACTATGTAATTGCAGTTTTTCTTGATTTTAAAAGAGCCTTTGTAACCATTGACAGAAGGATTCTAATAACAAAACTAAAATATTACGGTATTTAGGGTAATGTGTTGAAATGGCTTGAGCAATATCTAAGCAATAGGTCTCAGAAATGTAAAATAGAGAAAGCGCTTTCTAGTGAGCTGGCTAATAATGGGGGTGCCCCAAGGTAGTGTTTTGGGGCCTCTCCTATTCATTGTTTACCTGAATGACATCAATTTCGTAAGGGGCTATGATTTTCTAAACCTTTTTGCGGATGATACATTGGTAGCATGCTATGGTAGTGACTTGGGAGAAACGTTAACAAGACTGAATCATGTTTTGAACTCATTTGAATCATTTTTGAGAACTAATAAAATTAAATTAAATTCGAAGAAAACAAAGGCAATGATCCTAGGTACAAAATACACATTGAAAAACATAAACTATCAACATTTACACATAAAAAGAAGGTGAAAATCTGGAGTGGGTTAAGAAATTTAAATATCTTTTTATGATAGATGATAGAATGAGTTTCAATAGTCACAGCGATTACATCTGTAAGAAAATATCGGAAAAGTTATTCTTTCTATCTAGAGTATCCCATAACATGTCTCTCTCTTCCAAAATAACCATTTATAGGACGATAATACAACCCCACTTTGACTATTGTGCTAGCTTACTGTACCTGTTGGACAAAAACTGTTTAATGACTTCACAAAAACTTCAAAATAGGGGTATGAGAATCATTCTGCAATGCAATGAATATGTTCCAATTGATCTGAAACTGGCATAACGTAAACAAGCGCTTGTTTTTTATGGCAATGGTGCTCATTCATAAAATAACAAAAAAGTTAGTTCCAAGTTATCTCAGTTCATTAATCACGTATAATAATGAGATCCACACGTATCCTACAAGAAACCTGAATAATTTCCATATAGTTCGAACTCGTAATACAAGCTCAATGAAAACATTGTTCTTCGAGGGCTTGAATGATTTCAATAACCTCTCAAATGAAGTGAAAAATTCACCGACTTTAAACATATTCAAAATTCGTTTGAATTAATTAATTTCGCCACTCTACATGTAGAAAGATGAATTGTGGAAGGCATGTGTGGGTGTGTTACTGAGTGTACATGAGTATATATAATAAAAATATGTGTAATTTCAATCTCTGATGGGATGGTGTATTTTGTTTTCATATTTTGCTCTACACGTGTATTTTTGTTTTTGTATTTTTGTATTTTTTTATGTTTAAGCCTTTTTAGTTTAGCATCAAGTATTTTTTATTATTAACTGCAAATATTGAAAATGTATGTAAATTAGGATGTTCCTATTTAAACTATTTAAATAAAGATTATTATTATTACTCTGCCCAGGATCCAACTAGTCTGTTGGGCCTTTCTTTCTACCAGCTGCGCCTGAGGGGCCACTCTCCCCTCCTTCCCTTCGCCCCCCCCCCCCCGACAGCGGGATTCTGGCTCTTACCGCTAGCACTTCTTCCCTTTGAAGGAATGCGTCGCGGTGTTTTGTCAACCCTGGAGGTCAAGGGGGGAGTCGCATCGGTCCCCTTTCTCCTCTTCGACGTCCCCAGAGCTGGCTCTTCATGCTGGCTAGCTTGGAGCGGGGGTCTGGAGTCACCTCCTGCCTCCCTCCTCCTCTGCTTTGCCAGCTTTTTGCGGTATGCCCCGCTTTTTCTCTTAGGTGAAAACGGGCCGTGAAGGTCTGCGTTCCCCCCGCTTGGTTGCAACTGTCCAGGGGTCTGTGGGCTCTCCAATGTTACATTGGGGCCCACTGCCTCCTGTCCAGATGCTTTTTGTTTCGCGGCGACAGTCAACGAGCGGGGCGTCCGAGAGGTACCCTCGGACTCCTCCGTCCCGTCTCCCGTTACCACATTGATTCATTCTCAATTGTATCGCTCATTTGAATCCCACGAGTAGCTCTCGAAATAGAGGTCCACCAAGAGCCCCGCTTGAGGCGGTAAGGCGACTTACTTACCAAGGGGTTGCACCAGGTGCCTCATTAACACATGGGCCACGAGCCTCTTCAGCACGGGTCACGTATCACCTTGAGTACGGGGAGCCGTTTCTCAGTTTCCTCCAGCCTGCAGGTCGTGCTCCGCGTCAAGGATTCCACCCAACGCCAACCCACCCCACGTCACGGGAGCCCTTTACGGGATCAGGCGAGAGCTGTCTTTGTCGGGCCTCCTCCTCAGCGCCGAGCCTTCGTTTAAGTCCCCCCCACCGACGACAAGGAAGAGGTACACAGATTAATGAGAGAGTATTTTCAACAGGGTATTTGATATTTCAGTTTACTTTTTGGAAACTTCAAGTCCCAATAACTTCCTTATTTCAAATGGAATGAACATGCAATTTTTACTCTATCCAACGCCATATTTATATTTTTGGAATGGTTATTTCAAGTTCTATCGAAATATGTAGAAATATACGGGTTGTCTCATTTGAAAAAAATATTTTTCAGTAATAACTATTGATATATCCTTTGGAAACATGAATGAGTTCAACCATGGAATTCTACGTGAAAAGGTGCTTTGGAAATGCTTCCATAGAAACAAAGAATTTTCAACAAGAAAGAAGTTACAGCAACTGCACATTTTCGGAGAACATGCTGTAACTCAGACACGGTTATAGATATCGATGTGTAGTTTTCAGATCTGGCCTATGAAGTATAGTAACTAGGATAGGCCTAAACTCAGAACATAACGAGAGGGCGTACACAATAGATCTGTAAAGGTCGCAGTGTGGAGGCTCCCAGAAACATATAGGCCTTTTTCTTTTCTAATCTGATCTACAAGATTGTCTTTTTGTTGTACCTATTTTGTATGATACCTCACCTTTCAGACCTACAACCCTGCCTCTATTAAACCAGGGTTCTTGCAGGAAGGTCAAATCTAGCCCATGTCATAACTCCTACATGATAGCGCTTGCCGTCTCAGCATAGTGGAGGTTCACTTGCAGAACCTTCTTTTTTGTTCTAAGTTCTTTGATCTGAGCGGTTCGGCTGCCTTTCCTAAGGCTTCTCGAGCTTTGGTGGGTGTTCCACTGTCCTGAGTTCTGTTCCTCAGGCAAGGGCTCTTGGCTAATGTACTTAACGAATATGTACATTATTCCTGTGCGATATTGTATCGACTGGTTTTTCAATAATCTAACTAATATGTGAAGGAATTACTCATTTATGTATTGTGCTGTCTATCAATTATTTCTTGTACCCATAACTAATATTCTGAGCATTGACTACGTCAGCCCAGTGCCAGAGAAACCAGGAGATCGCTGGAAATGAAGTGGGGTTGGTAAAAAGACCAAAACGGAAAAATATACTTCCTTGATGAAGAACTGAGGATCAGGATAATCTGGAATACTCAACTAGAAAATTTTTGGTTTTATATTCATGGGATAGTTAGAACAATAAATCTTGTATAATCATAATCCTTCAGTTGAATAAATGATATTTCTTATTGTGGGTATGGAATCAATCATCAAAGAATGCTCTCGTCATGAATGAATACAATTAATATAACCATTCTGAACAATTCATTTAAGGCAACCTGCAATCCCCCTAATATGATTCGTAATCGAAATCACACACTGTGAACATTAAATCTAACAGATGTTGGTAGGAACAGTTTTTAAGCGACTAAGGACGATGCTGAATTTCCGATTATTCGTTGGACGAGTAGGAATGATAAAAGGTTTATTCGATCTAATGTGTCTGATTACATGAATGAATCAATACAGAATTGTTATACAATCAAATTATTCCTTGAATTCATCAAATCGTACGACATACATAGCTCAGCTTACAGAAAATCCAATCAATTATTCCTCTCCATCTCGACAATGGCTACTCTCTCAATCAATAGAGAGTGGCGTAACGTTTAAGTGGAAAAATGATACACCCATCAAATAATTTGTGGTTGTTTTGTATAGTACCAGAGTGGAAATGCGATTCGATGGGTAGTGTTCATGATAATGAAACCAGATGAATCTCTGCGAAGATAATGGATTTCAATCCATGAGGAATATGTTTTGTTTACATAAGCTCCATTGAAAAGCTACCCAAATTTTTCAAAAGTTCGTCACAAATAATTGCTATTATTTCTGCACCAGTACCTGTAGTCTATAATAACTCTAAATGAAAATCAACGTATTCTTATGCTCAGAATAATCAATCTACTTTCTTACATGATCCTGATAATACGTTTATAGATCCAAAAACTACACCATACACGATCTTGAATACATGAGTAGGAATTCTTCAGATCGTATTGCAGACATTATTTCATATTATACAAGATGATTCGAAAATCTGAGATCACACAGGAGATTGACAAGAAATTTCAGTCATTTGAAAGGAACACTGAATTATAATGCTCACACTCACAATATGCTAATCTCATAGTGATTTTTCTGAAAAATTTCTTGTACTTCTCTTGGATGGTTTTCAAAATATCAGTCAATTCTGAAAATGTTATACCTTCGTATGAAGCGAAGAAGCGAGAAATTATATTTTCATACACTATATTGAAATGAACATTTTCGACACTTGATAATAAGTGAATACGAAACAACATTGAAGCATGATCGTGGTGAAAAACGAATCTATAATGTGTATTCTTCGTTCTGTGGTAATGAACTGTGTAAATAATATCATCAATATGTCAACAACTAAGATTAGACTCGAAAATCGGGTACCGTAGGTAAAACAAAGAAGGAATGCAAATTCCATAATTTAATATCATTATTCTTGCACAAATTGAATCTCCAATTACGTACGAAATGTTTTCATAAAAAATAAATCTCGATGAAAATGTGGAATTTACTATATCTTATTATCAGCATAATGAATGAATCGAATTGAGAAATCAACTTGAATCGTTCGTCATTGATCTATATTACAAATCTGAATCCAGAAAAGAACTTATGGAATCATTTATCAGAGTTAATTAACAAGCAATGTAATATATTCTTATTAGATAGTAGATATTCTTATTGATGCAGTCGGTATGCAATTGTAGATCTTAGATCTCAAATATATCAAGTTTTTTTCCCGATAGTTCTTCACAAAAATCGTAACATTTGTTCAATTTCCATTCGTGGTATCATTTTATGTTCATAATTATATGATATTTCCGAAATTGCTGCGGTTGAAGTGGTGAACGAAACACTGTGTCGGATCCATTATTTCTTATTCTTTGAATAGTTGGTTTGTTTAATATGTGTTTTTTCAAGATTTCTTTCGCACTATCATGGTCATGGCTATATTCCGTGATAGATCTGAAACTTCACTAACGAGGAAATCAATGTTCTCAGCTGAGTCATATTGAATATAATCCCAAGAAACTGAACTTGAACATGAAATATTGTATCTCAATCCACTTGGGAATTGATTAAAGTTATATCAATTTTCACCCAAATGATGGTCATGTTTCAATTCGTAATTGATGCAGACCAATAATCTCGCTTTTCGTGGAGAAACAATGGACGTGTAGATCTTAGAGCTCAAATATATCAAGCTTTTTTTCCCAATTGGTTTTCATAAAAGTCGTGATATTTGTTCAATTCCCATTCGTTATGTAAGGAAACTTTTCTTATGTTGATGCTATCGTAACGCATCAGAATGTTTTCGATATTAGTGATGCGATTCCTGTGAGTTCAGTTTGAATGATATCGAAAAGAAAAATCAAATTCTGAAATCCTTGCAAGTATGACTCATTCTCAGGTATGAACCTTGGTCAATTTTTATAGGTGAAATATCGATTTTGTAACTCGATTGAATGTTCTTGCACTAGCTTTGCATGTTTTCACTTGTTGTCATTACTTTTCAACGGATGAAATACAATCGCAACATTTTATTCAGCCTACGCGAAATAACATTGAGTTCACAAATTTCAAATGAAACACCGAGTATTTTGAAATTATTTGACGTTTTTATTATTCGCTTGTGATTTTTGTTCAGTTTGTTTCCTCAGAGTTGTTTGTACACACTGATGAAAAATTATTGTAGAAAAATGTAAGTATATTTGAAGACACATTCATGAAAACTGAACTGAAAATGTAATTTTTCCAAAAAAAATAATCAATTCCAGAGAGTAAATTATGAGGACATATGGCATAGAATAGTTGAGATGATGAAATGATATACTGGGTGTTCCAATTGTGAAAAATAAGTTTTTGCTAATTGAAGTATCCTGAATTGATGCTCATCCGAAAAAAATCCTATATAGAAAACGAGATACCTACTCATTTCATAAATTGAATGTCGCTCATTTCTGGAGTTATAACATGAAGATATAGACGTGAATATATTTATATGACTTCACAATCAAGCTGTTTGATGGTCTGCTCATTTATCAAACGCCTGATGAGTAATGAATATACATTTTCAGTCAAGCAATTGGAATTTGAAGAAAGATACACTATACTAATTGAAAGTATGAGACATCATGGTCATGAACGGATAACCTAACCCTTCATTCTACGCCTTTGTGGATATCGTCTAATCTCGAGGGGTAATTTAGCAGCATCACAGATGAATAACTCTGGCGATTCACAATGCGACTTCGAGCGCGGGAACTCTCTTTTGCGCTAGCTCGAATCTGAGTGACAAGCGGAGTACGAGTTAAATGAAACGTCACTCAGGATGGCACACGGTGTCCTCGGTGCACGCCCTACATTTGTTCTCGTCCAAGCTCTGATAAATCCCCAGATTCCTTGTCGATTCTCCCCTAACGTTAGATCAATTAAAATTCTCATCAGAGATGTTGCAAAAATTCTTCATCAGTTCTCTTCTCTATAGATTATTTTTCTGTTGATTGTTTTTTATAGGGTTTCATGAGAGTCACAATTAACCCTATCGAATATAATCATGAATTTTATATAGTCACCAGTGAACTCAGATTGTAAAATATATAATTCTTCAAAGTTGAACACATGAAATGTTAAATGAATATGAGTATATTAAACAGTACTAAATAATTCAGTCGATCAATAAAATTATATATTTACCTCGATCACGTTCATCAGTGTTGATGTTTTGTGATTGTTTTATTGTGTTGAAATCATTTTTTTTCACAAATGCTGTATCTTTGACCATTTTCCAGTTGTAGATAAACACTAGTAGACACAAGGCACATTAGTGTGTGGAAGAAGAATAGCTGACTCAGGAACAAAGGTACGAAAAAATATTTAAATAGGAGTATTTCAATATATCAAGAATAAATTGAACAATAAATTCCGTTTCGTCCTGGAAATATTATATATGGGTGGTCTCAAAAGTTTTGAAATCGAGATAGAGAGAATTTTATGAATTCAACAAATTTCATTACTAACAAAATATCCAGTATATTTTTCGATACTTGGCATACATGTTCTCCTACTTCTTTTCGGACAATTACTCTATCCAAGTCTGGAATGAAAAGAAACTCCATAGTCCTTCGAAAAACACCCTGTATTAATAATTTATCAGAAATGATGAAATATTAGGAGAGGGCATGTGAAACCCAACCGCACTGTAAACTAATTATTTTTTCGCGTGGTTTTCAAGTTTTTTTCACATTTGAAATTCAGATTATTTGACGGTCTCAACTTCGTGGAAAATAGATTCCACTATCGATTAATGAGCACTCTCATAACGGGACTTTGGATTATTCAGAATTCTATACAATAATAAAACTTCCAGATTTCAAATTGAATTATTTCGAATTTCAAGACTCAGATACTGAAATCACTTATCTCGTTCCTAGCATACAACTAAGTTTTATCATTTCATCAATTCTATATATTGATATTCAGTAGTCGACACTAGGTATTACTGTTCATTGAACATAATTTATAGCACAATGAAATATCTGTCCACTTCTCACACGTGGTAATAATTTTATCGATCAGTTGAATATATGTTCTCTTTGTCAACCCCCCAGTGAAGACTCGTTATCTTTTATTCGAGTATTCAATCCATTTCTTCCCTATTTACCCTACAATTCCATTATTTTCCACCAACCGTTAAACGTCACACTGTTGGGGATAAAGTTACGATGAGGATTCGGAAATCATGAGAATTTGCACGAACGTTAACCAGAAACGAAAACATCACCACTCATCAAATGTTATTTGTTGGAGACCCCGTCATTGAGTGAATACAGTAATCTGGCTGTACGACATTATATGAATGTGTATCATACATTGCATACGAGGAAATTGTACGTATCATTAGGTCCGCCCTAATCAAATACGTCTATCATCAAATACGAGTACATGCCAATCATGAACAGCAATTTGCCTGTGCGGCCATTCGGATTAGGTATACAATACAGAAGCGGACTGAGGCATGGGTCGATACAAAAATTTCAAGTAATACTTCTCTACGAGCATGTCATCAATATACAAAAAAAGCGTATAGAAAAAAGGATTTGTATTACGCAATGGACGGTCATTTCATAAGAACTAGTACAATAACCTCTCATTTATTACTTATAAATACTTGTATTGGAGTATACCAACTTCAGGGTGCATCTAACGATGTTTTGATAAATCGATTCCAATTTACTGACCGCAGAAAGTACTAAGTTAATTATATGTTGGATTGTCCAAGCCTGTTAAGCCAGATTTTGTTTAACGTTTGAATATAGAACAATTGAAGATCTTCGGGTACTATTCTGATGTGAAATTCTTTTTTTTTTATTCTCATTTTTTTATGAATTTCAACATACCTGAAATATGTATTGCTTTTCAGCTGTTATTTCATATCTTTTTATTTATAGTAGCTATAGTTTGTGTGATTCTGTCAGAAATTTTGTTCATGAGCTTTGTCTTTTCATCCTTCGGCTGTTGGATGATGTGAAATAAAATAAAAATGAAATCGAAATGAAAGTGGAATGTGTATTCGTCCGTGTTGTTGTCAAATGGTAGTTGTTATAGGGATAATAGGGACAAATTTTTTGAAAATGATGTGATCTATCAACGCAAGGTTCAGGCTTGATCGAGAGTGTATTCTTAAAATTGTGAAATGTTCCAAGAAATTCATCTTCAGTCGATAGTATAGCGACATGATGTTAGAATGAAGTGACAAAGAATCGCCTGAGACCAGTTATGAATATCTGGAATTATCATATCAATGAAGATCAAAGAGATAATATTAAAATATTTTGGGTGTGTTTAGAGCTGAATGTTCATATTTATATCAACATATACGTGTGGTAACAATCGAATATTGGCTACTCATGAATGTATCAATTATAATTCCAGAAAATATGCATCTATTGAAAATTAGTCAACTGAACATCACAATCAAGATTATGGTAACGCCAGTTTTCTCAAATATGAAATGAATTCAGATATATACAGAGTGAAACGAAAGTCTGGAAATGCTCAATTATCTCACAAATGGGTGGTACGAATTGTACAAAATTTTTGATAAGTATATTTCGTGATACGAAGATTCCAGATTTGACATCTGCAATGTTGCCAGATTTACCGTTCTTCTGATATTTTCACTAACTTTGGCTTCTTGAATAAATCACCCCGTATATTGTATCATTATTGAAATGTCCTCTTCAGTACGAGTTCAACTATATGTAACACTTGATATTTGATGAAGTCAGGAAGGTCTTGAATGAATAAAACTGTCAGTGTAAAATAGAATTCAAGTAATTCAATCTCGAATACTAGAATAGTGAAGTAGCCAACTTGTTCAACGGTACTTTTCCAAACCATTCTCCTGTGCATAAGACGACGGTACTGCAGTGATTTTCCAATTGTGACGTTGTGAATTAGTAAGTATAGAAAATTTTATTGATGTAATTAGGCGTATCCAGACTTTTGTTTTATTTCCGATTTTATCTTATCCGATGAGACATCCAGAAACTGAATCGATTTTCTATAACCTGTCCTCTAGATTAAGAGAAAGATATAGTATCAGACAAACTTAATATCATTTCCCCTTTGGAAAAATAACAACGCGTATTCGCTAACACAAAATTGATGATACCAAATTCATTGTTCTATTGAATCTTTGTGTTTGGTTATTGATGATCGAAGACAAGAATGCAGCAGAAAATAATGTAATGTATCAAACGTGCATCTGAGCGTCAAATTCGTTTAGAGTTTAGCTGATATAATCGCATGACCAATGTTTTGCTGTGGAAAGCTTGTTTCACGATATTGATAATCATATGAAATCCTCAAAAAGTTGTTAATTTTCCATTCACTCTCATCAAATTCATGCAAAATGCCTATGTATATTATGACCAGGTATGTGATGAAGAATACTTGTAATCGAAGAAGAAAATCTAATAGTTTGCTCATTCAAGCTATATCGTAGTTCAATGATATTGGAAGTCACTAAACAAACATTTGATTCGACATGACTGGTGAAACTGAGAAAAAACTATTCGATTTATTGGGAAGATGTGAATGAAATGTACACTTTCCCAAGTTCTTCTCTTTTTCATTTGAGGTAACCGTTACAATCCATGAATACCAAATTTTATATCAGGTACACCTCATTTCGAAAGAATGTATATGCATATATTCAATTTAGGAGGTTCAGGAAAAACTTCAATTGATGAAATATGTGTTGACCAAGATATTCTGAATATTTTATTTCCATAAGTTCAAATTCTAGTATTTGATAAAACTACAATATAACTTGATCGCGAGTAATTCATTATTTATTCAATGGTATGTGACAAATTTCAGTTTCGTGAATAATCCACTGATAATATGAAATTGTATATTTTTTCAATTAACATCTTGTGAATACCATACGTACCTTAAGTACGTCGCTTGAGTAGGGAGAATGTGTATACAAAATTTTCTAGAGATGAAGTGGATATTTTGCTAGTTTTCACACAAAAATGAAATTGGTATAATTGATGAAAGACCCCACATATGATATATTCTGAACAAGCTTGATGTACTCTACATGATGTTAACATATTTCCGTTTCCCAATGAAACTCCCTGTACATATAAAAAATGATTTAGTCGAATATTGGACCGTCGGATTGAACCATAGAATCACTACTCAGCATAAAACTAGATGAATTATATGAAATTGTGTGCATGGTTCCATTTAACTTACATGGTGTAAGTACGTGACCAGAGTCGAATGTCTAGATATAATGAAAGGACCGGTAACAACGTGTTTGTTTTTTTATAAATATCCTACTGATTCTTGCTTTCGTTGAAGTTTCAAAGTATCATCTTGGAATCGAAAGGATTTCACTCCAAGGAAGAAAAAAATCAGATTATTTTCATCTTTTTACTCGTATGAATTGTATATGACAGAATTTTCTTCCTTTCATTATATACAATTCTGTCAAATCAATGTATTCGAATAAAATAAAGAAAATCTCGAATTGATCATTTTATGATTGTTCTGATCTGTGATAATGTAAGCTTCGGCCAACATTATCTATAGTTTTATTATCCTATCATCACGAAAATTAGCATCTATATAATTTTCTTTGTTCCGAAATTCACTGATATTCTCCCATTGAGCTGATTAAAATTATAACAGCTGTCGTTGATGAAGATGAATTAAGTCATTGCAGAAATACTTAAGATTCTCATCAAAACTAATCCCCATTTCTGGAATGAACAAGATTGTGTCCTTTGTACTGTCATTTTTATGTGAAACAAAAATCCCCTTCTAATTAGTACGGATTATCTTGTACATTCCTCACCCTAAGAGGCACCTATTACAACAACAGTTATTGATGCATAGTGACAAGAGTCTTGGAAGACAGTAATTAGCTTATTTCTGAAGAAATTCATTTCAAGATAAAGAACATTCGTAATACATCAGAGGCGTAACCAAAAAATGACTTCACGTGAGAGCTAATCAATAGTCATGTTCATAATGAATGTCAAGAAAAATCATGGTTCGAGAAAAGATCCATAGTTGATTATATCACTCTTCTATTTCACATCAATATACCGAGTGAAGTCTAGTAGTCAACATTTCGAGTCTTGTATTGTTTGAGAATTTGATTATCACAAATTTTGTTGATTAATTTTTTTATTCAATTTAAAATAATGTCATGAAACAATGAAACCCTTGTCCCACAATGATGATAAAATAGTAGAGTTCAACATGCTGTTTCAGATTTGTGTAATGTAAGAAAATATTGCATGACTGAATTATCGCAAGTAAATTATGTGTTTGTAAGTATCGAAGAAGATGATTCTTCTCATCGGAAGAAATGATCTATTCGACAAATTACCCATCTTTACTCTACTCGAAACGACGTCATACGTCATATCTTACACTTCAAGTTACAGTATACTGAGTATAAAAGAAACCAGTGCTCATATTTCTCAACATTCATTTAATTATTTATTTGCAATGAAAATATCATAAGAAGTAGTGAAAATAAACAAAAAACAAATCTACAGCAAATGCTCGAACTGAGCTCCTTGGGTTAGTTGACAATATCCAAGACGTCTGGTGAATTTTTGGGTTACGTTTGACAACATATCTGGTGTAATTCGTTGAATTTCAGTTCGAATTCTCTCTTTAAGGTCTTCCAAACTGTGGGGTCGTATTATGTACACTTTACTTTTTAAGTAACCACAGAGGAAGAAGTCCATGGGAGTTAAATCTGGGGACCTAGCAGGCCATTCAATCTGTCCGCGTCGTCCAATCCAGCGATTGGGCAACGTTTCATTAAGAAAATCTCTAACTACTCGAGCATAATGTGGTTTCTATTGCAAAATAAATAATTAAATGAATGTTGAGAAATATGAACACTGGTTTCTTTTATACTCAGTAAACTGTAACTTGAAGTGTAAGATATGACGTATGTGGTATGGTTGAACTCAGAAAAATATGGGCTTTCAATTTTTGATATAAAAATATACCCTTTCAATTTGAAAAAAATATCGATGACGTCATATCTTGTAAGGTGGTGGGGGAAAAAATATTTTTTTGTAAAAAAAGATGGAAGACTGAAATACAAAATCGACCTGTCCGAGCTTTACCTCTGAAAATAATTATATCGTAATTCTAGTCTTCGGTCTGGGTCGTCATCTGAAGGTTGATGAACCATTTTTAATTTGTATGGATGGAATTTGTTTTTTTTTCAATACCCTGTGTACTGTACTTTGACTGACTTCACAGGTAGATGCAACGTGAGTTGTTGAAGAAGTAGGATTGACTATTACTTCTGCCAGTATATCAATTTTTTTCTCGTCAGAAATTTGTGGTCTGTCAGATCGTTTCGCATCATTAAAACTACCCGTTGTTCCGAACTTACGAAGAAGCTTCCTCAAATAAGTCCTCGAAACGGGGCGATCGGGAAACCTCTCATTAAAAATGCGTTCTGCTGCATGAATATTTTGTCTAGTTTCACCAAGAATTAGGATCGCTGCTACTTTATCACATAAAGCACGTACCATTTCGCTTCTTGAAGCACTCAAACGTTCGTCTCACAACAGTTTAACAAATTATTAAAATGTACAAAAATATGGATAGTACCAAAAGTTGCTGAAACAGTTAAACGTTCGATCAACAATACACAAATTATTGAATGTACAAAAACTTTACAATTACAAAAACGTCGAATCAGCTGATTTAACAACTATCCAGAGGCGGAGCTCGAATTTTGAATTTTAGTATTAACTGATTTAATTCATCACAGTTTTGCGTTTTTTCAAAAGCGAGTTGCCAAAACTGCCATAAACACAAACAAAATTATTATCATTGAATAGGTTTTTTCGATACCTTTCAAGAGAGGTGTCGCTTGCCGTAGGGTTCCATTTAAAATTATTGGTCATAATGGCCTTGTGACGTCATCTTTGACGATTCCGTCATCTATTATCCCTAGTAGGGCAGTTCACAGCCTTCAATATTCAATCAAATCCGATGAATGTCGTTTCAAAGCTCTCTCGATTCAAAGAATGCATTGAAATTATAACTACTTTTTGAAAATGCCAAGCGCCCGAGAGTGTTGGTACATGTGCCGGACGCCAGTGAAGAGAAAGAGGTCCGAAGCTGGATCAGCAAACAAAATCCGTTGCTGAAGACCGATGGGTGGATCCAGATCAGCCGGAAGGTAGAGGAAAAAGGCCAGACGCTGGCCTACTCTATTGATGAGGAATCCATGGAGGCTCTGGAGGCGAACAACCTCAGGGCCTATTACAAACTGGGGAAGGTTTTCTTCAGGACCCTGAAGTCTGGTTCGAGTGATGCAGACAAGTAAGAGTACTTCAAGCGAACCTACAACACAGTAAGGCAGCTTCAACTGTCTTATCTGAACTAATGGGTTCATTTGACGTGTCAGGTGAATTCTTCGTTTCCACGCATACTATTGAATATTTGCAATGCCAGCTAAAATTGCATGCAAATGTTGTAATCAACTATGTGACAGCCACCTTATGGTCACCTGTAGTGTGTGCAAAGACAAATTTAAGCATATCTGTGTAGATATCTCGGCAAATGAGGTTCGCATACTGAATGGCAACAAAGGCTATGATTGGACTTGTATTGGGTGTAGAGCCATAGGAAATGATTTGAAAGACCTTAAAGCTCTAATTTTAAATCTACAAAATGATATCAAGGAATTGAAAGCTGAAAATTCCCAAAATCCTAAAATGAATGGATATGATTTCGAAGACATTGTCTCTGAAATTACAGAACGCCAGAAACGTAAAAACAATCTGGTAATATTTAATGTTCCTGAGCCTGAAGTAAGCGACACCCCAGCAAAAAAATTCGAATCTGATAAAATACTGGTTACTCAAATATTGAATATAGTGGCACCAGACCGTCCAACAACCAATGTGAAACCCATTAGATTGGGCTTATTCTCAGATTCTAAAATTCGCCCTATAAAAATAATCATGGATAATGAAGAGACAGCCCAACATTGTTTACGGAATGCAAAGAATCTCAAATTGAGTCGAAACCACAGTAATATCAATATGGCAGCCGATAGAACAAAAAAACAAATGGAGCATTATAAAAAACTGAAGCAAGAAGTAGTAAACAGAATCAATAATGGGGAAACTAACTGTAGGATCAAAAACGTCAATAATGTACCAAGAATAGTTTCAACAAACTGAATGTGCTCAGCAGCAACAACGGAGATGATATTTCCATCTACTACCAAAATGTAAGAGGTCTCAACAGTAAGGTAGATATTTTTTCGCCAAATGTGAGTGACTGTGAATATAAAATTGTTGCTATCAGTGAAACGTGGCTGAAACCTGAAGTAAATTCGAATGAACTATTTCCTCCTAATTATGATGTTTATAGAAAGGATCGTAAGTTAAACCGATTGAATCTCACAACAGGCGGTGGTGTACTGCTTGCTGTTGACACTGCTATGAAGTCAGAGGTCATAAATACTCCTCAACTTGATGAGGATTTTCCTGGTATCGATCTATTAATCTGTAAATGCTATTCATCTCATTGTATTTTCTTTGTTGTGGTTGTTTACATTCCTCCTTTTCTGTCGTTTGACGAATTTAATGACTTCATTGAATCATTGGAAGGGTATGAAGTATTGCACTCTAGAAGGGTATTGGTCTTGGGTGATTTCAATTGCGCTAACTTCATAGATAACAATCCAGTAGATAGACAAACCTGCACTATCACAAATTTCTTAACTTTTCTTGATCTGCAACAACTCAATTGTATTCCTAATTACTACAATAAAATGCTGGACTTGGTTATGAGTAATATGTCATGTACTGTAACGCGTGATTATTCATCCTTAGTTAAAGAAGACTTGTATCACCCAGCATTATCTATAAGTCTCAATAAAATCTGCATGAAACAAAATAACTTTGGCACTAGCACAAACAAAACTTACAATTTCAAAAAAGCTAACTATCTGACTTTGTACAATGAATTCTTACATACAAACTGGGATTTTCTAGATACAATAACAAACGCAAACATGGCTGTTGAGCGCTTCTACAATAAATTCTACGAAATCCTAGATAGGCATGTACCAAACTACATCAATCATAAACGTAAGTATCCAGTATGGTACACAAGTGAAATCATAAGCCTAATCAAACAAAAAGCAAAACTGCATGAAAAATTCAAAAAAACAGGAAATATTGCTTATTTTCATGAGTTTGGCAGATTCAGGAAAAGTGTTAAAGATAAAACCAAAGAAGCATACGCGAGATATCTTCAGGACGTTCAGGTGCAGTTGAGAAATGAACCTAAATCATTCTGGTCTTTCATACATAACAAAAATAAAACCTCTAGAATTCCAGCTAGAATGTCTTATTGCGATAAATCTCTGGATAGTCCTCAGGGGATAGTCAATGCTTTCGGAACATATTTTGAGAGTGTATACACGATGACTGAGCCTGATCTGGAAAACATACAACTTAATATCAATTATAGTTCTGTAGATATCAGCTGTGAGCCAATTACCGAAAAAGAAATAATTGACGCTGGTAGAAAACTAAAGAATAAATTTACCTCAGGTTCAGATAAAATTCCTTCCTTCATTATGAGGGATTGTCTGGGAGCATTGACTTGTCCGTTGCTTACAATCTATAACCTAATTCTGAAGACATCGATTTTTCCCGATATCTGGAAAATTTCTAAAATTTGTCCTGTATATAAGTCTCAAGACCGTGCCTTCATAACCAATTATAGACCAATTGCAATCTTGAATAACCCTGCAAAGATCTTGGAGATCATATTGTATGGTCGCATTTATCTCGCGACCAAACATACCATCTCAGAATTTCAACATGGATTCATGAATTCAAGATCTACAATTAGTAATCTATCTATTTTTACTCAAAATTTATGTGAAACATTAGACCAAAGAGGGCAGGTTGACGCGATTTTTACCGACTTCTCCAAGGCTTTTGACAAAATAAATCATAAAATACTCTTGAAGAAAATTACTTGCTTGGGGTTCAATGATACTTTTCTTAACATCTTGAGGTCATACTTGAATAACAGAGTGCAATATGTCTCCTTCAATGGATTTTCTTCTCACAACTATATTGCGACCAGTGGGGTTCCTCAAGGCTCCAACCTGGGACCATTGCTATTTTTGATATTTATAAATGATCTCTGTATGTCACTTGATTGTAATAAACTAATGTTTGCTGATGATCTGAAACTGTATGCTTCCATTTCTGATTTAGACGATTGTTTAATTCTTCAGGAACAAATTAACTGTTTGTATGGCTGGTGTTTAAGGAACCACCTTTTCCTGAATATCTCCAAATGTAAAGTACTAACCTTCACCAGAAAATCCAATGCCGTAATTTTCCCATACTCAATTGATACTACAATTCTAGAACATGTTGATAGTGTTAGGGATCTGGGAGTGTATTTCGACAATCACCTTACATTCAACACTCACATAAACGAGATTACTAGATCGGCATATCGTGCATATGGTTTTATTTTCAGAAATTGTAGAAACTTCAATGATATACTTGCACTCTCATCTCTTTACTTCAGTCTGGTAAGATCTAAACTCGAATATGGATCATTAATATGGAATCCTATTTATATACAATATTCGACTGCAATCGAGAAAGTACAGAAAAAATATTTGAAGTTTTTATGTTCTAAAATTGATGGATTTTATCCCCCAAGGGGATGTGATTATGTGGACTTACTGCGTAGATTTGATTTCATTTCTTTAGAAAAACGCAGACATCAAGCGTCCATAATATTTTTGTACAAGCTCTTAAAAGGCGAAGTTGACTCACCATCACTATTGTCTAAAATCATGTGCCAAGATTGGAATCTAGAACAAATACCACTTTTAAGTGTAAAAGATCTCTAACAAATATTATGTCTAAGGCTCCGATTAATGTGATGTGTTGTAATGCTAATAAGCTATCAAGTATATGTGATATTTTTAATTGCAGTAGGTCTGAATTATGTAATAAAACTCGTGCATATTTATAGGTTGGTTTGGGATTTCTATGTAAAACTATGTTTTTTTTTTGTACTACTTATCTGTCGTGTCGTCACTCTTCAATTATATTTATTCATTTTGTAATTCTTATATATATATATATATATTTATATCATTATATTGCCTTGTAAATGGTTTCTGTTGGGCAATAAATGCTTATTATTATTATTATTATTATTATTTGATATAGCATTGATTCAAGAACCCTGAATTGATGGAGGCTTTATCAGGGGGCTGGAAGCGAGTGGTGGGGAGCTATTCTATTGCCGAACTACTGATCGACCTAGGGCCTGTATCCTTGTTAAAAAGGGCTCGAAAGTATTTCCTTAAACGAATTTTTGTTCTAGGGACCTTGTTGTAATAAAGTTAACCCTAGAGAAGGCGGGAACGAAGGCAGGGGAGATCTTAATAGCCTCTGCTTACTTCCCCAGTGATGCACCTACTCCCCCAACACCAAGTGGAGTATAGGAACCGATGGCTAGTTGTAGAGGAACTGGATCACAACTAGTCATGAGATGCGATGCCAACGCCCACCATCACATCTGGGGAGGCAAAAATACAGACCTCAGAGGTGAGTCGCTACTGCAGTTCATTCTAGCTAACAACTTGGATGTGCTCAACAAAGGGAATACACCAACCTTCGTGACGACACGGGCCAATGGAGGTTATAGATATAACTGTAAGTACTTATATTATCTTTCTTGGTTTCCTTTGGTTTCTTGCTCAGATCACAGACACATTAGATTCGAAATAACGGGCATTAAAACCCAAACTTCAAACTATAGGAATCCACGCAAAACTAACTGGGGAGCCTATAAGGCAGACCTAGACATGCAATTGTACAACATTCCTAGCAAAATTGATAATACCATAGAATTTGATGACATCGCGGAGCAAATGATTGACGCGATGGTTTCAGCCTACAATTCAAATTGTCCTCTGATCACAAGGAGTTACAAACGTAACGCACCATGGTGGTGCAAAGACCTCGCTGATTTGAGAAAAAAGATTAGACGCAAATTTAACCAAGCTAAGAGTAATGGAGAATGGGGTGGATACAGAACCATTCTAACAGACTACAACAAAAAATTGAGAAAACTTAAGAGAGACTGCTGGAGGAAGTACTGTGAGGATATCGAAAATACCGCCGCAGGTGCTAGAGTTCAAAAGGTACTTTCAAAAGGTCCACAAAGTCCAATCGGAGCAATAGTAGGCTCTGATGGAAAGTGCACCCAGGATGAAAGAGAAACACTGATGGAACTTTTCAGAGTTCACTTTCCCGAATCCAAGGTAATTGACGACGCACCTGTAGCACAAAGACCGCTTTCTCCGGTAACTCTCAACAGAAGAGTGACTAGGGAAAACTGGGCGTGTGCTGAGAAGATAATCACGTGGCATAAAATAAAATGGGCTATCAACTCGTTTGAACCATTCAAATCTGCTGGACCCGATGGCGTTTATCCCAGAATGCAAGAAGAAGGGCCAGAACTTCGAAAACTTTGTATGGTACTAAGAACCAGTCTTGCAATGGGATATGTACCAGAAATATGGCCTAAAGTAAGAGTCGCTTTCATACCTAAACCTGGTTAGTCGGAATAGGATGGGGCGAAAGTATTGATTGATTGATTGATTGATTGATTGATTGATTGATTGATTGATTGATTTTATTGGTCAAATTATTACACCTTAGTGACCTATAAGCCTAATGTCTTTCATACTGAAAACGTTAGTAAAACTTCTCGATAGGTATATTAGGGATGAGGTGCTTGAGAAGAAAGCTCTGCATAATGACCAATATGGCTTCAGGAAAGGAGTCTCCACTGAGACCGCACTACACAAGCTCGTTAAGAGAGCAGAAAATGCGCTAGAGAAAAAGGAAGTGCTTCTATGCACATTCCTAGATATAGAGGAGACATTCAATAACACCCATGTAAAATCCATCACACAAGCTCTCGCTCATCATAATATCGGGGAAACTATTAATAGATGGATCGAGAATATGCTGAAGAGCCGTGTGATGAAAAGTACCATCTCTGACACTACACTGCAGGCTAAAGTTACAAGAGGGTGTCCACAGGGCGGGGTTCTGTCACCGCTTCTGTGGAGTCTTGTTATTGACGGACTGCTGCGTATTCTAACCAAAAATCACCACAGCGTACTAGGCTTTGCAGATGATTTGGTTATCATGGAACAGGGGAAATTCAATTCATCATTAATGGTCAATGTAATAAGAATATCAGTAGAACACGCAGAGAGTTCAATGAAAAGCATAAAGTGATTTACCTCGAATGAATTCGAGGAAATTCATTAGATTGAAGAGAAATTTCGAAATGTTTTTGAAATCTTGCTAGATTTATTAATACACATGTTAGACTTCGATACTTTCAGCTTTTCATGATGATATAAGCATTTCAAAATATCTCTTCAATTCAATGAATTTTCTCGAATTCGTTCGAGGTAAATCAGCATACTTTTCGTTAAACTCTCTGCATGTTCTATCAATATTCTTGTTACATTGACCATAAATGATGAATGAATCCATCAAAACCATGTTCAAGTAATTATTTTCTTCCATAGTATTTTTACACCCATGCAACTTGAATACAGGATGACAATGTTAGTTCTCTGTCAGAATGAAGTTCATAGCCTACTATTTGAAGCACTATTCAATATTCATTTTATTGAAAACGAATTCATAATATAAGTGATCGTAACTAAAAAACTGTTCGAGATAGGTATAGGGAAAGTATAATCAATTGAATTGGAGAATGTTATAGCTTTTCAAATAAGTGATAATATTGTAATGGAATCCAGGAGAATTTAAATAATCCCCCTGTATCACATGTTTGGAAGCTCTCGAATATTCTAGAATAGAAGAAGATGGAATATCCTGTGAGCAGTCTGATGAAGAGAGATGAAAAGATGTGACAGAAGACTGACAGTTCTAGAACATTCCAGAACAGATGTAAAACATATAAATATCGAGCTTCCAAACAACGTTAGTTAGTACAAGAATTGAACGCGACGTAGTTACATCGTTGTCGATATAAATAGTTGAAATAAATAGTTTGTTGGTGTTTGTACGTGAAAATGAATAGTTAATCAGTTGGAAATCAGTCTGTTCTCTACTGGAACCCACGAAAAACGTTACAATTGGTGTCAGAAGTGGGATATTCGTGAATTAATTGGACTTTTGATCATCTGAAGTGAAAAGACAGTGACAATGAAGAGACTCAGTGAATTGAGGGTGGCAGACTTGAAACGAGAGTTGAAAGAAAGGGATCTCGAGACCACAGGGACGAAAGCGGTGCTACAGCTTCGTTTGAAAGAGTATCTGATTGAAGACCCAGAAACTTTCATCTTCGAAGAGCCTGAGGACAAGATTGCGAATCAGATTTCTGCACAGCGTGAAGAGTCAACGGCGTTTCGTGAAGACATTGTGAAACAGATTTCTGCACAACGTGAAGAATCATCGGCTCTTCGTGAAGAAATTATGGCACAGCGGGACAAGATCGTTAACCCAATGATTGCTCATCGTGAAGAAATTTCGGAACAGATTTTGGCTCAATCCTTGGAACTTCGTGAAGAGTTTTCAGTGCAGATGGCGGCTCAGCAAGACAAAATGGCGACTCAGATTACTTGAAGCAGTTCGAAGCAGCTGCAAAAGCCAATGGATGGACATTGAAGGACATGGCGGTGGCGCTCATAGTTGCTCTACGAGGGGATGCATTGAATATATTGCAAACCATCCCAGAAAGTAAAGCTGACAGTTACGAACATCCCATCAAACGCCTCAATATGCGATATGGTCAAGAACATATACAGCAGGTATTCCAGTTACAGATGAAGAATCGTCGACAGAGACCCGACGAGAGTCTACAGGAGTTCGAAGCCGACGTAGCCAGATTGTTTCATTGTGCATATCCGTCAGCTCCGGAGTCTGTTATGTAATGTCTAGCTGTACAGACATTCGTTGATGGGTTGAGAGACATGGAAATGCAGAGGACCGTACGTTTGTCTCGACCCAAAGACCTCCCCGATGCACTAGCAGCAGCGTTGAAGTTCGAAGCCGCAACAGAAGCTTCCCGTGAATCTGCTAGAGTTCACAACATGAATGACGACGGTAACAGCTCACTGAATCAGGTATCTACTGAAGGCCTACTCGATGCCATAAAAAGTCTCCTGGATCTGAAGACAAAGAAGACGGTTCGCCAGCGGAACTGTGGAGAGCTAGGACGCCCTCGAAGAGTAAGCAAACGAGCCAAGAAGTTTGCTGAGGATCGTTTGAAGATTGGAGAGACATCTATCAACAGAACTACTGTTGTGAGCGATGATTGGTTACCTGCAGCAGTCCGACAAGAACAAGAGAAAGATCCAGAAGTCCGGAAACTCCGAGAATGGAAGAAAGCAAATCGTCGTCCCAATTGGCGAGAAGTAGCACCAATATCACAAACCTTGAAGGCCTACTGGGGTCAATGGGACTCCCTGGTTGTGGAAGATGACCTGCTGAAGAGGAAACTGGAAAACGATGATGGATCGGATCATCGAATGCAGCTAGTGATTCCTAGGAGTCGAGTACCAGAGGTGCTGCGCTACATACACGATGGAACTTCAGGAGGGCATCTGGGAGTGAATAAGACTCTACAGAAGGTTCGTGAGCGGTTTTACTGGGCGAACTACAGTGATGACGTTCGAAATTGGTGGCGTAAATGCACCGTCTGTTTTGCCAGTAATGGACCGCATCGAAAACCAAGAGCTCCTATGAGACAGTATAACGTGGGTAGCCCTTTTGAAAGAATTGCCCTGGACATCGCTGGTCCATTTCCGGTTACTGATGATAGAAATAGATATATCCTAGTTTGCATGGATTACTTCACAAAATGGGTGGAGGCATATGCGATTCCTAACCAAGAAGCCGTAACCGTTGCTGATGTCCTGTTGAAAGAATTCATCAGTCGCTACGGGGTACCAATGGAACTCCATTCTGATCAAGGCCGAAACTTTGAGAGTGAAGTATTTCGGACAATGAGTGATAGGTTAGGAATCAGGAAGACTAGAACCACGCCATTACATCCCCAATCGGATGGAATGGTGGAGCGAATGAATCGAACCGTTGGAAAGTACCTCTGCAAAGTTGTTGATCAACACCAACGTGACTGGGACCAACATCTACCCTTCTTCTTGATGGCCTACCGATCAGCAGTACAGGAATCTACAGGACAGACTCCAGCAAAGGTACTGTTTGGGCGAGAAATGAGGCTTTCTTGTGACCTGGTATTTGGATGCAGACCTGGTGAGGATGTAGCAGGTGAAGACTACATAGCGAACCTGAGAAGAAAGATGAACGATATTCATGAATTGGTTCGTTCCAAGATCCAAATATCCAGTGAACGAATGAAGGACCGTTATGATATCCGGGCTGAAGAAAACTTCTACAAAGAAGGTGATTTAGTGTGGCTCCACAATCCACAGAGGAAACGAGGGCTCTGTCCTAAACTGCAGAAATCATGGGAAGGACCCTATTGCGTGAAAAAGAGAATCAACGACGTTATCTACCGCATCAGTAAGGTACCCAACGGCAAACCCAAAGTCGTCCACTTCAATAGACTGGCACCTAAGGAACTTCAGATCAATCAGTGAGGCAGATTCAGGTACAAGACGAGGACGAGCCCACTTACGAAAATTTCATGAAAACTTATAGTGGCTCGTCGAAAGCAAGGTTTGACGTGACCAAAGAGGAAAGCCGCGACCTGTTCACTACTCCTGTAGGGTATGCATTGGCTCACTGCATCGCCCAAGACCTTCAGATGTTTCGAGGGATAGGCAATGTGTTCCGGAAAAAGTTTGGTAAACTGGAAAAACTTCAAGAACAATGCCCATCTATCGGTCGAACCTTGGAAATTGAAGATAGCAGTCCTGAAGGAGTCAGATCAATCTTTTATCTGACAATCAAAGAAAGACATTTCCACAAACCATATTACAAGGACTTATGAGACGCATTAGTTGATCTTAGAAACACCTTACTAAGAAAAGGAATACAGAAATTAGCTGTACCAAAGCTGGCTTGCGGTTTGGATGGCCTGGATTGGAGAATTGTCAGGAATATGTTGGAAATTATATTCAGGTTTACCGAAGTTGAAATTCTGATATGTTGCTGGAATCCTAGGGCAAATCCAAGACAGAAAACGGTACCATGCTACTTCAATCAGACTTCACACTGCCGAAACGGAACCAACTGCTGCTTTCTCCATCATAACGAGCAAAATGCATTCCAGGAGGAATGTCTCTTAAGAAGGGGGCAATGTAATGGAATCCAGGATAATTTAAATAATCCCCCTGTATCACATGTTTGGAAGCTCTCGAATATTCTAGAATAGAAGAAGATGGAACATCCTGTGAGCAGTCTGATGAAGAGAGATGAAAAGATGTGACAGAAGACTGACAGTTCTAGAACATTCCGGAACAGATGTGGAACATATAAATATCGAGCTTCCAAACAACGTTAGTTAGTACAAGAATTGAACGCGACGTAGTTACATCGTTGTCGATATAAATAGTTGGAATAAATAGTTTGTTGGTGTTTGTACGTGAAAATAAATAGTTAATCAGTTGGAAATCAGTCTGTTCTCCACTAGAACCCACGAATAACGCAATGCAAGGTGTTCCATTCAAAAAAACGGAGTTTCAATCATTTTCATGAGTCCCTGAAAGGCACTCACTTCTGAGCCTTCCTGTATGCTGAAACTAAGATCTAGTTCATCGACAGAATACTTGATGATCTTATGCAGCTATAACCCAAATTGCAATATTTTGTAAGTTTGCATTGGGAAAAAGTTGATATTTTTCAATAGTCAGGTTTTGCACAAAAATTGGACAAAATAATTGTCATCTCGAAAATCGTGTATTGGATGTTTATAAAATATTGTTCAATTAACGTAATGAAATCAGGTACCATTTCAAAACATTCTAGTACAGCTTTTTCACGAAATTATAACAGTAAATATTGTTTATATGATGGAAAAGGTGCTGATTGTGTCCTAGTTAAGAAATACTAAAAACCAAATCAAATTGTATTATGAGAGAGTCGATTGTAAAGAGTGCACAATAAAACATCTGAAACCTATTCTCATTTTACTGATCCTCAACATGTTTCGATAACTCTAACTTTGGATATCGAGAACAACAATTATTACAATCGTCACATATAGGTTTGGGGAATTATGTGGGAAAGTTGTGAGGAATCTCATAGGGATTCCAAGAATGATATAATATACGAGGTGTTTCATTTGAAATAACAAAGTAGCGACTACTTTCTTATACAAGCGGCAACACTGTATTGATGAAAATATTTTAGACGGATAAAGCAAGTTTGATTATCCACGCTCACAAATTTTCGAAATGATCGTCTTTTTGTTCTTCAGATACGTCTAATATTCCATCCACTGTGAAACACCCGGTATATATCACTACGCCATCATTTTGATTCAAGTTTCTCCCACTGTGAATCATATCGTAACCCGGCATACAATACAGTTCTGGACTATGTAGAATCCATGTTTCAGTCATAGCAATGCAATCAATCTCCGAATCCAGCTTGAATTTGTCTAAATTTTTATTGAGATTACGAATATTATTGTGAATAATTTTGAAGTTGCAAGCGTACTTTTTAACATTTAAGACATTTTTGCACTCGAGATAATCCTGAAGAGTTTCTATTGTATCTACATCGAAATCACGGATGTACTCATCTATTTCAAATTACCTCAACTATAATGCTGTGAAACGTTTTGTGACTTCAAGTTAGCTGGGCATTTAAAGAAAATCGTGAAACTTTCCATAAATACACTACATAGGGTGATCAGTCGCATCTGCTTGTAACCGAACCCGATCGTAGGATCTTGGTCTTTTCTTTGTGTCGAGGAGGAACAGATAGATGTTTTGGTTAACTTTTTCTGATTACTAACTTTCATTGGAGTATTGTCATTTTTTTCCTCCCCACTAGGTTCTTCTATGTTAGAGTCGTTGCTCTCCACTTTGTCTTGTGGTTATTTTTTTTCTTTTCGGTCACTCATTCTGACAACTTTTTTTCCAAATTCCTTATGGAAGGTGTCGATGGGGCACTGTTTATTTTTCGCTCTTCTGTTAGGCTGTTTTCTCTGTACTCAAGTTCTTTGATTGTGTAGGCTCTTTTTTTATATAAAGTTCATTTCCCTTAATTGAGGACTTATCTGATGAATTCTCCATCGCCTTGCTCAAGTGGTTTCTGAGAATTTTATTTTGGCATTTTTGTTTGTATATGAGATCGTTTGAAATTGCAATACCTGATTCTTTCAAGTTCTTGCAATGTTTCAGGACCTCGAGTTTTTTTGAATATAAAATAAAGTCCACCTTTAATGGGTGTCCTCCTTGGTTTCTCAGTCTATAGGTATTATTCAAGTCGGAGACGTGCACCTCGACGTCCAAAAGGTTCTTGAGCTCTCTGCAAACCGATAGGGAGGAGGAATCTTCGGAATTTTCTAGGCCGAATATAATGATGTTATTCTTCTTTTTCATCACCACCAGGGCCTCTATTTTGTTTGTAAGAAAAGAGTTTTCGATTTCCAAACTATTGACTCTGTGGTTGAGTTCCTCGATTTTTAGTAATGAATTGCTTTCAGGTGCCTCCGTTTCTCAAAACCTTTATCACCTTTTCCCATTCATTAGCCATACTGCGAAATGAATTCGGAGATCAACGTCAATGACCGTTGGTGAAACAGCTCCGCAACCTTACCCCATAATTATTAACAAAACGTCCAATGGACGGAGAGACACGAACCAATTCAGACTCGACTATGCCGACTGGTATTGCTATGGAAAAAGGATAGCAAACAATATTTCCAATGTCGAAATAACGGACAAAATTGACACAACAATTGCCAACTTCAACAAAATCGTTATAGAGGCAGGAAATAAATTAATAGGAGAAACTAAACATATAAAAAATCACGAAGTGGTACCATGATGAAACGAAGATTGTTTCACGGCCATAAAAGCGTGTAACACTGCGCTAAACGTATACAAGAGAACAAGAAATGAGGAAAACAAGATCAATTCCAAGAGACACCGAGCACTAGTACGTTTGATCATGGGACGCAGTAAGAGAGACTCATGAAGAAAATATGTTCAGATTATTTATAGCAACACCAAATTCAGAGAGACATATTTAACATGTCTTCTCTCTTGAAAGAAATGTTAGAATATAGCAATAGTAAAAATATAATTCCATTTCTGTATACCTTAGATTCACTAAGGAAATTATAAATGTAATTCATTAACTTATCCTCTAATGACCCAAAGGGTTGATTCGGTTTTTTTATAAATTAAAGAAAAACAAAAAATAAACCATCCTGTGACTTTGATGAGATTTTTTTTTATGAAAACTGCATAATCAATGTAAAGATATTTTAGATGGCAACGAACATGCAGAGAGTCCAACGGGAATCTTCTGTGATTTCAGTAGTGCCTTTGACTTGTTCAATCTGATACACTACTTGACATATTGAATATTCATGGCATTATTTATGATTGGTTCAAATCCTACCTGAAAGATAGACCACAAATGGTTGAAATACCTGAACCTGGGAATTTTGCTTTCTCAACAACTGATATTAACTCACAAGGAGTGCCGCAAGGTTCAATTCTGGGGTCAGTCTTGTTTATTATTAACTAATGATCTACCTCTCATTTCAACTGATTGTTTCGAGTGGTCCAACGGAAAGTATGCACCTAGCTTTTCTCCTTAGTTCAGAATTGAAAGCAAAAATGCTCGGACACATGGAGTTTGCTTTTGAGGGGGACACGTTTTATACATATTCTTCAACCTGTGCCTTAAACGCCCCAGCTAGGGGGTGTCACAACCCTAAAATTTCATATGGAAAGTGGGGTCGAGTTCATTTGAACGAGCACAAGATTACCTTTCTAATGATACCCTATTTGTTGAAAATTTACTCGAACAGTTAATGCGAAAACGGCTTTAAGAACATTAACCCGATAATTTTCGTATCAATGGAAAATACAAATAAGTTTCGGTTATTAGGAATCAAAAGTATTTTCAATTAGTAGTACTTACGTTTCAATGATTGTTACTTGTAACAGTGCTTTCTAAAAAAAGTAAACAAGCTGTTAAATTGATTTATTGAAACGTTACTTCAACAAGTGTTCAAAATGTGACCCACTTGCTTCCATACAATAATACAGATTTTCTTCCAATCTATTTCTAACATTCATATCCGTTGGCGAAGATCTTCTATGGACTCGGGCTTCGTAGCAAAACATTTATTTTTCGAGTGTCCCCATAAGAGACTATTCTAAAAATAACAGTAGTTATAGGCCAAGAAAAGAGATTTTCTCTAGTATTCAGTTAATATGACCATTGCAAGACCAGCGCAATAGACTGTGGAAAAGTTTCCAGCAAAGGTGCAATTTGAAGCAAAACAGTGCTCGATCGTCCCATCGCAACCAAGGAAACAACAAAAAACCCCAACATCAGATGAGTATTTTATTCTCGTTTCAAACAAGAAACCAACAAAAAACACCTGATAAGCTTCAATTGCAACAAAAAAGGATGAACGAACTAGCAGATATATAAACATTTGATTCAATGGTACTCCAGGAAAAATTGGCATACCTTATTAAATCCACAGAGGACAGTTTCTAAGATCTGCACCAAATGATAATGAAATTGAGGATGAGTTTTACTTCGAGTATGACTCGTGCAAACGGCCCATCCACATCCTGAACTGACAGCATCAGAAAATAAATGTATGCAACTAAAAAAGAGAGTTCTGCTATTTCTTTGCAATGACTGTAACAGTGGACTCAGACAAATACCCCAAATCATCAAATCTATAGCCGAAATGCAATCCGAAATCGACTCACTGAAGAAGCCCTACCCAAGACCGCTCACTCAGTAGACAACATATCACAAATGAACGAGATAATCACGAAAATTTCGAAACGCGAATCTCACAAGAAAAACGTCATGTTGTTTGGAGTTCCAGAGAGTCGTGCAGACAATGTTGCAGACAAGGAACTCAGCATGGAAGTCATCAAATCCATTCAGCCAAATACTAAACAGTACTGAAATGTTTAGAGTAGGACATTTCGATCGAAATCAAGAAAATCGAACGATTCAAAAATATTACCAACACTTCTGACAAGACTCCTCTTCAAGCCCAGCAATATCGTGAAGTCAAGAAAACCCTGAATGACCGCATAGCCAAAGGTGAAGATTTGAAAATTAAGTATGTATATGGTGAACCGAAAATTGTGAAAAAACCTCTAAGGTTGTCTAAACGGGAACCTTCAAGCATGCAATGTTACAACCAAAACGTCAGAGGTCTCAACACAAAAACCCACGAATTCCTCAGATCCTCATCAGCATTCGAGTATCACATTATCGCTATAACAGAGATCTGGGTGCAAGCCAATATCTCCAGCTTCGAGCTGATCCCCAACAACTATATGCTGTGTCGAAGTGATAGAAAACTTGTGGCTAATTCAGTCTCACGTGGTGGTGGTGTTAGGTTGGGTATTAGATCAGACTGTGAAGCAGTAGAAATAGACCTGTCAGAATTCCGCGCAAATTTCACCGCTATTGACATTGTAGGTAGTAGGGTACTATTCAGACACATGGCATTTTTCATATTTGTTGTATATATTCCTCCCAAAGTAAACACACTCCAGATCCAAAGTGTCTTCGCTACTCTCGAATCCCTTGACTGATATGGCAGCAGTATGTTGATTCTAGGGGATTTTAATCAACCCCACTTGTCTACCCCCGATGCAAATATTTTTAATATCAATTTGACAACCATAAAGCAATTCAACAGCTTCTATGACCTTAACCACTTCAATACAGTTTAAAATCATTCGGGACGTTTGCTGGATTTAATATTTTCAAATCTAGAATGCACCGTTTGCCATGATGATCCACCCTTTGTCCCAGAAGATGGATACCATCCAGCTTCACTAATCGAAATAATGTTTTCCAAAACCAATATGGCAATATCTTACAACAAAAATAGCACTAGTTACAACTTTCGTGAAGCCAACTTTCTCGAATTATACGACGCCATCCTCAGTGCTGGCTGGTCATATTTAGACCAGTACTCAGATGTAAACTCAGCTTCAGAAACCTTTTACTCAATCATTTACTCAATACTCAATCTATGGGTTCCCACTCGATACAACTTCACAAGCAAATACCCTTCCTGGTTCAACAAAGAAATCATAAGCGAAATAAAGCAGAAACACAAACTATTTGAGGAATTGAAGAAGAAACACTCTGAAAAGGACAAACGACAATTCAAATACTTTCGGAAAACTATAGAATCTGAAATATCAATTGCATATAAACAGTACAGATCAGCAGCAGAGAACTCAATCAAGACAGATCCATCCAATTTTTGGTCATACCTTCAAAACAAGAAGGGAACCTCAAGAATTCCTGGTATCGTTTATTACAACGATACTGAATTAAGTGATCCACCTAGTATAGTAGACGCATCTGCTACCTCTGACCCTGCAGCCGTTACAACAAATACACCGACCAATTATCTAACTATCTCTATCAACAAACTGAAAGCCAAACTTACATCTGGTCATGATTCTATCCCAAGCTTTCTTGTGAAAGACTGCCCCGTAATCTTAGCCAAACCACTCTGGTCCATCTTCAACCGACCAATCACACTTCTCTCCAACTATGCAAAAGGCTTCGAGATATGTCTTCACCACATCTTCACCCCAACCTAAGAAACATAATCTCACTTGAGCAACACGGCTTCATGAGCAAACGATCTACCGTCACAAATCTCAAGTGTTTCATCCAGTCAGTGAGTAACGCTCTCGATAATCATTCCCAAATGGACACCATTTACACTGATTTGACGAGCTGGATCATCATCTTGAATGAACTTAACCTGTATGGCTTCAACACAAAACTAATTAAGCTTTTTCAATCGTACCTACAACATCCTATTCTCTTTGTTGAATTCAGAGGTCACGAATCCCACCGATTCATAGCTTCAAGTGGAGCTCCACAAGGAAGCAACCTAGCCCCTAGTATATTACAAAATGATATTCATAATCTACACCTTCGGTGTACTGCGGTGTACTGCTAATAAACTTTCAATATCAAGAAATGCAAATCTAACACATACTCCTTAAGTCAACCATTGAATACTCTTACCCAATCAATAATATCACATTAGAGCGCAACCAACTAAATAAGGATCTTGGTATTGAATTCGACCCAAAATCAATTTTTCCTGCCACTACAACAAAATATCTTCTGCAGCTAATGCCTTATATGACGCATTTGAAAAATCTAGTAGTAGAGTAGAGAGAGTAGAGTATTGCTTTCTGATATGGTCCCCACTATACAAATGGTATCAGTGCAAAGATTGTATTTCTCATTTGTATTTCTTGACTCAAATTATAAACTGTCTTGTAATCGGGATTTATCCTGTTTAGACAATGAATGTATTTTTTTTCCACAAAAAAAAGTCCAAAGGCGATAAATCAGGTGACTTGGCAGTTAATCTAGCACAACTATTATTTTGAAAATAATTTAATAATATCAACTCGTTCTGTAATGAAATGAACCATTTTGTACAGTGGAATTCAAATGACTCCAAAAGCAACCAGACTGAATCAATGGAGGGACTAAAATGAAAATTTGTCTACATTATTTTCCTACACTTATCTGCATTTTTTTTTTCGACAAAAAAATCGCAAACGATAAATGGAGATTTTTTGTGATAAAAAAATTTACATTGAAATGTTGCTTTCGGTAAAATAAAGTAATTTAGAAATGGTTGTAATTATTCTGATTCCTAATAACCAGAACTTATTTGTATTTTTCATATCTATATCATTCAATCTATTCATATTGTCAAGATATACATTTTTCAAAATCCAATTCAGTAAAACACCAAGTATAATTCTATTCCAAATTCAATTTCATTATTGTTATAAATAAATCACATATTTACAAGTCCATGATTAAATTAGGTCAGTAGAAATTATATTATGAAAAGTATGTTATCACAAGAGGAGAATAACTAATACAATTTTGCTGATGTTGCTGATTCATAATCATAGATTTGATAAAAGTAATTGAAGACGGTTTTTTCGGAGAGTCTTCGGGGGGTCTCCTCCTGAAGACTGAGTTCTCAACATTTTCGTGTATCTTAGGGTGAGCATTTATATTTCTTTGTATTTCTTTGTATCATTAAATCTCTCTTGAATAATGTACCATCAAAATTATCATTAAATTATATGTTTTGTTTTGTATTTAATTTTGTAATTGAAATCATTTAATTTATATTTCCTGAGTACGACCCAAGCGACAGGGGTGACCCCCAAAAAACACCCCTGTACGCGACATATGGTGGAGGCGCCGTAGCTCAATCTCGTAGGTTAATTCTTCATAATTAACCTAACTTAAGAAGACAAAATAATAAAATTATGATGAGAATAATGTTAGATTTTTTTGTTGATTCATTGCTTCGATACTGATACTTAGTCAAATCTTTCATCTAATTTTAATGGTACCAAAAAATAATCAATAACGCTATAGTTGTGAAAAAAGGGATAATCCAAAGTTGTCTAAATAATCCATTTCATTAAAGTCACAATGAATCAAAATAACATTCGAAATAATAAATGCTGGAAATTTTCATCTTCAATTTAAATAAACGTGAATAATATCTTGTTTCAAATCAATATTTTCGAATAACTTAAAGAATGGTGCGAATTGAATAAGTTTATATTTTCTTAGAAAAATGATGTATTACATATCTTAGAAATTTCGAATAGTTGCCAGTTCAATTTTTTTCCAATCTTCTCAACTATACATGTATTTGAATTTTATTTCGAGTTTTCAAGGAGAAATATCAATTATTTAGGGTGTTTTTCCAAAAATTAATTCACGAGCTCACATTTCTGTTCATAAAAAATCAAAAAGATAGTAGGTGAAATGGGGAGAAGATAAAATAATATTTGAAGTTGATTATCAAGATTTCGTAACTGCATTATTGTTTTCAAGTCGCAAATAGTACCTTACTGATTATGGTAATAGTTTTTCAATATAATTACTGATGAATGTATGTTTTGTATGAAATGAAATATTGTCGATACCGCGTAGTTAGCTTGAAGTTGATTTTCGACTAGGGGAGCGTGGAAGATGCCAAAATAGTGATTGGTGAACGCTTGCCCTAGGTCAAGGTATAACACATGAGTAGTGTTATGTAAAGATGAAGTTGTTGAGAATTAGGTGTTGATTTACTGGGAAATAGTAAATGTTCGTCTAGGGGAGCGTGAAAGATGCCAAAATAGTGATTGGTGAACGATTACCCTTAGGTTATAGTATAGCACGGAGTAGTGCAATGAAGTGGTATTTTATATTCAAGTAATGCAATAGAACAACGTTCTGAGATAGTTTGTGAGAATTTTAACAAATCAATGAAGTGAGGCACTATTTGAAAACTTTTGAATCAATCAAGCGGAGGAAGAAGCATATCGATGGCTTAGTATGAAAACCTCGTATATCAATTTTTTTCAAAAATGACATTTTTGTGGTTTAAGATAGAAAACCACGTATTTTATATAAGACAGCTGTTAAAAAAAAATTATCTAATTAGTTCAAATCAAAAACATGTAAAAAAATTAAAATCTTTCTAGGCAAAATAGCGCAGAAAATCAGTTTTTTGTGTCTCCTGTAAAATTTACATTTTGTGAGATACGAGGTTTTCATACTAAGCCATCGATATGGAGAATTGATATAAGATAATTTCAATCCTGATTTCACTTATTCATAAATGAGAATGTCTATTTTGTTATTTTGATGTTTTATAGTCTATAAAAAGTGAGTTCCTGAGTTGAATATATTATTTTTTTCGAGTGAATTCGAGGAATTGAACTGGTAGAATTTATCAGAGTGAAAAATACGTAATTTACAAAAAATTGGATGAATTCAAATTTTAAGTGGAATAAAGCATTTATTGAATTATGTTATGGAATTTACATGAGAAATATCTGTTTTGAAAACTTGTTGTATGTTGGGAATTATATGTAATGGTATTGACTTTCTGAAATACATGTTATTCTAGAAAATTTGAGGGTATTTGGAAATGTTTTTTTTTCATCGGGACAGCTGATTCGTACTTAAGATTGTTTTTCTCTTTCTTATTTTCCATGTAACGGTACACACATAACACACGAGATCTCAACGAAGATGGATCCACCAGAGCACGGACAAGGCAAGGTAATGAGGAAAAATGAAAGGAAGAACCAGGGCACAATGTGGAGACCTATGTAAAACCGAACTCCTGTGGGGAAGAAGAAAACGTCTGCAACAAACTCTGATGAGTTGATTGTATCACTATTTCAGTACATGGATGGGGAACCATGCTGGATGAACTGAGTAGTTTGGCCGTCCCATTCATTGACTTCCTGAAAGTGACAAATTCATCGAAAATGGTATTTACTATGAGTCGATATTATTCACCATGTCGAGTTGCAATTATACATTCAAGTAAGACCCAAGAATGTGCTGACCGAAGGATAAAAAGGTCATGATCAAGTTCAATTCTGAAACTGCTGATCAACAATTGTGGAACAATCCCGGATAGCCCAATGAGTAAGAATACGAGATCGTCTTCTCAAAGAAGGACTTTCGACTTTCAATTGAAATTAGGGTGACAGCTGAAACAGGACTTCAAATCTCCCACAGAACTAACAGGAATCTGCTTCTCCGCATTGTATCCAAAATCTGCCTCATCTAGGCATATCCCAGGACCGGAGCCAAATATAATCGTGCAGCCAGGAGTGGAAAAAATGTGTGTACCGAAGACTTAATGAATGTGGATAGGAAAACAATGTAGGGTATCAATTTGAATTTAGGAATTAGCTGATTGATAAAATTCTTGTTGTTATTAAAAGCTGGGGGCCAGCTTTTTCGAGGAAGGGGCATATGTCAAGATATACATTTTTCAAAATCCAATTCAGTAAAACACCAAGTATAATTCTATTCCAAATTCAATTTCATTATTGTTATAAACAAATCACATATTTACAAGTCCATGATTGAAGTAGGTCAGTAGAAATTATATTATGAAAAGTATGTTATCACAAGAGGAGAATAACTAATACAATTTTGCTGATGTTGCTGATTCATAATCATAGATTTGATAAAAGTAATTGAAGACGGTTTTTTCGGAGAGTCTTCGGGGGGTCTCCTCCTGAAGACTGAGTTCTCAACATTTTCGTGTATCTTAGGGTAAGCATTTATATTTCTTTGTATTTCTTTGTAATAATGTACCATCAAAATTATCATTAAATTATATGTTTTGTTTTGTATTCAATTTTGTAATTGAAATCATTTAATTTATATTTCCTGAGTACGACCCAAGCGACAGGTGTGACCCCCAAAAAACACCCCTGTACGCGACAATATCTAAATTATCGGGTTAATGTTCCCAAATCCGTTTTCGCATGAACTATACGAATGAATTTCAATAAATATTAAATATTCGAAACATAATTGTGTCCCCCTCAAAAGCAAAGTCCACGTTTCCGAGCATTTTTGCTTCCAATTCTAAACAAAGGAGAAAAGCTATGTGCATACTTTTCGTGAACCACTCTGTATATCTCGCAATTCTATGTCAGTAAAAATAATAATACTGTCGAAACCATAGATGATGTCAAGTTTCTTGGAGTGTGTTCTGATTCTATTTTATAATTTGGATCACACTGAAATAAATAATGTAAAACCTTGAATTCAAGATGTTAAGGAACTTAAAGAGTTTATCATGCCTGAATCATTTTCTCAAATTTTATTATGCAGAAGTTAAATTGTCTTGTTGGTTGTTCACCAGATCATTCATGTCGAAACCTCTCCAAGGAGCATAGAATTTTGACAGTTGGGAATATTCATTTCCGAAATATTGACGTATATTCATCCGAATCCGGATATTTACTCAAGAAATAGCGATACACATTCACACAATATAAGGAAAAAAGAACATCTAGAAATATCCGAAAGATCTCCTTATACAACTTGTTCCACAGAAGTTGAAAAATATGACGTCTCGGAAATTCAAATGGAATTCCTAATAGATGTATGTCCTTACACGATAATTCATTGATTCTGGTTTTATTTGTGAATTGTCCTCCTATATTGGATTTTTTTATACACCAGTTCTGTAAATACTATTTATATTTGAGAAATGTATTTTTTTTGCCTGTCCTGAAACTTATAGAATAGAATAGAATAAAACTTTATTAATCCATAAAATACCATAGTTACATGGTGTTGGACAAGTCAAATATAAAGTATCATAAAAAGATATTTTTCAATCGTTCAAGGATTTTGGATGTAGCTGGTAAGAGTGATATTTGACGGTAGTTATCTATGGAATGCACATCACCTTTTTTGAAGAGAAGAAAAACATGGGCGACTTTCATCAAATCAGGAAATGTTCCGGATTGTAACGATAGGTTAACGAGCCATGTTAATGGTGATAGAATGGCGTCAGCAATAATTTTGATTATTTTTGGGGAGATGTCATCAATTCCCATAGAATTTTTATTTTTTGAATTTTTAATTATATTCAATATGTCATGCTCATGAATGCATGTGCATGAACTAGCGATCTCTGAACCAAAAAAGTCTGTGATTTTTTGGTGGCAGTTCGAGGTAAAATAAGATGCAAAATTGTTTGTCAACTCCTTAGCGTTAGAAATTATTGTGCCATTGTCATACAAAGAAATTGCTTCAGCCGAGTTATTATTTCTACCTAGGTTTTCATTTATGATTTTCCAAGTTTCTTTAATTTGATTTTGTGAATCCTTTATTCTTTGTTGATAGTAATTATTCTTAGCATTTTTTAGTTGAGCTCTATATTGTTTTTTCTTTTCTTTGTAAACGTTTTCAGCATTGTCCAAATTAGTGAATGACATGTAGAAGTGAAGTGTGTTCAATATACCCCTACTTTCTGCTAAGTCGGATAAATACCATTTTTTTATTGGTGGAGTTGTTTTCCTGATTTTTCTAATTACTGGACAACTAGCATCAAAACACCATTTGACATTTGAAATAAATTCCATATAGGCCTCATTTAAGTCTGACACGTCGTAGAAGTGAGTCTACTCAATTTTATTCAATAGATACAGTAGATGACTTATATTATCAGATCTTAAATCCCGTGTGGTATACTCATTTACGTTCTCAGAATCAATTGCTATTGGAGATAAATCTTCGCCTTGAAAAAGGTGTGCAAAATGATCGCCTAAGTGTGCATTTACTACATCACATTTAAATGAGACAGTAGAAATATTCGTTACCAAATAGTCAATTGTGCTAGTGTATGTAACACCATTGACATCAGTAAGAATACGAGTAGGCTGGTTTGTTGTTATCTCAAGTTGGTATGATTGCAAAATATCTGTTAAAATTTTGGTTTCGATAGAAATTGGTTTATCTTGGTCTATATTGAAATCACCAGTTAAAATAATGAATTTGAATTTTTGGTATAAAATGTTAATGGCGAATGTTAGTCGTTCCTCGAATATTCGGATGTCACCTGTGCCGGGTCTGTAAACTGTCAGAATGGCAACTTGCTGGTTACCAAAGGAATGACTTAGGTAGTAATGGTTTATTTCATAAAAATTTCAATCACAAGTGCAAATAAGAAGAATGAGATACATAAAGAATAATATATGAAATGGAAAAAACACAAAAGCTACAAAAAGTTCGTGTGTGATGATTTAATGAAATGATGTGAACACACAAAGTGGTGAAAATAAACACAGACAACCACAAGGATACGAATCCGTGCGTAGCATAATATCTCCGTCTATTGCCAAGTTCCTAATAGTACAAAACTTAGTTATTATCAATGTGTGTTCACACATACAGTGTGGATCAGCCGAATGGAATAAATTCGATAACGAATAAATGAGAGCGTGTTGGGAAAAGTTCTTTGGATTCTTCAGAAAATTCTAGACATAATTCATGTACAATGTCCCATACCTATCTCCAACTGTATATCCATATGTAATAGCAGTAAAATATACTTAATGAAGACTTATTGTATGTATACACTTATATTCAGATACCTACATACATGTTCATATACACATATATATGTAATAGTATTTTTTTATCAAAATGATTAAGTAATTGAAGCTATTTTATGTGATTGATTGAAGCTAGACTATAACATGTTCTGTTTGTGGAAAGTATACTCAGAGGAATGCTGAGGAGCCAAGTTTTAATTTTATTTCTAAACATTTGAGTTAATTTTTCCTTTCTCAGACGGCAGCTCAGTGAAAAGCTTGGGACCTAGGAAGGTATAGCATTTTTTGTCCTATTATTGTTTCTGTTCTGAGCATTTCAGCCTTGTTTTTTTTTGTCTTGTATCAAAAGGGTGTTGAATGTTGACCAAGGATGATTTATTTTTGTAACGCCTCAAAAGGATCGTTTTAGCATATAGCTGGTACATATTCATTAATGCCGTTTCTTGGTAAAGCTTATCAGATTGATACGTTTTTGGTTTTCCATAGATAATTCCAAAGATGCAATTCTTAATTTTTTAGGGTTATTAATCGGTGTTGCTGAGACTGCACCACACGCTATGAGTCCGTAGAATATATGACTTTTCACCAAAGCATAGTACAGTACCTTCAGATATCAAATATTTATTACATATAACATGAATTGTAGTTTTTCAATTGTGTGATTGATCTGTTCCTTCCAGCTCAAGAGGGAGTCCATGTATATACCGAGATATCGAACTTTATCAATAGACTCTATTTTTGAGTGATTGCCCTCATCACATTGTATATTGAGTTCATCATACGTAGGCAAATTTGGAGAGTATGATGTAAAGGGTAAGGAGTGTGATTTTTCAAAATTGATTGTCAATATTTTATTATTGACAAAATTCATAACATTCCGAAAGTCGTCTTCAATGATATTTTTGAGTGTTGTCCAATCAGGTGCCTTGTAAAAAATGGCGGTATCGTTTGCAAAACTTATAACTTCTTCACACAACTCTTGTTCGAATAGATCGTTTATATACAGGTTGAAAAGAAATGGCCCTAGAACAGTGCCTCGTGCAACACCATATTTTATTGTTTGATAACTACTTCAAGTTCCATTGATGTTAACACATTGTTTTCGGTTATAAAGATTACTTTGAAACAATTTTCGGGCAACCTCTCTGATTCCAACATTCTCAAGCACTGACATTAGTTTATCATGGTCGACAGTATCGAATGCTTCAGCCAGGTCGATAAAAATACAGATAGAGGCAGTTTTTTTGTCAATTGCATTATTTATCATTTCAATCAGACTAGCAATTGCATCAGATGCTGATTTATTTTCTTGATAGCCGTATTGTTTGTTGGATAAAATTTTATATTCTTTCAAGAATGAACCCAACCTTTTTTGTAGTATTCTTTCGAAAACTTTGTTGATGCTCGATTTAAGCGACACAGGGCGGTAATTTATTTTTTCAAGTTCATCTCCATTTTTAGAAACAGGCTTTATTTCGGCAACTTTCAGGCTATCCGGAAAATTCCCAGCACTCATAAACTCGTTAACACTTTGTGAGAATTTCAGATCTGATATTGTCTATCCCAGGATATTTATTATTTTTTAAATTCATCATTATTTGTTTGATTTCTGTTTCGTTCGTCTCTCATAGAAAATTGATTTACTATTTGTTTTATGATTTCCACTTCTCATTTGGCCATTTCTTGTTTAATCCCAGTGAAATGTTGAGAAAAAATTTCCGACATTTCTTTGAGTTTATTTATTGTTTTCCCATCCGCACTATTGATTTCGATAATATCTGTTTCTTGGTTTTGTTTTTTAGAAATAACATTGACACATTTCCATAAATTGTTACTTATGTTTTTGTTACTTTCTATTTTATTATTGTAGTAATCAAGTATACTTGTTAACGTCATTTACTCTGTAGTTTTCAACCAACTCTCCCCTTCAGTATACATATCTGAATATTTGCGGGTTTTGTTTAGATGTTTCCTCAGGCGTGCTGAAGTGATTTATAACGCAATAGTGGTCTGTTATATTGGATTTCAGGACTATATTACTCTTCTGGTAGATAATTTCTCCGCCTTTAATGTTTACTGTTTCTCTAGTACACTCATTGATTAAACATTTGAAACTTTCTTCTCCTAAGACGTTGAGCTATTCATGTACCATGGTATCATTTTCATTTAAGATGTTGATATTGATATCACCTATTATCATGTATAAGCCTGGAATTGTACAAGATTTCAGGTCATCTGATAGTTCATTAATAAATATGTTCAGATGTTGGACACGGTCTATAAATTCTGTTGAATAATATTGTTTTATTGTTTATATTTGTGCACAATTTCAATATATCTATTTCGCCAAGTTTCACTACTTTCCTTATACAATTGAGGTATTCTTCAGCAAAGATCATAGTCCCATCATTCTCGTTGAATAAACCTTCATTTTGAAATAGTTGATACCCATCAAGATTGATCAAAGATATATCTGGTATTTGCCATGTTCCAGTGATAACAATGAAATCAAAAGCATTTCTCATCTCCGAGAGCAGAATCTTCAGCTCATCCAAGTTTCTACTTACACTTCTAATATTCATCTGGAGGAACATGTTATAGTCCATTTTTGGAAACAATCGCTTCCATTCGTTCAATACGAAAATCTCTCAAATAATTATTAATTTTTTATTAAAACAGCACTACAACAAGAAATCGAACAGTTAGAAAATAAAGGAGGAAAATTTGTGAAGATAATTATTACTTTTTTCTCTCTTGTTCCTATATTCGGAATTCGAATATCGAAAAAAAAAACGATGCATACAACTTACAGAATTGAAATAACTATATTACAACTAAATAACATACAACTTTGAATTCCTAGAAAATACCAACTGAATTAGTAGTTCAGATCAGAAACTGAACACTAGAAATACTTAACTAATCATATCATTCGAATGTGATAATCAATAATTATTCAATCAATCTTGGTTACATAATTTCAATTTTGGATTCAAAAATCCAATAACACAAATATTCACAATAACACTATTATTCACTTACCTCCACTGTGTCCTATTGCCTTCATTAGTTTTTTAGTTTCACTACAACGAGGTAATAACTCATTATTCTTCTTTTCCATATTTTTATTCACCTAACTTGACAAAATCACAAAATATTTTGTCTCAATCAGTACACTTTACGCGATACAACTTCAAATGAATACCTCTATGTGTTAGCATCAGGACTTTCTTTATGACAAAAACTTCACATTTCTGTTTTTTACTCTAGTTTGACAACGTCTCACTTCATGGAAGAGAGAAACATTGGATATAGAATTTTACACCGAATTCTTCGGTGAACGAATATACAGGGTGTCCTATTCAGAGATATTTATAACTTTCTGTTGTCTATATCGTAACATATTTCTGAATTGTGATCTGCGCAAATATAATAACTTTTAATTGAAACATTTTTTGTAGTGAGTTATTCCACTATCACACACTTAATGAGCCACCCTGTATGATATTCCTAATCAAAAAATGTTTGAAGCAGTAGTAGTGCGGGTTGAAATCTGAATTTTTGATATATTAATAATCTTCAGATATAGTCGAGGGCGATCAAAGTCATAATCATCAGCTTTTGATATAGGAAATAATTCGTTTGACGATACTCCTTTCTGAACAATGATGAACATTAAGTGGGGACACGTTACAAGTGCTTCATATATCGAAAAATCACGGAACCTGTTGTGAACCTATTTTGTGGCACAGTAAGGGGTGATTGCATTCATCAGGATGACAAAAGGCACCCCACCGAAGACGAGCTGTGACTAATCTGAGCAGAAGATTTGACAAAAACTTATTGTATCCATGGCTTAATGTTGGTCACAAGAGGGAAACGACAATAGATTTCAGCGCACAGCTTTAAGTGTCCTATGAAGCGTGTCATCTCAAGTATCGTTTGTTTCATCATTCACAATAGCAATCATATTCTCAATTTCATCACGAAAATATTGTTTCATATGATACATGAACTCCTTATAATAAACATGAACTAACATATGCTAGACGTCTATTCACAAAACGCGAGTTCATTATTTGTTTTTTTTTTAATTTTTACATCGATAACTTTTCACCTCAATAGGGAATCAAACAACATTGCCCACAGATATTTCATGACTGTATTGAATCAAGAGCTCACTTAATCGCACATGTCAACAATATCTGCTACCCTCTGTAGGATAACAACCAGCATAACTTTTTATCTCCTGCTCAATTATAAACCGCACATGAACGAATCAACCTCCATCTTTACATATCATAGAATCATATTCGACTCGTTTTGTTATGGAAATGAATTTGACAAAATCCAATATAAGATGCCTGATGAATACCCCATTGAAATTGAAAATGAAGTGATAATGTGCCTTCTTTTATGAGTATTCAAATAAGACATGCACCCTAATCCAATCTATTTTATTCATAACGCCACTGATACATTCTGAAAAAGCAGTGACTAGATTGGAGACAGATTTTGTAATCCCCCATAATATTTCACTGAGTTGTGAGGAAGAATGTACGAGAAGATTGATAACCCAACCGGATCCTTTCTATCAAAAACATTAACTGGCATGCTATGTCCCCGATTGCATAGAGTCGAGTCGACACAATTTACAACGTGTGCAAATGTTGACGGGTAATCCATCATTCGGATACTGTTTTTCCCTGGACCAATAATACCCCACACACATAACGGCTCTTTGTATGACACAGCTCATCTCCGTCACATATTCATCCAGCATTGGTGCAAGAGCTCTCTACAAATGGATTTATGATTTCACCAGAGAATCGAACGTTGGAAAAATGTTTATAATGTTGAAAATATATTTTGTATAAGAAGGAATAATTCAATCGATTTAGATCTCCTGAGTGATAATGAACATAATCATATTAATGATGTAATAATATGTGATACCAATATAATTGGATTGGATTGGAATTGAATAGGATTGTCGACTGTGAGGGAATCGTGGGCAAATATTTAATTCTAATATTCAAACTGTGAATATCACTCCTGAATTTGACTTATTTATAATAATAATATAATAATAATAAGAACTTCATTCAAACAAAGGAATCATACAACATAGAAAACCAACGAATATGTGAATGAATAAAATGAATAAAGTTGGTGAAAGATAAGTGTTGCACTTATTTCGTACCAATTTAATCAAGGGAATTGTTTTATGATTTATGTTGATTACGTTTATCATGAATATCAAATAGGATATAAATAAGATCAATACAATAGACATAATACCAGTAGAACAAAATACAATTAAGATAGATAGATAGATAGATAGATAGATAGCTCTTCATTTCCAACAGGTAAAAAACACCCAATTACAGGAAACGCTAGGAAAGAAAAAAACAATAATACAGATAATAGAATAGCTACGTACTAAATTATGTTCAATAGTAATAATTCACTCGTCTATAGGAACATTATGGGGCCGCTCTCACAGCCGCCTCATAAATGTCATTCACACTACATGAAAAAATGTCACAATGTTGGCAGATTGCATTGAAATTTTGGCACATAATAACAATTGGAGACTTCCGTAATATATTGGTGCGGTAGATGACACAATGAAAAGGACAGTGATGTCTAGAATTGACGCGAGGTACCAAAAAATCAATCTTGGACAACAAATCCTCACAAATTATATGGTTACTGATTAGTTTGTAAAGGAATTTTATAGTGACATACAATCTTCGTGTGCTCAATGATTCAAAATTGAATTGATCCAGAAGAACGGAATAGCCAATTCCTCTTTCAGGGTAATTTCCGTTTGTTTTATAAACTAGATATTTCAAAAATCGTCTCTGGACGCGTTCAATATTGGCAACATGAGTGGCATGCACAGGGTACCATATTAGTGCACCATATTCTAGTTTACTTCTCACATAACTATAATATATTGTGGTCATTGTTTGAGTATTCCTGAAATCTCTACTTTGCCTCACCAAGAACCCATACATCTTGTTGGCTGAGGAAATCATTCTGTCCATATGTGGTATGAATGTGAATTTTTGATCGAAAATAATGCCTAAGTCAGTGATTTCTCTACATCTTTTAATATTAGTGTTTTGAATTTTATATTCATGTTCAATCGTCACATATTTCTTACAGTAGGAAACGACAGAACACTTGGAAATATTCAATCGCAGATGATTATCATTACACCACTGGAAAATTGAATCAACATCATCCTGTAGATGCAAACAGTCTGTTGTGTTGTCTATTATGTTGAAGATCTTGAGGTCGTCAGCATAAAGTAATTCTGGAGAAACAATAATTTGAGAAAGGTCGTCGATAAACAAAAGAAATAGCAGGGGGCCAAGGTTAGAACCCTGTGGCACGCCTGATGTGGCTATATAGGACATAGATTTATTGCCTAAAATTATTTCCAGAAGTTTCGAGAAATTACACAGAATCGATATTGGTCGATAATTATCGATTTGAGATGGATCGCCTTTTTTGAGGACTGGGCAAATCCTCGCAGTTTTCCAAGAAATCGGATAAACCTTGTTACGCAGAATCAAACTGAACAGGTGCAATGAAGGTTCGATAAATGCGTGAACACAATCTTTGACAACGAAGCTAGGTATTTGATCTGGACCAACTATCAATTTATTTTTGATTTTTTTTGCAGCTTTAAGAATATCAAGTTCGCTGATTTCCTTGATGAAAATGCAGTTCATCATGACTTGTGAATCATTAACTTGATTTATAAGATTAGCATCAGGAAGATTATAGACACTACCAAAATAATTAGCAAAAGCATCGACTATATCCTGTGGTTTATTGAGAACGACAAGAGAGATAAGATTAATATAAATAAAACAAACTAAGATAAGTGTATGACTAGAAAAATAATAACTATAATAACTATATAATATACATTTATCAAAATCCATTAGTGAATGAAGAGTAAAAATGAAGAGTTAAAATGAAAATTAAATAGCAATGATCGAATGTCAATAGGATGTTGAATAACACAATAAAAATAAAGTACAGTGTATGTATATATGACTCAAGAGTGATAGAACGTTGGTATAAATTTTAACAACTTATGAATGATTTTCAAAGTAATTCGAAACCATGCAACGTGGATTCGAGAGCATACACTTTTTCAATGTTTTCTTGAATCTTGTTATATTCATTATATCTTTTATGTTATCTGGTATGGTATTATATAGTTTTGGTGCGAAATATGCGTATGATCTTTGTGAAACTGTTTTCAACATCAACGGTGGGACGTGATGATGTTCCCGACGAGTAGCAACTTGCCCCCCAGACAACGATCGCATACCTGATGACTTTCAACGAGGGAGAAGTATACGGTCATCAGATGTTCCAAGGATAATATGTCGTTCAATTTTCTTAATTTGAATAAAATGCCTCTTAGTTTATTTGTTACATAGGTTATGTGGAGGGTCCATTTCAGGTAAAGATCAGATATAACTCCTAAATATTCAACTTTTTTTTTGGTGAAATGTGTATGGTGTCTGCGTCAATCTTGATATCTAGTTGGTTAAAGGGGAGAGTGTCAGTTGGAGTACAGCTGAAAGGGACGTAATTTGTTTTATCGAAATTTACTGTCGATATCTTGTTATCTAGATATTTTTTATTATTTGAAACGTATTTTTCTGCCTTAGACTTTAAATCCATCCAGCATTCAGCACTATAAAAGGTAGCTGTGTCATCAGCAAAACCGGTTTTGCTGGCCTGAGTTTTTAGTGAAAACAGATCATTGATATATATGTTGAACAGTGTGGGGCCTAGTATGGATCCTTGCGGAACTCCATATTCGATCGTTTCCGCACTACCGCAGACACCATCGATCCCCACAGCCTGGAGTCTATTTGCCAGGTAACTTTCAAAAAGTTTTAAGCAATTTCCTCGAATGCCAATATCCTCCAGAGCCTGCAAGAGCAAACGGTGACTGACGGTATCAAAGGCTTTCGACTAATCAATAAATATAGTTAAACACGGTTTGCCAATGATTCTGTGATCTTCTAAGTTAGGCTCAGTATCGCATCCTCGGTTGATTTTCCTTCCCTAAAACCGTACTGTTGGTTCGATAGGATAATATATTTATTCAAATATGACTGTGAGCGATTTTTTATAATTTTCTCAAATATTTTTGATATGTGGGTAAGTAGTGATATGGGCCTGTAGTTGATTGCTTCCGAATTGGTGTGCCGGGTGCGCTATGTGACTTTTGCAGGTGGTTGAGTTCACTTATGTCTTCCAGGTTCTCAAGTTCATAGGGTGTAAATATCCTGTTATTCAGGTGAAGTTTATTGTTTTCAATGTAGCAACTATTATTCTCATCTTGTTTGGCTACGTATAAATGCTTTCTTAGAATTTTGTTTTCCGCCCTTTGTAGTTCAGTAAGATCATTTGTGATACTAATTGGAGTTCCCTTGATCTTTAGTGTTTCTTAGTAGTGCAATTTCTTTCAAATAAGAGGTAAACTCATCTTTAACTGGACAGTTATAGGTTTTACCAAGAGGGTATATATTATTGAAGTCGCTCTCTGCCAGCTGGATATTCAAAGAGTTTTGCAGTAGTTCTATTATGATTTCTGGGGTTATGAAGCGTTTTTTTCTCTCCAGTCCAAAAATGATTATGCTATTTCTCTTCTGATTCCTCTCAAGAAATTCTATTTTCTCCTTCAGTTCTTCGTTCTCTCTTTCTGTTTTGGCAAGCCTGTGATTTATTTCCTCAACTGCTTGTATTGCCGATTTCAATTCTTTGGTTCCTTTCACGATCTCAGCAAGAAGTTGTTTGTTCGAAATGTCTATGCCGGACATTTCGTTCGGTATATGGTCACCTTTATTTATCTTCTATCGGCCTCGGTAAAAACAGCTATGTTTGGAATGCAAAGGTGATAAGGATATCGCTTGTATACGGATATTTTAATCAAGTCCCTTGTTTTAGGTGTATCAGGTTACTTTTTCTGCTGATTTTTGACATATGTTAGACAAATTCCCTCATTGACTGGTTTTGTAATTTAGGAGTGAATCAGTTGATTATAACATACCGAAATTCATATATTTACTCTGGAGCTCTTTCAGTACACTCTTATACAAATGTTTCTCCATTGATTATTCTCAAATGAAGCGAGCAAGAGTTGAGAAAATTTCTTTGTCGCAGATATAACCACTTCTAATCAATTCTCTTGAGAGCATCTTCTCTTTTGTATGGACAAGAATATATTTATGATCATAAATCAAATTCTTATTCGTGAAAGATTTTCTTCAGTATTTCATTCATAGTTTTCAAAATTTCAGTTCAAAATCCTGATGAAGACCTGAGTTTTTTGTATAAGGATCAAGACTGAAGGGCTCTCCATTCATTAAAAATTTTCAACATCGCCTTGCATATCGTCGAGCAGGAAATGGATTGCAATTCGAGCACTTATTTTAATAGTTTGTAGGTTCATTTAGTCCTATTGTCATTTTTATATATTATAACATTTTTATCAATAAATTATCTTCCATTTCTGAAACAACAACTATATACAGAAAATGCATTTTTTTCAAGGAATTGTCAAAATAGGGTATTGCCATTTGAAAACATTGATAATGACATCATAACTCGAAAAGTAATAACGTCAAAAATATGAGAACACCAAAAAATTGTGCAACTAAGAAAGAAAATAAATGTGTCTAAGCTCTATTTCCCAAACGGCCGAATCAAGCTTTCAACGAATTTGTTTCAATCTTTACGTGCTCACTATATGAACAGTAAATAGCAATTCCTCACCTCTTTTTTCCCTTTTTTTTTCTAAAGAGAGTGAAGTCATCAAGTTAATCATTATTGTGAATAAGCCATGTTACAATAACACAGAGTATACTATAGTTGTTCACATGAATAACATCCTTCAGTTTATGAATCTGATCTGTTATGCAACCAATGACAGATGAGGAATCTTGCAATTTCGCAATTGGAATGAATATCATGAAGTGCTTTCAATATTTTCGAAAGATAACTTTCCATACATAACTTTGCGATAGTGAAATGAAAACAAAGAGAGAATATAATATACATGTCTACTATTATTCATCTATCATCTGCTGAAGCCTGGTTACTCAATGATATGATCAGAATATGTTCGAACCTCACTGGATTCATGAACGTATGTACAAGATGTACAATGTAAGACTTAAAAAAAAACATAAGAATAGCAATGCTGAATATAATAAATGAATGGGTTCAATATTATCCTGATCAAATACTCAAAATAAATGAAGAACTCGAAGACACTATATGAGCTCCCTTATTTTCGCTGGCTTTTCGAAACCATTAACCCAACATCTATAACGATGAGATGATAGAATCTTATAAATCATTAGTATTTCTAGTTGACCCAAGAATATTGAAGTTTAACAACGGATGTATCATTTCTCATCTTATTAAAGAATCTAGATAGTTAATCGAATTGTTCACATGAGGATTGTGAGGATCCATATTCGTTATCAGAAGTCTAATCGTAAAATGTGAATTTTAAAAAGGAGTGAAATTGAGTGTAGTGAGATGGACGCAACAAAACACGAAATGACATCTACCAATTGAAAAGCTTTGACATAAATATGTTTAAAGAAAGCGTACTAAAAAGCTCGTGTGCTTTCACGGTCGACTGATAACTGATAATTACGTACGGGTGATCTTGAAGAGACTCGATGGGGTGCGGTCCCCTTGCAAAATAGAAGTGTCGCACGCCTACAGAGCTATACTTTCCGGCAACGCAAACGACAAATAAACTTTATACTTGGCTGGACTCGAATGTTGTCGAGCACTTACCCCTAAAAGCGAGTATGATTTCCATAAGGAGAGATCGAACACCAAAGAACGATTTATGATAGTTCGAACGCTAATGGCACAGATCACAGTTTTTCAGCGATGACTTCTGAATTTATAGTTTCATGCAAAGGTTATCTGTGATCATTCGATGTAGTTTTCTAGTTCACTCTATTTTATTACCTTCTTTGAAGAATTATGTTTCGCAATACAGAGTTGAAAGCTTGAGAGAAATAGGAATGTTCGGCAGATTTATACATGTATCAAGGTCGAAGCTCTCACATTGCTTTATATATTTATGGATATATGAAATAACCTCCATACATTCGGTCACACGATGAAATGTGAAACTTCATTAGAAGTATATTGGATAACACGGGTCAACAAAGAAAATTATTGTTTGAGGAGAAAATACATTTTTACAAGTTTTGCGATAGTTATAATAATAATATACCATTTTCGATTTCTTAGGAATTTTAATCAGTTTTAATGTTTTCAAAAATACAGTGAGATTGATTGGAGTGGAGTTTTTATATTCAGAGAGTGCCTCCAGATGGCACTCAAGTGATAAATAACGATCAGGTGATTCATACATGTCACAGAAAACGTCAAAATGTCATCGAGAAAGTGTAAATGAAGTAAAGGTTAGAGCTGGGATTTTTGTTGGTCCACGAATCAGAAATATTTTGCCGATGAACAATTCCCAAAGTTGCTAACTAGCATTCAAAAGGCAAGTTGGAACAGTTTCAAAGCAGTAGTTTCTGGATTTCTAGGAAATAATAGAGCTGAAAACTATGAAAAGTTATGTGAAAATATGTTAACAAATTTTAAGGCCATGGGCTGCAGAATGTCTTCAAAAGTACATACTGTCAGGAAGTAAATGAGGGTCACTTCGAGCGATTTCTTCGAGTAGATACTGATTCTGCTATCTGTAATCAATATCATACTGAATGGAATTGAAATTTTAATGTTCACTAATGAGCCATTGAAACTGCCATAAACACCTTTCGATACCTTTTAAAAGAGGTGTCGCTTGCCGTAGAGTTCCATTTAAAATTATTGGTCACAATGGCCTTGTGACGTCATCTATGATGATTTCGTCATTTATCATCCCTAGTAGGGCAGTTTACAACCTTCAATATTCAGTTTCCAAATTTCACTTGTTTAGTATAATCGTTCCAAAGATAAGAGGGGGGAGGGGACTTTTGAGAAGCCCTGTATGTTACATGCTCATTAAGATAAATTTCAAAACAACATGGGAGCGTATTCAGAGGAGCAAGGAAAGCGCTTTCATCAGGACATCATGACCTTTGAACAGCGATATCAAGGCCAATATAATGAAAACATGATGGGAGACTATATTTGGGGTTTATTCAGAGAAAGCAATTATGAACACAACAAAAAAAGAAAAACTCTATACTTTCAATTCATTTTCTGTTCTTTCGTAAGTAATTTGACTGGTGAAACTCGATAAAAATGATAAATACATTTACATATCTAGTTCTATCTTAAATTCAACATCAAAACCACAGATTTTGAAAATCTTGTTCGATTATTTAATTAGTTTTCTGATCACAAAAGCAAACTTTTGTAGGTCATATATTTTTTCCGTGTTTTTGTGACCTGAACTAAAGAAATTTTACACTTTTATGTCGAGATCAAATTTCGTGTTGACCCGTGTAATTCATCTAACAATATCGATGTTATTTTTGATGATGAAATGTACTATGCGATGAAGTAATCGTGGTTCAGATGAATTCATGGAATTTTGCTCTCGAAGAATTATTTATTATCTCACTTCAACCAGATATAGTTTCAGTAATATAATTTTCAATCATGCATATTATACCAGAACCAGAGGCGGATACTCGTATCATATACAAAATAATGTGTTATTGGATTTGAAAAAAATAATTATTCTCCGATGAAAAATCGTAAAATGTTTCCTGCAAAAAATATCTATTACATATGCCTAATGTTGAAAGTACATCTATCAATAAATTGTCTTCACTTTTCCATTGCCTTTCTTTCTTGCGTCACTAATTCGAACTATTAACAACAATTTCACTTCTTATATAGGAATTTATTACTGTTCTGATGGAATGAGATCAGTAGAGAATCTACTCCGTATCTATATCATTTTCTGATATTTCATTCCCATGATAATATTCTCTACAAGCACTGCTTACGAAAACATAGGCTCCTAAAGGATGCTGCTGGAATCGGCTCGAATTTTTACCACTTTATATGATGAATGCATTAAAAAATCAATTCGAGTAGCGTAGTCACAAGGATAAATATATCGAATTAGTCACAAATGATATAGTGGTCAAATTAGATGAATACCTAATTCAGTTTTTTTTTCGTTTCAAGAATGTCAGAGTTACCTATCATCTCACATCATGCATGTATTATTTCATCGAATTGAATAAATGAGAAAATGGAAGTGCAATCGAAATTGTTTCGCATCCCTAATTCATGAAGTAGACAAAATGAATATGTGTACAAAAATTCTCAAGTAATTCCTCAATGATCACTACGGTACCGATGTGTATCGTTTCCTTTCAAACTAATCTAAACTTATCTGATTCAGCGCTATAATTGAGTCCGGTATGCGATAGCCATATTCCCTCATGTCCATCCAGCCCCTATAGCGAAAGGATTAAACAAATTCAATGGAAGGCTGAAATCCATTTATAACATACTTAGGACCTGAATGTCTGAATGAAAATTCAAGGTGTCTCGATTCGACCTATGTTTGAAAATTGGTTTCACTAAATGATCCAAGGGAGAACTCAATTACATATTCCTGAATGGGAACCGGATGGTTAATCTGTTGATTAAAATTTGCCTGTTCAATCAGATTACGATGGGAGAGTCACTCCTCGGATGTTATTTTTCAGGCGAACTTTCGGGGTCTATTGAATCGCGGATCGAATGAAAGTAATTTATTTCTGTTTTGTGAATCCTCCGTTCGGGCAGTGGTCTCGTAAATATTTTTGCTGTCCACCTGTCGACCGGAGGTGATCGGAATATTGAAAGGGGAGAGAATGTGCTCCGCAACAGTTGGGACAATGGCGACAATTGAATACGAAGCTGGGATGTATGTACTCCCATTATTGACAACAGATTACTGTTTGGAGAGAACAAAACATGTTCTGTAATGTGTTAATGCTCAAATAGACACGTCTATGAAAGGCCAACCTGTAGAATATTAATGGAGACCTAAAAGGACGTGCACGGGAGGGTGAACCAAATACTTGTCGAATTGATTTATTCACCAGAATGAATAGCTCTCGCTTGTCCTAACTGATAGAATTTCGAATCGACGTTCAAAGAATACTGAATTATTCAATTGGGTCTGTTACCCAGATGGTCTTTTGGCAATTAGGACTGGTTAGGAGATGAGATGAATCGTTTGGACAACATCAAGAGAAGAATACAAATTGCCTCATGTGGGCATTCCACTCACCAAAATAATTCCTGACTAGGAATGGAAAGTTATCATCTTAATATCTTTTTCATGTTCTGAGAGTGACTGCTAGCCCATATGTTATCTTTACTTTATGCAAATGAATTCACCTGAAATGACCGATTAATACTGAATCGCAATTAGTAGAATCAATCGCGCTTCAGAGCGTGGCAGAACGTTCAAGTTGATTGCATCATTAGGTATCTATGTTAAACGCAGCGAAGACGATTTTCTACTAGTGAAAAGGGGAAGGATTCATGATATTGATAGAATAAGATTGACTAACAAACCATTTTTCAATAATATTTGATTAAATATCACGTGTAAAGAACTTTGCAATATCATCTTACCCTTCGTTAAAGAAGAAAAAACTCAACCTTCAAAAACTATGATACACGATAACATATCTATAGTTGGAAATATTCAATAAATGATTTATTACATATATTGTGCAAGCAAGTACAAAATATTCGTCATATGTAATTCTTCATATAAAATATATGTTTCTATATTTTGTATAGATACATGAGGTTTAATTTTTCTAAAGACATTATCGGCAAATACTTTCGCGAAATATTTGTGAGGGGATGCGTCTTCCTTTTGATACGAAATGCTGTTGAATAAACTCAAGTACTGATCCTTTTGTGCATAGGGTGCAATCACTCTGAGACCTTTCAAATTATTCTGATAAAAATTCAGGAATGAATAAGTGTCATCTCTCGTGGAAATCAAACAAGAAACCAACATAAAATTTTTATGCACTTCACACATTTCTTTGTCAAAAAGAATGTTTCATGAAAGAGCAAATTTCTCAGAGGAATATTCGTGAAAAACGCGATCAAAAACGGATCTGGTCTCGACAATACAATTTTTTAAATTAGTCATCGAAAGAAAAAGAATCAGTCATCCGAAGTTCCCTTTTCTTTCATTATCCAGGAAAATTCGACATATTGCCCAGTAAGTGCTGTATATCATAATGGAATTCCACTTTTGATTTGTATTGAATCTGAGACCTGATTCTTCATTTCAGTACCTTGATATCTACCAACCAAATAATTCATTAGTCTGTACAGTTATGAACATCCACTTCCGTCTGGGGGCTACATAATTTGTGTTCCTTTGGCTAATTGTTTTATTACTTCGCTGAAAAAATAACTCACCATTTCTTCTCGTATTGTGAGTATGTTAATGATACCTCAGTATTATTTTACCTTCTTTCAGAAATAGAAGAATTTTCAAACAGAAAAGTTGACGAGTATCCATTACTTGAGCTTCTGAGTGCAATTGGGGCATGATCGGGAATGAGGAATGGAAAATGTATGACTTAATATTTAGCTCATTTGTAGGTATCCTACTGGAAACAAAAAAATGATCCTAACAGGAGTCACTAGGTATCCTTGTTGAATGTTTTCATATTCTTCTATGTAGTCGTGTTCTAACAAATTTATATTCATGTCACCAGTGAATATATCCAATTCATATTCCTCAGATTCATCTTAGTATTTCAAATGCTCCCTATTGAAGATTTTGGGACAGGCACTAGGTGAGCGGTATACTGATGTTATTGATATTTTTGTCTTGTTGAAGTAATAATTTTCATACCTGTAATAGCTCCTACTTTGAAAACATATTTTCGAAATTCTAAGCTTTGTCTATTGAACATGATAATTCCGCCAAGAAGACAGTTAGTTCATCGATATTTTTTGCAATATCACGTATATTCATATGACATTGGAAAAAAGATTTTATTAGGTAGATCTTCAAGATCTTCTAGGTTGTTAGCTGAGATAACTATTGAGGTGTCGACTGCAAACATAAACATTTCACCACGATCGACAAATTCAGGCAGGTTGTTGATAAACAGTAGAAATATTAGGGGTCCAAGCACACTACCCCGAGGGGTTCCTATTCATTCCATGTTAGCTCACTATCTAATGTGACTCCTAAATATTTCACTTCTTTGGCTAGCTCAAGAGCCTTTCCATTGAGTGTCAACGAACAGTTTCTGTTCCATTTATATTTCCTGGTAAAAACAATAACCTCCGTTTTACTGGGGTTGACTTTGAGTCTGATTCTCCTGCTCCAGCTTTCTACAGTCCCTATTGCTTCCTGTGTGGTCTCCATGAGTGGAACCAGAAAGGGTCCGCGCCTTATGATCATTATGTCATTGGCATATCCCACTGCCTGCGTGCCACACCTGCTGATACCCACCAGCAGGGGTGACATGACCCCACCCTGTGGGCATCCCAAAAAAACATCTTCTTCGAGTTACCCTTATTCGCTTCCAGTTGCCTGTTCCTCAGCATGTGGATTACCCAGTCAACTAGCATTGTAGGTGCGTCAAACCTCTCCATGGCATTTTTGATGACGCCACTGCCCGTATGGTTGAACGCCCCCTCTTTGTCCATGAGAATGCTGATAGCAAAACTTCAATTTTCGGGTTGGGTTTGTATCAGCTGTTTAACCTTCATTAACCTTCAATAGAGCAGTCTCGGTAGAGAGTCCCGCTTTATAGGCGAATTGGTTCATGTGGAGTGATTTTGTCCGAAGGGTCTCGTCTCTTATGTATCTATCGACGAGGTCGGTTGAGGATATCTAGATCCGTTGCTGCCAAGGATTCCAATAGGTCGTTGCCTCTTTGGCCTCGTGCTTCGTGTTTATTTGGCGTTCGAAGCGAGCAGACGTGCTGTCTGGTCGACAATATATCCCAAAAGTGAGCGAAAACAAACAGACAAAAGGTAAAAAACCGGAGGGTTTTTTTTAATAGTATCAGTGCAGTACGGGAGTGGCAACTCGCTACCGAGTTCGTCACGATCGTTTGCGCGGGTGGAACGGTGCGCTGACTGGCCGGTGCGACCTATCAGGCCCGCCGCAGCGGAGCAACTGAAGCCGTACCGTGCGTATAGTACAGACTCGCGATATAAAGCACATACTCCTCCCTCCCTGCAAATACATACCCAACAAACAAGGGAGTTGAAGGGAGAATAGAATAACAGAACACTGAGAGAACAGAATAAGTTTTAGGAAATAAAAAATAACAAATATAAAACATAATAAACAGATACTAACATATAGATATAAAACTGAACAAAACAAACGCAGTCAACAGGGATGGAGGCTCAACTCCAGGTGCGGGGCTGGATCGAGTAGGTTCTGCCCTGGCGACGACCTCTCCCTGAGAACTGACAACTTGAATGAGGGGTCAAATATACTGAGATCGACCTCAAAAACTTTAGAGAAGAGGAAGAAATTCGAAATGTCCACAATCGAGAATCAGGTGTCGGAGGCAAGAAGGAGGCTGCGGCCAATTGATAGACAGGGTCCTTCCCCAACGGAGACCCAAATCAGGAGGAAGATAGCAAGCCCAGAAGTTGTGGCCAAGGGGTTCAAAATACCCAAAACGTGAAGGAGAGAGTATCAGCTCGAACTCCTCAAACGAATCATCGTCCACCAGAAGAGGAGTCAAAGATGACTTCATAGCACAAAAAGTTTGTGAGAAGGAACTGAAACTAGCGAGCAAGACCGTCCACGAGTTCAGCAAAAATATCTCTGTCGAGGAAAAAACTGAGACAAGACCCTCATCCCCTATACTGGAACAAGAAAGCATGGATCTGGACCCTCCAGACGGTAGAGGAGAAACAAGAAGAAGAGAAAAATCCCCTTCTCCTTCCCCAGTCGACCAGGATGAAGAATTCATGAAACCAAAGAAAACCCCTACCATAACACTCAAGCATCTGTCAACGAGAGTTCAAAATCTTCTTGCGATCAAGGTGAAGTGGGAAATACGTAAGAATAATAGACAGCTTACATAGTGCCATAGATGCCAAAGATGGGGCCACGCTACCACCAATTGCAACATGGACCCGAGATGTCTGAAGTGTGCACACAATCACCTTACCAATGAGTGCACTCTTGAAAGGAAAGAACCAGCAAAATGTGCCAATTGCGGCAAGGACCACCCAGCAAATTACATTGGATGTGAAGTATACTTGAGGAAAATGGAAGCTAAGGATACACAGAGTCACAAAAACAAATTTATCCCAGAACCAGTCCCAAGGACAGATGTATGGGAGAAAAGAACACAACAGAGGCAACTTGGAGAAGGGAACAGAACTCTACCGCCACCAATAGAGGGAACCACAGCCCAGACACTCGCCACAAATAATGAGACAGAATCTAGAGAGGTCAGGAACATAATAACAGATATAGAAAGGGAAATAAAAAGCATAACAGATTACCTAAATCTCGATGAGGTGCTCAGGGCGCTCAGGGAGCTCAACGAGCAAATAAGATCGACCAGAGACCCCTTTGAGGTGATTATGGCTTTCAGGGCGTTGTCCGAAGGATGAAAATATAACATTTTCAAGGATAAATGGAGGGCTTGAAGGTGTGCAATATTAACATAAACGGCATCAGTAACAAGATGCCAAGTTTGTTCAATTTTGTGCACCGGCACAGTCTAGATGTAGTATTAATAACAGAAACAAAGCTCAGGCCGGATCATGACCTGCGCTTGAGAGGATACACGGTTGTCAGGGCGGATCGACCAGGTGCTGATAGAGCGAGGGGAGTAGCTATCCTCATTAAGAATCACATTTCCCACAGTGTGGTCTCTCAAAGGCGATCAGCGATTGAACATGTCGGTGTGAGACTACATGGTGGGGAAATCATCTTCGCGGTGTACAACAGGCCCGACAATATAATTCAACAAGATGATCTAGAAAATCTGTGTAGCGCAGGGAACAAAATCTTGATGGCAGGAGACCTAAACGCGAGGCACCGCCATTGGGGCAACCGCGGCAATAACAAGAACGGATACGCCCTGAAAAACTTCGCAGATAATGCCAATGTTGTGATAGAATACCCAGACACCTATACGCACTACCCTTTCAACAATACGACTCCCTCTGTACTGGACATTGCCCTTATTAAAAACATAGATGTTCTGACACCGATGGAAGTGATCAGCGAGCTTAACTCTGACCATTCGCCAGTCGTGTTCAAAATAGGAGGAGAACTATACTGAGCGAGAAAATAAACATAAAACCAGACATCAACAATGAAAACATAGATGAAGAAACACAGAGTGTAATCTTTTGTGCTGACCTGAAAATTGGTCGAGAAAAATGCACTATATCCAGAGGGGATATTTCGATAGTAGTGGTTTGATTTAATGGAATGGATTGCCACAGTTGGGCCAAATGAAAATATTGAATCAACGAGCAGAGACAAAAACTACTCACCTTTCGCTGCGTAGGTCCTGCGTCGGCTGAAGTTCACAACCGGAGTAGCAATCGGAAGCTGCTATATACTGCCAGAAGAGGGCTGAAGAAGCGTTGGCGAAAATGCCAAGGGAAAATTCTCGAAATATGTTGAAACACAAAAAAAAGGAAATCGGTACAGCGTGACAATTCTTAACTGCGACTCAACTCGAGGCACATACTGTCGACACTTCCAACAGCCGGGGGCAAGTTTTTGTCTACTGCTAATTTCGCGATATTGCCAGATTTCAGATATATCAAGCAAAATCCATCAATACCGAACACAGAGGTTTGTTGACGCAATCATCGGTGCCAGAGCAGCTACGATAAGGACAACTAAACTACGAGAAGACAAGGACTATTTACCCAACGATATCACTGACTTAATAAAGACCAAAAATAACATACGAAAGAAATGGCAGAGGACAAGAACACAAGAAGACAGACAACACCTAATGAGAATAAGTCAAGAAGTAGAAGTAGAAATACGGAAATTCAGACAACAAAGGTGGGAAGAGAAAATAGAGAGACTGAAACCCTCTGACGGCTCACTATGAAAACTTACGAAAAGACTCAGAAATAAATATCACAACATGCCCACCATCGTGTGGCGTCAGAGAGAGGCAGTCTCTGACAAAGAAAAAGCGGACTTGTTTGGACAATACTACAAAGACAACATGATACCAAATGACACCACAGACGAAGATAGACAACAAACTATCACAGCATTGGCTAACTGAGTACGAAATATGCCACCAATTCCTTTATCAGGACGTAACTTAAAAGAAGCTCTAACCACGCCCAGAGAAGTGTATGAAACAATCAAACACAGCAATATCAATAAAGCTCCTGGTACAGATAAAATTGACGTGGTTGTTATGAAGAATTTGCCACGCAAGGCAATAGTACAATTGATGTATATCATTAATAGTATAATAAAGTTCCAGCGCTACCCAGACTGCTTAAGAGAAGGGCTTGTTGTACCCATACCTAAAAACAACAAGAAACGAGGGCAATCGGATGGCTACCGACCCATTGCACTGTTAAGCGTGGTCGCCAAAATAGTCGACAAAATTTCATTAAGATCAATCCAAAATTACACAAACAAACTCAAACTGATTCCTGATGAGCAGTTCGGGTTCCGCCGAGGACATGGAACAGTGGCGCAGGTGGCACGAATTGCTCATGATGTTAAACAGAATTTTAATGAATCCAAAATCTGGACTGTGCGAAAAGGGCTTTCCATTCTTCATAACGAAGATAGTGGCCTCGTATATTGATAACAGGAGAATCCAAGTGAGAATAGGTTCGGCGGTCTCAGAACGGTATCATCTCGAGGCGGGGGTCCCTCAGGGGCCATGTCTATCTCCGCTTTTATATTCTATTTACACCGCGGACTTTCCTATGTTCGAGCGGACGAGAGTAGCTCTGTACGCGGACGACACCGCAGTATACGCTCATTCGTTCATCTCGGACATTGCCAGGACACAAGTTCAAATACACCTGGATAGGAAGGTCTTGCCTTACTTCAAACAAAACAGAATAAAAATCAACAACACTAAAACCAAAGTAATTCATTTCACCAAAAAATTCACGCACAACAAAATATACAAACCAATTAAGATCCAGGATGCGGAGATACGTCACGACCCCTGGGTAACATATCTGGGAGTGAGATTGGATTCGCGTTTAACATTCAATAAACACGTTTTAACAGAGCTCCCAAGATCTTCATTCTAAATGAGAAAAATTAGAGTTAATTACTAAAGATAATCCGCAAGTATTGAGTCGTTGATACAACTGATCAACAATCGAATACAATTTGCCGCTGTGAGTGAAGTTTGGAAGAAATCCAAGAACCGTGAGGAATTTTGGGGTTATTTCAAGCAGATACGCTGTAACGTTCCCGTTGCATTCAGAAACATAGTTGCCATTTACCACGTCAGAAATCAACATGTCGAAGACAAGACAACAATCCCAAAGCATATCGGAATCTGGTTTTTCAGAGGAGTTGTTATCTAAAATTTGTAAACAGAAAGCAACTATGATTGGGAAACAACTGGAAGAGAGGTTCAAACAATTTGAAGATTCCATGAAATCTCTTATTGAGCAAGTTAACGAGAACAAATCCAAACTTCAATACCTGGAAACAAAAGTTGAACACTATGAGCGAATGAGCAAGATTAGAAACCTAATGGTTCATGGAGAAAAACAAGACGCCAACGAAACGCCTGAACTGTGTGAGAATAAAATTATAAACTTCTTTCGAGATAAACTGGAACTTGCAATTTCTCCATCCGATCTGGATCAGTGTTACCGAGTCGGCAAGGCTCAAGATGGCAAACCTCGTCCAATCCTAGTGCAGTTTCTCTCGATTAAAACTAAAAATCTCATTTTTAAGAAGAAAAAAATGCTGAAAAATTCGAATTACTTCTTAAAAGAGGATTCAACAGTATCAGCGGTGAAAAATTTGAAGTTGGCATCCGTTAAGTATGGTAAGAACAACAAATGGAGCCAAAGTGGAAGAATTTTTGCCAATATTAATGGTAAAAAAACTGTGGTGAATTGCAAAAATTTGGTTGGGGAGTAATGTACTTTCGCAAAATGTTCTTACTATATCTTTTTTTTCTTTTTATTCAATTTCCATGTATACATGAGTATTACTTATAATTTTGAATTTCATCAACTTTATTTTTCATAGCAGATATTGCGAAACGTTGGGAATAAAAGTAATTTCTTTTTAAGTTTTTCTAGTGTGGCAACAGTTCTTGTCACTCAACTTTTTTTATATATATTTTATACTAAATCGTCAGTTTTTGTCATGAGCCTATCTGTGTTCATACGCTGCTGTTTTTGTATGAATCTAATGAGGATGGTTGAGGTATTTTGGGTTAAAGCTTTTTGTGGTCTGTAAATCATTAGGATATTTTCTCTTTGGCATTTATTTCTTAGCCAATGGTATTGGGACCTGTTTCACTACCAATTCTTTTGATTGACTGGATAGTTTCATATATCAAAAAAGAAAGGGATTTGGCAATTCTCATTTGGTTTTTTTAATGTAAGATCTCTGCTTCCAAGTTTTGCTGATTTTAGGACATTCATTACTCATGAGAACTATGATGTGTTGGGAATCTGTGAAACCTGGCTAACTAAAGAACCCCCTGATTATTTATTACAAGTTGATGGCTATAATTTCATTAGAAAAGATAGAGGTTCGAGAGGAGGTGGTGTTGGTATATATATCAAATCTAACTTGAATTATGAAACTTTAGAGGTAGGTATATGCGAAGCTATGGAACAGCTGTGGGTAAGATTTAGTGTTGGTACTGTCAAATACATTTTTGGTATTCTTTATCGGCCAACAAATAAAAATTTCAATGATTTTCTCAATAACTTTGAAGATGATTTATCACAAATAGTTCCCCTATGTAACGAAATTATTTGTGGAGGTGATATCAATATTAATTTCCTTGACTTTGAGAATGAAAGCACCGAAACATTAAATAACTGTATTGATATTCTCAATTTAAAGCAAATTATAACTGAACCAACACGAATAACAAGTACAACATCCACTCCATTGGATGTGATTATTATGTCAAATGAAATAAATCCTTTGGATTACGGATGCAAGGATGTGTTTAATATTTCTGATCATCAACTCGTGTTTTCCACTTTAGATATCAACATAAAAAATAGTATTAGTAAAACATATGCTACAAGAAACTTGAAAAATATTGACAAGGACTTGCTAGAATATTTTCTATTAACTGCACCTTTCGAAGATGTATATCTACTGGATGATGCTAACAATAAAGTTACATGTTTCAATCAAATACTTCTGAATATATTTGATTCTTTAGCGCCAATGACTATTAGGAAAATGAAAAAACCTAGACCACCATGGCTTACTGATAATATAAAGCTTATGATGTCCTTACGAGATAAAGCTTTCAAAAAATACAAGAGAACTAAAAACGAAAATCACTGGCAATATTATAAGGACCTCAAAAACCTAACCAATAAATAATAATAATAATAATAATAATAATAATAATAATAATTCGTCTTTATTTCCTCAAGTGATTATTACAAAGTGATAAGAGGCACAGAGTGATAAGGGCATCAGGCGAAGTTCAGCTAGGAGCTATTCTTACACTTAACCTGAGCATGACTTATATTCTAATCCTAATATTAAGCCTAAACCTAAACACTCATATCTAGCGTTACATTCATATGTTATCGTATATATCACATGGAAAAATCAATTTAATAAATTACTCTTAATCAATTTGCGGAAATGCGATGCATGTGATTCTTTGAGCTCTCTTGGTAATGCATTATACAGTATAACGGAGTTGTAGGTGAAACTTCTCCGAAATAGAGACGTGGTATAATGAGGCATTGTTAATGTAAGTTGGTGTCTAACATTTATAGAGTGGACATTATGTCTAAGAATGAGCTTTTCCCTAAGATAGACAGGAGTGCAGCTCATAAGTAGCTTATGTATGAAAGTGAGAAAATAATATTTTGAGGATGAGCTCATGTCGAGCCATTTGAGTTCCTTAATTTTATGGGTCACATGATAATATTTTCTCAGATTGAAAATCCTTCTATAAATAATGAAAAGAAGGCATATTTCAAATATTGTGTGGAGAGATGTGGAAATAATAGTAAATTAATGTGGGAAAACATAAAACAACTCAATATTTCAAAGGAAACGACTAATTCTAAAAACTTACCACCTGAAATAAATATACCAAATGAAATCAACAACTTCCTTATACACTCTGGTACGTTGAAACCACTAGATAATGATTTGTTCTCATTTTATAACACTAATTCAAAAGCGAACTTTGAATCACTATTTTCATTTTCTCCTGTTGATAGCAATGTTGTCTATAAACATTTAGTCGATATAAAGTCACGAAGCAACTGGTGTTGATGGTCTACAGATTGAAATGCTACTTCTTTGCTGTCCAAACATTCTGCACATTCTCATTTTTTTAACACATGTTTGAGACAAGGCATCTTTCCAGGAAAATGGAAGGTGTCAAAAGTTATTCCACTCCCCAAAAATCCCCAAAAAGTCAAATATTTTGAACATCAATGATCTAAGACCTATATCCATCTTACCAGTGTTATCTAAAGTGTTAGAGAAAATTATGAAATTTCAAATTAATTCACATATTCAGATATATGATATATTACCTGTACACCAATCTGGTTTCAGAAACGGATATAGCTGTACTACCGCATTGTTAGATGTAACAGATGATATTTTCAGATATATAGATGAAGGACATGCTACAGCACTTATTTTATTGGACTATTCGAAAGCTTTTGATACTATTAATCACTGTTTATTGTTGGCAATTCTCCACTATATCGGTTTCTCAGGAAATGCAATCAATTTACTTAAGAGCTACCTTACTAATCGCGCACAATTCGTTGAAACTAGCAAAGGCAAATCAGATATAAAAAACATTCACTGTGGTGTGCCTCAAGGCTCTATATTAGGACCTATACTATTTTCATTATATACCTGTTATATTACTAGTTGCCTTGTTGGATGTGAAACATACATGTATGCTGATGACACTCAGATCAAGTTCACCATATCTCATACTGAAATAAATTTAACAAATCAGATAATCAATTCAGAATTATCTAAGCTTGTTTCATGTTCGGAGAAACATCAACTTTCCATAAATCCCTCTAAGACACAGGTTCTGATTTTTGGTGAAAATAAAACTCAAATTGAAATGGATATTGAAGTTAAAATTGGTGGTAATGATATATCATGTGTCAAAGTCGCAAGAAATTTGGGCTTAGAATTGGATCTGCGTTTCAAATCTCACATAAATAAATGCGTGAAACGGTCTTTTGCTAATCTAAATAAATAAATAATAAATAAATAATTTTATTGAATTAATGTTACATTACAGGGTAAATGCTATACTTTAACAGAATGATATTGCACCTAACTTCTGGAGAAGTTGTAGTGTGCCTGACTGGTAGATTTGAGTAGCAAGTAGATTAACTAATCAGTATTTTTTTTTTGTGGCACTCGTATCAGTTTTACTGCCTGTCATTCCTGTTTTGCAGTATGATTTATATATTTTGAAATGTTCATTACTGATTAATTTGTTATTTTCTGTTCATTCTGCGAATAAATATTATTATTATTATTATTATTATTATTATTATTATTATTATTATTATTATTATTATTATTATTATTGACTCACTAGTACAAAAGGGGCAGGCAGCGATCAGGAGTCTCTATCCCTTAATAAAGAGAAACTCAATTCTGTCTACAGACAACAAAATCTTAATATATAAATTAATGATACGTCCAATTTTGACCTACGCCTGCCCTGTATTCTGCAGTGCATCGCGAACCCAAATTGAGAAGCTGCAGATTTTACAGAACAAGGTGTTACGAATCATCACGAATGGCAACCGTTACGCTCGTATTAATGATATGCACGAGACCGCCGGAATACCGAAAATTAGTGAATTCATAATGAAAATATCGAATAAATTTTACACACATCAAATTAAAACGAGTAAATCAACAGAAAACCTGACAAAAATCAGAGCTCAACATAATCTAATTCTTAAACACGGATTAATATACGATGCCACAGAAGTGTTCGGACGGAGCCCTGAGTCCTCGTAAGCCATAATCACCCTCCAATTACCCTTCCTATCCTCACCAATTTCCCACACCAACCCATTCCCCAAAGAAAATTTCAACGTTTTTCCCCTCGAAACCATTGATAAAATTCAACAACGATATAGCCCGTAGAGATCCCTGGTCGTGGTGACCACAACATCGAGAAACCCAGTCGAAGGGGAAACCCACGAGACGGGATAAAAGGAAATGCACAAAATTTTATTCCTGACCCACTAAGGAGGGTTAACACCAGCCCGCACTGCACTGGCATCTGCCACAAGAAGTGAAATGAAAACTAACGAGGTGTCTCTGTGTATATTTTCCGTCAAAATATATGTTCAGTGATGTCCTATTTACTTATTTATTTATTTTTAACTGTTTGTAAATGTCTTATATATTTCATTTATATATCATTATTTTACAAATAGGTAGGTTAAGGGCGAAATTATATGTATAATGGAAATTAATGAAGGATTTCAAAAGTAAAAAAAAAAAGTAGGCCTCGTACTTCTCCGGATAACATGATACGAGTCGGCGTCGCATCCCATCAGTAGAGGGAGATTTCGTACCTTGTAGTTGTATACCAGTTGCATCTTCTCTTGAGATGGTATGTTTGGATTGTCATATGGGAAGTATGCTGATGCTTTTATTAGGCTCCCTATGTTGTCCAATTTTGTGTTGACCACCATCAGGTCCCCCCTGTAGAGTTCCCACAGTGGCACAAGATTGATTCCTTCGACGATTAAGCATGCCCTGGGTCTGGTTGAGTTGGTGTGTCATGTTATATTTTGGAAACTGAAAATAAACGAAAAGTTCATCAATGATATAAAAAAGTCATATAATCTCGTATGGTTTATAACAATAACTAGTGAAAGTTGCGATGAAATAGTAAATTAGTAAATCTCTTTTCAGACTGTTTCTTGACAGTTCATGATGATACCATAGTCAATCAAATCTCACATTATACCTTTGGAAACACTATTGACATATTCTCTTATACTGTAGATATTGAAGTGATCATAGATTAGTACTCTCTACCATGCCAACTATCAACTGGCCCTGATGAGATCCCTTTGCATTTGATCAAAAATTGCATTCACACTTTAGCTAAACCAATTCACTTCTTATTCAATTCATCTCTTAAGAAAGGGATATATCCCAACTCCTGGAAAGGACTGGATTGGACTGTTCGATTTCAAATAAACTATCATGGGACCTCAAAAACATCATAATAGGCGAGCAACATGGTTTCTGTAGAAGTAGATCCACATCAACAAATGTGTTGCTTTACCAAAATTATATTATGAACGCTCTCGAGAATAAGCTTCAGGTCGACTCCATATACACAGACTTTCCCAAAGCCTTTGATAGAGTCATTTACAGTTTATTACTTACTTGAATATCTGGGATTTGAAGGAAATATTTTGAAGTGGATCAAATCCTATCTCAGTTGTAAAGTTCCAATATGTAAGTTCAGTATCAGATCCAATTAATATTCCTTAAAGGGTACCACAGGGATCTCACATGGGATCATTTTTATTCACTATATTTGTCGATGATATTCCTAATGTTATCACTAGTAGTCCCTTTCTATTATCTGCCGATAATTTGAAAATGTTCGGGAACAGTTCAATCCATGTCTGGAGCTGAGAGTTCACAATTCGATTGATATAATTCTTCAAGATGGTGTAACATTAATTTATTGAAACTGAACTTGGCTGGATGTGAAAAAATAACATTCTCGCGCAATAACGGGGCTATTGATTATATTTACCAAATCAACGACACAAACTTATCAGAGAGCAACAAAATCATAGATTTGGGGGTTATATTCGACACAAAAATGACTTCCAAGTATCACATAATAGAACCAAACGATCAAACATGTATTTCGTGTAAAATTTTTATTATTAGTCGCAGAGCGCTTTCGACCTAGAAGGTCATCTTCAGTGCTTGCTTGTCAAGAGAGCACAAGAAAAGTCCATACAATGAATGTAGAAACAACCAAGTCCAGTGTTAAAACAAATTTGTACGAAATACATGTTTCATTCTTTGGTTCAGCCACGTGCACACAGCTCCATTCCCACTTTCACATGATAGAAACCTCATCTCGTGCTCTAAAAATGTTGGGCTTTTCTCTTCGTTTAGGAAAGGAACTACTATCAAGATTATTTATTGTTCTCAAGTGAGATCTGTACTTGAATACAACTCTATCATATGGTTCTACAAAGTTGATACTGATCTCTTGGAGAGTATCCAAAATGAATTCTTGAAATACTGTGGCTATAACCTGGGAAGGAATAGAGAAAAGTACAATTACCCACAATTATTAAAGGCTCTGAATTTGGATACTTCAACAAATAGGAGACGGGAAATCGATCTGGTATTCTTTGAAAAAATTTTCAATGGCACTATTGATTGTCCTCAAATTGTTGAGCTTACTCTTTTTTCCGTAAACGTAAAAAGAAATAGAAATAGTGATATTTCCTAGGTTTTTTTTTGCAGAATTGATTATGGTTTGAATGAGTCCCTCAATACAACAATTAGATCAACAAACACTCACAGCAACAAACTTGAACTGTTCGATTCATTTTCATCATGACTGCTGTCATGTGTACCACACGTATTTTCACCTAGTTTTTTTTCCTCACTATATAGTTTGAACCAACTCGGTGTACTTAACATGGTATTCACAACGAAACACCATGTATATTTGAATTGATGTACAAGACGAAAATTCCGAGTCAGTATTTCCTAGGAGTCATTGATGGGCTTATCGCAAAATAAGAAGTCACTTAAAAAATCGTTCAGTCACCAATGGTTACACACCTATGTTCAATGTAATCAATAATCATAATCATCAGAAACTTATGTTTCGTTTTCTCACAACTCATTCTAGATAATTTTCAAGATCTTTTATATCATATTAAGCTTCATTAAATATCAATCACTATCTTCACATGAAAATGCTGTTTCGAGGGGTGGTTCTTCTTTTATACAATCACATCAGTTGATGATGGTGGATTTGCATGCGATACAGATATTAGGCCTCAAACGATCAAAACTGCTGAAGTTCTGTCTAGATTTGAGAGATAGCTTATTTTCCATCATTTATATAATGAATTGCTATCCTTGATATGCTTCAATTTTCTATCGACGTCATTGACCCTGTTTAATGAACACAATATTCTATTTACGAAACTTAACTGATATAGATTGTCCATACTTTGATGACCACCTAACTATTCCAAAGTAATTTTAGTTTCCAATGAATAAAGTAAAATTGATTCTTTACTCTTGAGAAAAATATATCCTACTGTAAACAGGGTTGGGCACCACATACGACACAGTCTCTGTAAACCAAACAATTGAATATTTCGAAAATTTCTCCTTTTTATCATCTGTATATTCATTGAGGCTGCAATAGGAAATTATTTTGGAGTATGCAGGGTCGCTCAAAAAGGTGTGACACATCAAAGTTGTGTTTTTTAAATGGAACACCCAGTATTTTATTGCAGTTTTGGATAGTTCAGGAAAAAATAATACGATTTTATAGGAGGTACCATGTACCTAACCTAACCGTTTTCGGGTTATTGTTTTCTTTTTGAAAATGCAGGGTACAATTGAAGACTGAATAACATACGGATCTGAATTTCAGTGGAAAGTAAAAGTTCGATCAAGTGAAGTATGATAACTGTCAATGAGAATTCTGTCATCGAATCAAATAAATGTCGTTTCACAGCTCTCTCGATTCAAAGAATGCATTGAAATGATAACTACTTTTCGAAAATGTCAATATCTTGAAAACTATTCAAGCTAGGTATAGGGAACCTCGATATGAAATGAAAGAGAATCAAATTTTGTATTGTTCAGTTTTGAAAAATATAGGGTGTTCTATTCAAAATAACAAAGTTATCTGCGTTAGGAAATAACAAAGAAATGACAATGAATTTTGATTGTCCTGTATAATATTGGGAAACGGGTTCTATCGGAGTCAATAGCCTGAAACCTCTTTGATGCTTGGTTAGAATTGGAAGGGATGGTTTCTGTACATTTCAATATCATTCAGTCTCCAATTGTACTCTACATTTTCAAAGAAAAAACAATAACTCGAAAACGGTTATATTTGGGTACATGGTACCTCTGATGAAATCGTATTATTTTTCCCTGAACTATCCAAAACTGCAACAAAATACTGGGTGTTCCATTTGAAAAATCACAACTTTGATATGTCACACATTTTTGAGCCACCCAGTATACCCCAAAATAATTTCCTTTTGCAGCCTCAATGAATATACAGATAATGGAAGGAAGAAATTTCCGAAATATTCAATGGTTTGGTTTACAAAGACCGTGTCGTATGTGGTGCCCCACCTTGTATAACCCATTTTCATCACCAACTTCTCCTATGTATTTAGCTTGAAATTTGAATTTTCTATTGGATACCAGAAAGTGTTATCGATGTGACTCTCAGCAATTTTTCATCCATCATCAACATTTGAAGGAAGTACTTTCAGTCGAACATTTTCAATCCTGTCTCTTTTATTTATATCTATATACAGGGTGTTCCCTAAAGACATGCTAATATTCGAAGGGGTTATTCTTTGACACATTTTGAGAAAAAAGCTTCCTATAAACGTATGTCCTTAAAGTCTTGACTTTGGAGATACAGAGTGATACTGCGATATGAAGCAATTTTAATTTAATTATTTCAATCAAGAACAGAGCATCTGAAATATAGAGAAAAATATATTTTTTGGATTCTCATTCATTCTGGAACAAATCTGATCACTTAATTTGCTCTCAGTCGATGCACAAACATTATCACGCCGCATCAGATTTTTGAGGAATAGACCCTGAAGTGAAACGATTTTCATTTTTTTAAGCGAAAACCATGCGTCGGACAAAGAAAATCCATGAGATTAATTTTGCTCAATAATGAATGAGGATCTCAACAGGAAGTAAACAGTGGCCTAGTATTTTTTTTCTCCAAAAATATTCAATGCAAAACCTGTACGGACGCCACTGGTAGAGAAAATGAAAAATTTTGTACATCACAAAATGCACATTGATGCATAGAAGACGTGTACCAAATTTTTTAAAGATGTCTGAATTACTATCTCAGTTATTATTAAAAAACTGATTCTTTGAATTCCATCACCCTGTGTTTTAAAAAAATCAAAATATCCGTAATGATGGAAATCTACATTTCAGGAAATTCCATGTTCCGATAGATATTCAACCAATTATTTGTTATAATGCAATTATGTGTGCTTTTCGAATCAATTAGGCACCAAATATAAGCTGTTTTTTTTTAATTTGACCAGTTCTTGAATAATTGGTTCACATAACCATAAATTAAATTCCAAATGATGCCATAACATCAAATTACAAAGATAATTGTAGATTCAACTTTGGGCCATGACTTTTTTATTACATGTAAATACAAAAACTCTGATTTCAATAAACCAGCATCAGCGACAAAGATCTGAAATCAACCCGTATCAAACAAAACCGTTAGGAGCAATAATTATTTCGACTACTTTTGCGCCAGTTCAATGAGAAAATCGTAACAAATGGATCACAATGTATTCCACTTCCCTTTCCTAACTTTTTGAAAGCTATCCAATGTTGCAAACTGCTGATGGCACCATGTGTAACTTACCTCGTCGTACCATTTTACAATTGTTAGAGTTGTTGAATCTCACGAAAAACTAGTACAAATGAAGTTGAAACATTTTATTAACAAATAAGGTAGTCCATAAATACAGATCAAGAATCATTCGAAACTGAAGAGATTTTTTAATTTATAACTAAAAACGGTGAGTTTTTATCTATTTCAAAAGATGTTCGACATGTCCACCATGCATTTCTTGACACATAAATAATTATTTACAAGTGTTCATAAGTCCAAAACTATTAACTTTTTTGATAGAGAACCATTTATCAAACTCGTTCAGAATTCAACGTAGAATGTAAAAATGCAATGAAATATAGGGTGTCCCATTCAAAAAAATCAACTTCTAAGTCACCGTGCTTGTTTGAGACACTCTGTATAAATGAAACTCAAATCATTGAGGAGATCGAATAAAACCCTACAATTTATGTATTTAACATTTTTTTGTAATATGTAGAATAAAGAAGTTACAGTGGGGGGGGCGACGGACTTTTGGTCCTCACTGTATATAAATAGTGTGTGAGTGGTGTACTGGTGTAATTAATTAAGAAGGACACACGTTTATAGCGGTTCTACTACTCAGAAAAATTTTATTCTTTTTCACTTGAGGGCGTCTTGATTTTCGGTATTTGAGTTTCAACCGTGTAAATATGTTTGTGGAGTGATTAACTGATCAATCATTATATTCAATAAAGAAAGCGGAATGTCTCGCTGCTGATGTCTAACTGTCCGTTAGCAGAAAACAAGCCGTTTTTTGCAGCGGGTCATGTAAAAACCCGTATCATCTGGACTGTGTGAATATACCGGGTGACTTAGTTCCGTACTTGACATCTGTGCCTGGTTTGCAGTGGAAGTGTTCTGCCTTAAGAGAAGATGACGACCGAAGCTGAAGTCGCAATAGTTGTCAAGGAACTGAATAAACTGAAAAAGGACGATCTTATAGATATAATAGTGAAAAGAAAGTTGCCCAGTAATGTGAACAGTGTTGTTTTAACGAATCATCTGAAAAAGACTCTCAGTGACGAAGTAAATCATGTGTATATACAGCAGAACGATAGTACCTGTGTCAGACATGACAAGTCGGTATGTGATAACCAACCATACCATAAAATGAGCAGTGATATCGATACCATGAAGAGACTATCTTTCCATCTTGAAAAAAGGACTCAAGAACAGGAAGATCTGATCATATTACTGTAAGAAAAAATAAATTGCTCAAGTGCTACTGCTAGTACAATTCAGCCATCGCCACCTGTTGAGGTAAGCAAGAACGAAACAACCAGTTCATCAAGGTGTGTTTCAGAACCTCGAACAGATGAACGACCACAACAAAAAACTGTAGTCGATACGACAAAAAGTGAATCCACAATCGAAACAAGAAATGACCCACTGACACGATCTTCACAGGCTGAGAATTCCCATTCCCATCACGAACAAAAAACCACAACAAACAGAAATCCGAAATGGGTAAATAGAAATAAACCAATAATAGGATCCAGGCAAGATACGGATCTACAAACTGTACCGAAACTCGCTTATCTACATGTGTATCGATGTGGACCTGATGTAACTTGTGTCGATCTACTGAAAACTCTGAAGGAAGCAGCCCGAGATATTGCATTCAATTGTGAAATACTGAAAAAAAACTGATTCTACCACTTCTTTCAAGGTTTCTTTGCCAATTGAACGCTGCATGGAGGTTTATAATCCTGATATATGGCCGGCAGGCGCAGCAATCAGAAGATTCAGCTTTCCACGGACCAAACCCCAAAAAAGAAATTTTTCGAGCACTGCGCCAATCCAAATCGAGAACTGACCAATAGCGCACTAACAAAAATTAAAATACCACTTATTGACTCTGTGAGTATATTCCATTTGAATATCCAATGTTTGAGAAACAAAGTGGATGAATTGTCATTTTTTCTAAATGATCATGATTTCCACGTAGTCTGTATATCAGAACATTTTTTTAGTAGATCAAACAATAACGTTCATCAATATGAATTTGTTTAATTTAGCCAGTCACTTTTGTAGAAAGGCAAACAAAAACGGTGAAGTAGCAATCTTTGTGCGAAGTGGAGTACCGTTCAAAACATTGAATTTGAGCAAATATTTGCGATGAAATTAACGCCGAATTTTGTGGCATTGAGCTTCCCCTCTTGAAGACTATTATCATAACAGTTTACCGGTCATGTCTAGGTGACATAACCGCATTCATGACGCAATTCGAAGAACTTCTAAGCTTTGTAGTGACGAAATATAAAAAGATTATAATATGTTGTGACTTCAATATACATTTCGAGAAGAATTCACAAATTTGAGTAGATTTCATCTGTCTAGTCTCGTCATTTCAACTGGACATCACCATCTCTGACTTCACCAGACCAAATGGTTGTATCGACAATATTCTAACCAATTTAGACGAAAACTCTTATGAAACCTGTGTTATTGGCCCCTATTTATCGGACCACTACGGACAAGTAATTTCAATAAATAATAATACTGATAATAATATAATACCTGAGCCTGTACGAAGACGAAAAATCACTGAATACGGCATCGAAAATTTGAGGAAATCTTTGAGTGAGATCGAATGGGGTTCTATGTTCGACAACCCGGCAGCGGATCCCGTCATTCTGTCATCCTATCTAGTTAATACTTTTCAGAATTTCATACATAAACATTTTCCGTTGGAGAAATATAAGCCAACTGGGGCTCCTTTACAATATTTTAACAATAATTTACGCGAAATGCGGAGTAATCTTGCTGCCATCAAACAAATATCGGTTGTAACAAAAAATGTCAAGGAAATTTACAGAATATATCGGAAAAATTACCGTAATGCAATCACTGAAACAAAAAAAAGCATATGATTCTTACATCGCGAACTCTTCCAATAAAGCGAAAGACTCATGGAGAATAATAAATCTAGAACGTAACTCAAACCCTCCAAAATTTGAATGCCCGATATCGTGTGACAGATTTGTGGATTATTTCGCAACGGTTGCCAAAAAGATCATTGACAAATTACCAGCAAGTGAAACTGACCCTCTTGAATTTTTGAGAAATGCACCGTCAGCAGATCTAACATTTTTTTATGGAACCTGTCACTGTTACAGATGTGTGGCTGGCGATAAACTCACTGAAGAATTCGAACAGTTTCGATATTTACGATATGAATGCGCGTATAATCAAAGAGACAGCTTATATAATTATCAATCCTCTAACCTCTCTCATTAATTTATGCTTTAGCACAGGAATATTTCCCGAGGCCTTGAAAATTGCGAGAGTTATCTCGATTTTCAAGAGAGGTGACGCAGAAAATCCAGAGAATTATCGTCCAATCTCCTTGATACCGATTATAGGAAAAATAATAGAAACAATAATAAAAAATCGCTTAGTGATCTTTTTCGAAAGCTGTTCCCTGATACATAAGTGCCAATTCGGTTTCAGGAAACACCTGAGCACACTCGATGCCATTTATACTGTGGTAAAAAACATAGTCGAGGGCCTCGACGAGGGAATTTATACTTCGATTACCTTGTTAGACCTTAGCAAGGCTTTTGATTGTGTTTCCCATGATCTTCTCATCAATAAGCTGGAATACTATGGGGTCAGGGGGTTACCACTCAGTCTCATGAAATCTTATCTCACGAACAGATATATTTGTGTGTCTGATAACAAAAAGCAATCCGAATTGCGGGAAATCAACTATGGAGTACCCCAAGGATCAGTCCTGGGACCGCTCCTCTTTATAATTTACGTAAATGATCTCTTTTAGTATCTCTTTCCGAATAGAATAGTCATGTATGCGGATGATGCAACACTGATCAGTAGAGATTCAGAATTGCGAACTCTCCAGTACATAGAAGATGAAGTGGAAAACTTAGCGCAACATTGGTACAAGAACAACCTCCTCAGTTTAAATCAAAACAAAACTCAAAAATTGAACTTCTTTTCGAGTAATATGCTCGCCAATGGAGACACGGTAAATCTTCTTGGAATCACCCTAGATGATAGACTTAACTGGTGCCCACATATTGATGAAATGTGTGAAAAAATTTCAAGATATATTTTTGTGTTACGGAAATTGAAAGAATTCGCAAATATCGCGACTCTGCTGAATGCTTTTCACGCATTAATACAGTCTCATCTGAGCTATGATGTTATGCTCTGGGGAAACACAACTCACTCTAAGAAAGCTTTTGTTATACAAAAAAGGGCCCTAAGACTCATAACCAGCGCAAGATATAGGGATCATTGCCGGCCTATATTTGTCGAATGTAGAATCATGCCTGTTCCTACTCTATACAGTTTTTCCGAGGGTCTTCCACTGCACCTGATCAGGCTGTTCAAAGCGATACTTCTACCAACATGACGAATGACATCCTGACAATAACAGAGTTCGCTGAGGATGAAATTCATGAAGCTCTCAAAAAATCAAGCCCAAGAATACAATGGGACCCGATAGGATACCCGCTTTTCTGATGGATGACTGTGCTTCTGTATTAGCGAAACCTTTAACATTGCTTTTCAGCTCATGTTAGAAGAATCAACAGTTTCCTGATGTATTGAGGCAGTCCAAGCTTATGTCCATCTTCAGAAGGGGCGATAAACAAGACGTCAATAACTATAGACCGATTACAATAATCAATAATTTTACGAAATCTTTCGAAATTTTGCTCTATAAACCACTTTTCAATCATGTTAAGAACCTAATTACAACATGGCTTCCTGAGGGGCAGGTCAACCACAACCAATATGTTTTGTATAACCCAATACATAGTAAACACTCCGCCATGGATGGTCCCAAGCCCGACTGAGAAAGGAGGAGGGAAAACCCCAATACCCTGGCTGTCAAGCGACCCGTGGCTAGGGAGAAGGCACCGGGGGTAAACGGTGTCAAGAACAGACCCTGTCGTATTTAGGCCCAACTCCGGTACGCGGGGCTCTGCCTGGGTTTGGTAGTTATATCCCTAGCTACTCGTGGGATCTTCATGGACCATAAAAATAAAACCATAACAGAGGGACTCGCTGGAGGAACCTCTCAATCCAAACCACCTGTACAGCCGATGGTTGTGGAGGGGGAGGAGGATAGGCTTCTCGCGACGCCTCCGCCGACAGAGGGGGCTCCCATCCTTGTGTGTCGGTGAGCTTCGACGTGGGTAGAGCAAGGAGTAAAAAACTTGCGTCCAAATAGACTTGGAATTTCTGTGGCTCGTAGGCGCGAGAAAACGAAGGCGAAGGTCTTGGAAAGGGGGGAGCCTATCCTTAACAGGAGAAGGAAAACCCTAAATCCGGGGCCAATGGCTTCGACCTCCACCCCTGCCACTAAAAGGGGCAGGTCCCTGGTGAGTACACCTTCTTCTGGAGGTGACACTCCCAGGAAATACTTCAGAATAGGTCAGACAGAGGGAAGCAAAAGAGGCGAACCCAAAAGCAAAACTCTGGTGGGGCCCGAGATTTCATCTCGACTGAAATACCGAAATAACTGCTCAACAGAGCAGTGGCGAATCGTCAGCCACAAATCAGAGGCCAAAGTAACTTCAATTGTGGCTGACATAGACGAGATCGCCCATGACGAGTTGCGGAGGGCCAATTGCAAATTGCATTCTGTTTTTTCCGCAATAAGCGTAAGCCATAGTTAACCCATTTAACGAAGCCTGTTCTCTGACCTCCCAACCCAGCAAAAAGGCGGTTTGCTGGTGGAATGGGAAACTTACTGATCTGAGGAAAAAAACGCGAAAGTTGTGGAGCAAAGCGAAAAAGACAGGGAATATGGAAGGATATAGACAGGCCTTGACAGAATGTAAAAAAAAAATTTGGAGCTCAAGAAAGATGGCATGAAGGAAATTGTGCACGGAGGTTGAAAATACCACCGAAGCAAGTAGACTCCACAAAATCCTCTCTAGAGATCTAGTGAATTCCATAGGGACTCTAAAGAAACCTAATGGGAAGTTTACATAGAATGGAAAGGAAACTCTGGAAACATTGTTACAGACGCAATTCCTAGGATCTGAAATTATATCCACTGCTGAACTTAGCAATCGGGTGGAGTCTATCGAATCGACCAGATCAAATATGGGTGATTGGCAGATTGCTAAGGAAGTTATAACATATAACAAAAATGAATGGGCTATTGACACCTTTAAACCATTCAAATCGGCAGGGGTAGACGGGATATTCCCCGCACTATTGCAGAAAGGAAAGGACTAACTAATCCTTATCCTCTGCAAACTATACAGAAGTAGCCTAGCTATGGGATACGTCCCTGAGGCTTGTAAAGCTGTGAAAGTAGTCTTTATACCCAAACCTGCTCGTGCTGATTACACGGAGGCGAAGGCATATAGACCTATAAGTTTAACCTCCTTTTTGTTGAAAACGATGGAAAGATTAGTCGACAGGCACATAAGGGAGGGGCCACCAACATGCCTAGCAAAAAGAAAAATCCTGTTAGACTGCCTTGCACCAATTAGTTGGGAAAATAGAAGAATCACTAAACAACCAAGAGATTGCATTAGGCACATTCTTGGATATAGAGGGGGCTTTTGATAATACCCCCTTTGAAGACATGATGACATCCTTTCTGCAATTGGGAACTGGTCAAACCAGCTGCAGGTGGATAAAAGCCATGTTGAGAGATAGGAAAGCGTATGCAACCATGTTCTGTGACAGCGTGGAGACGAGGGTAGCCCGGGGTTGTCCCCAGGGAGGAGTTCTCTCTCCTCTGTCATGGAATGTAGTGGTTGATGACCACATACGCAAAGTAAACGACAGTGGAGTATTTGCCCAGGGCTATGCAGATGACATTGTATCTCAACCCAGGACAAGTTTTCGAATACACTGGAAGAAATAACTCAGGGAGCTCCAAACCAGGTGAAACATTAGTGTCAGGATAGGCGGCTTAAGGTCAACCCCGAGAAAACTGCACTAATAGCTTTCACTAGGAAACGAAAAGTAAACCTACAAGGGCCACGTTTTAATGGGAAAACGCTGCAGTATAGCGAGAAAACGTAGTACCTCGAAGTCTTCCTTCGTCATGGAATTCTCACAACGAGGGTAATGGGGAAGTCTTGGGGACTGAAACCAAAAAAAGCCCACTGGCTATACACGGCAGTGATGAGACCCAAGATAACCTATGGCTCAATATGCAGGTGGACTAAGGTACGGCAATCCCAAACCGTAACTACATTCGGCAGTATACGAAGGCTAGCGTGCCTATGTATTACAGGGGCTATGAGAACAACCCCTACTACTACTATGGAAACCATGCTAAACCTTCCACCTCTGGATCTATACATCCAGGGCGAGGCAAGTCAATGCGCCTATAGACTCGAACAATAAAGCTTTTGGAAAGGTACTAAAACACATGGGCACACAACCATAAATAATATAATCAGACACCCATTTCTAGAAATGGGGACTGATTATATGAGTAGAGAAATATACTTTGGAAAAAATTATGATGTCTAAACAAAACTCAAGGATGACAAAGGATATGAGGATCCACCTGGAGCCCTCACGTGGTATACAGATGGTTCAAAAACAAGCGAAGGAACTGGATCAGGTGTCTTCTCAGTAAAACCCAAGTTTGAGTAATCAAACTAATTGGGGAAGTTCGCCTCGGTCTTCCAAGCTGGAGTACATGCCATAAACGCTTATGCTGTCGAGAACCTGAGGAGAGGATATAGGAGGACGACGATTCTCATTAGGTCAGATAGCCTAGCGGCTCTCATAGCATTGGCATCTCGGAGCATAGACTCAAAAATTGTCAAAGAATGTGCCAAAAACCTGCAAACCATGACAAAGTAACATTGATGTGGGTGCCAGGGTACGGGGGTATTCTTGGCAACAAGAAGGCAGACAAACTAGCAAGGCGAGGCTCTGGAACACCAATTGTTGGGCCGGAACCAGCGATAGGGATACCCAGAACCAGCGTTAAAGCAGCGATCAATGATTGGGTCTACTCTCAACACCAACTGAGGTGGGTACAATCAGAGGGAGCTCGACACAGCAAGTTAAATTACTCTTGCTGAGTAGGAAAAAACTCAGAACGGTCACCGGCCTTTGTACCGGGCACTGGTTTCTGTGGAAACATCTGCACATTATAGGAGTGTTTGATACAGAACCTATATGCAGACTGTGTAATGAGGAGGAGGAAACAGCCACCCATATAATCTTCGAATGCGAAGCCACAGCTCAGTGGAGGCACAACCTAGAGTATGTACAAAACCAAGGGAGTGATCCACCTGGAGCAATAGCAGTCCCTGAGCTTCTACTCCTTTACAGGAGAATTGTAGATATGGGACTGGACTAGGGAGTTTGGAAAGGTACAAAAAGCAAATCTTATCTTATCTTGACTTAGTGAACACTTTCGATAATAATGCTCAGGTCGACGTTATTTATACTAACTCTCCAAGGCATTCGATAAGCTTCATCACGATATACCGGGTGATTCTTCAAGGTGGCTCGCCCCTATAACTTTCTTATTATTGGTGATAGAAGAACAAAATTCGGGGGTTGTGAATTATATGTCAATTCGCATTATTTGACGTATTCACTTGCTTTGCGGTACTTCCGGTTTGACCGGAAATGACCTCAACTTTCGATTTTCAAATGGAACACCCCATATATTTTTACTTATTTCGATCGAGGATGACATTATCTATCCAACAAAACTTTGTTTGTGAATATTTGACGTATGAAAGAATTTTTATTTCAATTTTCATTTTTCGATCTAGCGTGCCATGGATCGATTGAAACGCTTCCTTTTTGATCAAGTGACATGGGAAAAATACAACTTTGAGGCATATGACTTCAGAGTCGTTTCAATAATTTTTTCAATGTCACAAATATAATTTTTTTCAGTTAACTCGATTTTTTTGAATGGAAAGAGGGTGGCTCGTCGGGTTTTTGTGAAAGATCATTTTCTTACGAACAATTTGATACCACACACTTCCACTTTATTTTCACTATCTTTCTCAATAATTGCAAGTATCCCAATACCTAAATTGAAATAAAAATTCTTTCTAATTAATATTAAATGCTCTATTATAACATACATATAGGTACCCTAAAGCATAAAAATATCACTTATAACTACTCAGTTGGCAGTGACGTTCTACCTCGATGCGATTCCGTTCGTGACCTGGGAATTACCTTCGATCGAAAACTATCATTTTCGTCCCATTTAACAGCAATTACCAAGGAATGCTACAGTAATGCCCTGTAGCATTAATTGTCAGAAATAGCCCAGATTTTACGAAAACGGATACATCGGTCTTTTTGTATAATTCCTATGTACCATCCAAGACTGAGTATGGAAGTATCATATGGTCTCCTTACTATAATGTTTACATAAATAGCTTGGAACGTATACAAAGACGCTTGATGATGTATCTTTCATTCAGGAAAGATGGTACCTACTTCGATGTAGGTATATCCAATACAATCTTGTTAAAAATACATAATTTTATTTCTCTTGGAAGCAGAAGGTTAATATCTGCTCTCATCTTTGTATAACTTATTTGTCTATATCAGTTTTTGTGTGTATCTGTAATTTTTCCCACCCTGTAAATGGGTTTCTGTTGGGTGGTGTACAATAAAAAAAAATGCTAATATCCATCGTTTTCATCTACTCTGGTCTATTGAATGTATAGTCTATTTATTCTGAGTTGATACCAGTGACGCGTCGCCTGATTTAGCCCTGATGCCACATGTTTTTTACTTTTTTAGCGATTCTCCGAATCAACTCCGAATAAAAACTTGGGTTGGGTTGCCCGTTTGTTTTGTTTTGAAAGTGTTTTCGACTGATGAAATATATTCATTATATTTGGATTACTATTGATTGTGGATAACCGTTGAATGGTTCAAATGATATAATGGACTGTTCTCATGCTATAAAGGAATCGAATATTCAAAGGGAGCACATGGAAACTACATAATGATATCTAAAAATGTTCAACTTTCAGTATCAAATCTATTCTTTCTTTCTCATTTGATGGTTTCATATTTCAAAACCAATTACTGTCCAACTCTAATAGGTGTGGTTGAGAAAGAATCCAGGAGTTATAGATCAATTTATTTATGGGACATATTTGTGCATTTCCTCATTATGTGAACGCTACACATCATTTCATTCCAACAAAAATTACAATACAAATTCAAATATCTCTCAATTCACTGAGTACCCACATCAACTCAAATGGATAAGAAACACAAATGTAAAGTGGAAGTCAAAGATCTTGATATCCATAACTTTCTGCTAATATATCTGCCTTATTTATTAGGGCTGATTTGTTTCTGAAAATCGAAGAATATATTACATGTATTCCCAGTCAACCCGTTTTGGTTGCAGGGAAGTTGTAGGGAGTTACCATCCTGGAGTGGAAATGCGACTTCACAATATTGATATAATAAAGTGCAACCAGTACTTACTGGGGAGTGCTTAATGTCCGCAACATTGTATATCACTGGTAATTAACTAATACATCACAATGTGCATGTGTGGAAGGTACCATGAATAGCAACATTGCGACTTCGCATTTTAGCACTTATTGGAAAGATTATTGAACCAAATGAGCTTTCAAATTACGTCTTCCGTTGAAGTTATTTTCATATGTAATTTGGTAATTACCATCGTGGCACTGAATTTGCTCTCTATAAGCGTCTTCTAATTTAATTAAAATAATGTTAATTTTGCAACACCCATGGAATTAGTACCTGGAAAGCAGACTAAATATATCTCAGCTGCCTTTATATTTTAACCATTTTATAATGCCTATGAAGTGTGCATAGGTTAAGTCTATGAGATTTATATACAGGGTGGTACACCAAAAGGTATAATCAGAACCAGCAATAAAACACATCCATCATATGCCTGCTCTTCATATTGAATCTCTTTCTCATTCTCAAGGGGAAATAATTGAACAACTATTATAGAATACTGATCTGTATATTTTGAATATAACACAGGGTGAGTCAAGCTGTACGCATTTCTAGCCAGGCATATGGCTGAACAGAATCATCAGATATATATTAGTCCAATGCATTCAGCTTGACCCAAAAAACTTCAACTCCCATTGTAATATCACAGAATATAAAAACAAAAACAATATTTTCGAAACATAATGGAATACTAAATGGTATTATTGACAAAACAAAAATAGTATGCTGTACAGACAAAATAAAATCAAAGGAAACAACAAAACCATTGATTGTTACCATATCAGATTATTATACTATGATGATCCAAATAATGGATTGCCACTGTCAACTGAGAATATCTAATATTAATAGAAATTGTTTTTTTTTATAGTTTGATACTGTTTGATGTTATATTTCTAATCAAATTATTGAAAAATTCTAAATTCAACTTTTATTGTAGAGAAAGATGTTTCTGAGTATTGAAAACAGTGTATACATGTTTGACATTATAAAATATCATTCAATATTCTGATACTAAATTTCGATAATGATACGACAAAACGGTTGAGGAGTCCATCTTGTTAAAAAGCATTGCTTTTCAATGGGCATCACCTTCCCAATTGCACATTTATGAGCATCATTTTGTCATTGGAAATGTATACTTACATGCACCTAGAGCTGTCTTATATTCTTCTTAACAAAAATTATTTCAAAATACTGCACACAAAACCAACAATTCAACCAACCATTAAATACGCACCACACAGATCACAATATATTATTTGCACCTTTCCTTTGTTCCTTGACTTTCATTCGTGTGCACGTGTTTTTGCTATGCCCTGCGCAAGCGCCAATTCTATGTTCGAAATATATGAACAGAGATAAGTCGCAAAGTAATAGCAATGTGCACTTCATCTGGATCTCTCGATTAAATGTTCCACTCGATCATTAGGAAAGTTAACATGGGGACTTCGCAACGATAACAATATGTGGATTTGATATCCACAAAGCGAAGGCCCATGTAAAACCCAGGAAGGTTTCCAAGATGATCTTCAATTTGATATTATTCGGTATTTCCTGCGACTTACTGTTACTTTTTTGGTTGACTGGGTTATAAAGTCTATGGCCTACAATTGTACTAAATTGGTTAGTAACTGCAGTTTCAACATTCCATAATTGAATTCAATTACATTGTTAGTAAGTTATTCTTGAATTGCTGCCTTATTAAAAGCTGTCCAACAAATTTTGTCCCAGGAATGAATACATCAAAACAACCAGCATGCAAAAGAATGAATCTTATAGAAAACATTCTAAATACCTTGAATCTCATAAACTTTATATTTTCACATTCTTGACACTAGAATCTCGCCAATAATGTCCCAGAGTTCCATTGTAGGAATAGGTTTCATCAAAGAAAACAAATTGCCTCAAACCTTCATTATTCAACAGAACGTTCTGTTGAAGGAATGTATTACGTTTCAAAGCAACATTAGGTAACTTCACCAATGTCTTCCATAAAGATGTGGGGCAAATGTTGAGCAAGTTTTCATTCAATGTTATGTGTTCCTCTGCAATGAAGAATGATCATCAACTGATAATATGTGATCTGCATTAAATACTCACTGTTCTTGTATATGTACAGTTCCTTATTCGATACCATTGAGGTTGATCAATACCCACAACTTGTTTCTTCCAAGGTGACCAGACTTGTAGATTGTGCGGCGTAGAACCCGAGACTATTGAACACTTTTGTGCTATTGTGAGGCACTAAACCATAGAAAGTAGTACAACTAGGGGAACCTGATTTGAACCTAAAGAATGTGGGAACCCTGAAACCTAGTAACCTTTGCAAAATACTCAAAGGGACCAATATTTTTTGGGGTATCGGAATAATAGGGGAAATACAATAAGCCTCCGGCTGCAGTATATTTTTTGGACCCCTATAGTAATAAGAAATAGATACTTTGCAACATGCGAGAAAATAATTTCATCATTCTACGATCGAGTTAACCTAGATTGTTTCCAAAATATCCATTTAATAAATTCATTGATAGAAAAACTATCGGGAAACGCAAAGTTAATAGTGAATCTTCATAACGTTGAAACGGGGCAAGAATTGAGAGACACTTTAACAAGAAATTTTGCTGATCAACGTGATGAAGTTTGTTTGAAGAAATTGTAACACTCCACATGAACCCTATGACAACAGTAATCATCAAGAATATAATTCCGAAAGTGATGAACAGGAAAATTTTCAATCAGACCATCCGATAAACGGAAACACTCAAATCCAGGAATTATATCATTCAATAATTGTGACACTAGCGAATTATCCTGCATAATATTCCCTGAAAACAATTTGAAAATTCAATACAGGTTCCACAAATTATATCCAGATTCAATTCAACATGGTCCATTTGTAGTTTCAACTGTATTCCAACAATCAGCACACAAATATAGTTCTCGAATTCCAATTTCCGAATTATTCAGAGTAAATGAATCTTTGAAATTATATTCAAATTTCTTAACATATTCCATGGTTTGATAAGATTAGATAATCTCAAGTTACTTCAAGCAAATCTAGTTTGGATAACAATTTTCTCATAACTGCATATGCAAGAATCGAGTTACAATGTCATCAAACTAAACGCGAATTGAACCTAATATCCATCGCTCCAAGAACAGTGAAGTGAAGTGATAAAGATGAGAACGAGTGTACAACATGGTGAAATTATAATTCCTCATCAAAAACTGCATAATTGCGAAATACCACAATGTCTCATAATCGCGACAAACGGAGAAGCATTGGGGGCAATATTAAATAACACTACAAAACAGATAACTCTAGACTTTTCAGAACCCATAGACGTAGAAAAATGTCATGAAGAAGACTTACAATAATTCCAAGTTCATAACATCGATTCTTACGAGAAAACAATCTTAGACATATCCAAACTTCGAACAGATCATTTGAATATCGAAGAAAAAACTATGATAGTAAACTTGTGCAAAGACTATTCCGACCTATTTTATGACGAAAATTCCTCATTTACTTTCACACTTGAACAAACATGAAATCCGAACTTCTAACTAAATTCCAATATTCACAAAGACCCATAGATATCCTTTTGTTCATAAAAAAGAGGTAGAACGACAGATTAATGAAATTTTAGATCGAAAAATCATCCGACCCAGTAGTTCTCCTTGGCTTTTTCCAATTTGGGTTGTCCCCAAAAATATGGACGCCTGAGGAGAAATGGCGCGTAGTCGTTGACTACAGAAAGCTCAATCAAAAAAACAATCGATGATAAATATCCTTCACCCAACATTACAAATCTTTTCCCTCACCAACAGGAAGCATATCGATTAAACCAAGGCCAAAGTCAACTCCAGGAACGGCATTCTCCGGAAACTGACTAATGCTTGCTGGGGGGCGAACCCTAACGTCTTGCGCTCCTCGGTCCTTGCACTGTGCTACTCTGCGGCCGAATATGCATCTCCCGTATGGCAGAGATCAACACATGCCCATAGGCTGAACCCTGCAATGAATGACACTTGTAGATTAATAATGGGATGCCTAAAACCCACCAACCTTGACCAACTCTACATGCTAGCCGGAATCGCACCACCACAAATTCGGAGGGAAACCCTAGCCATGGCCGAACGAAGCAGACAATGTAAGGACACCAGATATCCTCTGTATCAACATACCGGTGGCGGCCAGACTAAAATCAAGACGAAACTTTATACAATCTACACAGCCCCTCACAACCTCTAGGCTGCTACCAAAGAGACAAGATGGGAACAGTGCCTAGCAGACCACGACATCCCAACCTGGAACCCAAAAGAAAACTTCCTGCAGGATCCGACCTAGACTGGGGTACCTGGAAGACCCTCAACCGACTCCGGTGCCAAATGGGGAGATGCAAGACCAATCTCCTGAAGTGGGGATACGTGGAGGAGACAGCGTGTGAATGCGGAGAAACCCAGTCAATGGAGCACCTTCTGTCGTGCCAATCCCTGCAAACCCCATGTACCCTCGGTGACCTATGGACGTGCAATGAGAATGCTGTGATATGCGCCAGACACTGGAGTGATATAAGAACATTTGTGAACATTTATAGTTGTATGTATGTATTCGTAGCTCAGACACGATCAAATAAAACCAATCTTTTGGATAAGTTAGGTCGATTCCAATATTTCACTACACCCGATCTTGCAAGCGGTTTCCACCAGATCGAAATGAGTGAAAGAAATATACCCAAAACGTCATTCGATACTGAAAATGGTCATTTCGAGTACCTTCGAATGCCATCCGGATTAAAAAACGCCCTGGCAACCTTTCAGAAAATAATCGATAATATCCTACGAGGAATCCAGAATGAAAAGTGTGTGGTTTATTTAGACGACATAATTATTTTTTTTTACCTTTCTCCATATTGAACGACTAGAATATTCCAAAGACTACAAGACGCAAACTTCAAGATTCAACTCGACAAATCGGAATTTTTACGTGAGGAAGTTGCTTATTTAGGTCATGTAGTAACTCCAGAAGGTGTTAAACCAGATCCGAGTAAAATCAAAGCAATTAAGAACTATCCAATTCCAAAAACGTCCAAACAAATCAAAGGTTTCCTTGGCGTAGGTTCATAAAAATTTTCGCGCATTCAACAAAACCAATGACCAAATGCTTAAAAAAAGGTGCAACTATTGTTCACGATGAAGAATTCAAATCATGTTTCAAAAATTGCAAAGATTTACTCGTCAATGAATCATTTCTACAATATACCGACCTATCCAAATAATTCTTCATTACCAAAGGTGCGGTATTGTCGCAAAGCAAGATAAGACAAGATTTGCCAGTAGCATACGCATCACGTTCTCTGGACGAATTAGAGAAAAATTATAGCATAATCGAAAGAGAGTTGTTAGCTATAGTATGGGCTACTAAGTATTTCAGACCGTACCTTTTTGGCGAAAATATTCGCAATAATTTCATATCACAAAGGAACCAAATTTGAAACTATTACGTTCAATTACGAGAATCAAGATAAAAGAATATGATTATGAAATTCGGTTTAAAAAAGGGAAAATGAATACAAATGCTGATGCCCTATCGCGCATTGAAGTTAACATCAAAGAAACCGAACAACTATCCGATCTTCAATAAATTGATGATTTCAACAAATCCCTAGAAACACAATCAAACAATGACAATTTATCAACACAAGTGCAACCTGACGAAGACCCACTTGATTTAGAGACTGGTGAAATCAAAAATAACACTCCGGAAAATGATGACTCAACTATTCATACTAATATATACAGGGTGGGGCACCCCATACGACACGGTCTCTGTAAACCAAACCATTGAATATTTCGGACATATCTTCTTTTCATTATCTGTATATTCATTGAGGCTGCGAAAGAAAATTATTTTGGAGTATACAGGGTGGCTCAAAAAAGTATGACATATCAAAGTTGTGTTTTTTCAAATGGAACACCCGGTATTTTGTTACAGGGCTATTCAAATTCGAGTCTATGCATGGGGATTTCGATAACGGTAAGAGATAGAGGGGTGGTTGAATGGGGGAAAATTAGCATATTTCAGAGGTCAATTATATGGATAAAAAAAACAGACCTAGCTTCTTTAGTTCTGGAGTTATACAGGAAAAATCGAGAATTTCGAAATTCTTCTTTTGCCTATCGTCGGTGCGACTGCAATAGCGCGTGAGAGCATTTTGCAATACCGCGTATCTACAAAAGTCGCAAGAATTAGTTTTTGTGCCATCGACTTCTGAGTGTCTATTGGCACCTAATGGAAGTCACACCATTTGAATTAGCCAATAAGAAATGCCCATTTCGCCGTTATATCAATACCGCGTATTAGTTCGCAAGAAGTATTTGGCGGCAAAGCCGCGTATTTACTGGCATTGTAGTGGAAGTCTGGATAGGAATTGTGCAATTTCAGCAACAAGGATTACCATATCTATGAATCAATCCGACCTGGTCGTGGGGCTGGTGATCACGTCGTTGTTGATATAAGAGTACTAAGGGGACAAAACCAAAAGGGACAATAAACTTCAAGCTTCACTTCACGGACGAATTTTCACCTCTGCCTAGAAGACCAAAGAAACCATCATCTGTGATCGACGTGGTTTCTGCACTTTACCAAACGAGGCAGGCAATTGCAAAAACAAAGTTTGATCATTTACGAGAATTGCTGAGTGTGATTCCACAAGATCGCCATGCCTTTTATGATAATTTACCATACAAATAAAAAGAGCTGAATTTATTATTACCTATAGATCTCATTAAGTTTCCGAAACCAAAGTGGTTATTTTTATTTAGGTTGAAGTTTTATTTTTTTCGAATTACCAAACTGGTTATATTCTGTTTAATTTTTGTTTAACTGATTGTTTAATATCATTATCAAGAACTACTCGTATGATTTTATTTTTAGTGTTGTTATTCAATGGAAAACTAAGGTGACTGTTTTATTTTAAGGCTATTTTATTATAATATGTTAATGTTTTGTTCGAGATATTGAAGTGATTGATTTTTTTTGAGCTACCTACCATAGTAGCAGTTCATGTGTTCAGTTAAAAGTTTATTTTTTGTTTTCTGTTAAAAGCAATGATTACTAATGTATGGTTCCTATAATCATTTTATAGAATGCGCTTTATTCCTAATTGTTATTTTCAGGTCTATAAGATTTTTTTCAAGTTAAGCTTAAGTCTAAGGTACATAGATACTACATTAGTAAGTGTTTTTTTCATTGTATCATTCTATAAAAATTTGAAAGAATTTTATTCGTTATGTGACATTAAATGATTATAATAAACTGATGAAATGTTTAATTTCAAAACCGCGGAACTACCAAAATTGTCATTTTTTTACTTAACCATTAGCAGCAATATCGCGTATGTGATATATCTCAATATATAATAAAGATATTTGTAAAATCTTATGACATTCCTATGCAATATCATGCAATGGAACCACAAACAAGTTCAGTTGAAAAAATATATTATATTGACCATGATAACCAATTATTTCATCCTCCTGAAAAATTGATAAAATACTGATACGCGGTATTGCAAATTGCTCTTACGCGCTATTGCAGTCGCACCGACGCTATATCTTTTTATTTTACGAAGATTTTTTAAATATTGCCACTTTGCCATAGCAACTTTCTGTGGGCTATCCAAATATCTGAATGAAAATCATATACAGGGTATGGTATAAATTGGGCCACTCTCAACTTTTAATTCTCAAATACGGACCTGTATTTTTTATTGCATTTTTTTGAATGCCAAGAGTCATGTTTCATATTGAAGTAACATTTTCATCTGAATAACAGAGTGTTTTGGAAATATTGATCTATTACCAGTAGAATTTCAACATTTTTTTTCAATTCCAGCTCTAATTTAAAAAAAAATCATAGAATAAGGTATAGAGTGCCTAGGATTTGGTATGCTCAGTCGTATTTACTAACTTCATTCGCTTCTCATTTTTCTCACACCACGATGTACCAACATTAATTATAGTAGATGATGACACAGAATTCAGTTATAACAGAACTTATCAGTTCAGATAAAATCAAAGTTCATTTTTGATCTCCAAATCACCCACAATCAAATGGACAAATGGAGAGATTCTACTCTACTCTTATCAAACATATCAGATTACTCAATACTGAAAGAAAATGATTTATACTATCCTAGCTTACAAACATTCCATTCATTCTGTAATGAAGTTCAAACCAATAGACATTGTCAACGGTCATATAAATAATGACAATCCTTTTGATTTGAATTTAGGAAAAAATCTCGCAAGTGACTATATAAATGAACACAAAGAGAAAACGAAATTAATGTACTCAAAGATTGATAAAAACTTGATAGACAATAAAAATCAATTAACTTTCAAATTGAATAAAAATCGTGATTCGCCTGAAATATTCCAATCAGGACGTGTACGTCAGAAAAACTCAAATGAATTTCACAAGCCCGAAAAAATCAGTAAAACCAATGAAAATTGAAAAACTATATCGACAGATTCACATATTAAAATTCATATGAACAACTTGAAACGATCATTAAGAAATACCTATAGTTTTGACTAGTTAATTCTATTTCAGATCATTACCATTAGTTACCCAAATGAAGCTACAATCAAGAATAGATAAGCAAAATTCCTTATCTATCAATATTATCGAAAAATTCGATGTCACAGTTCAGAAAATTGTCAATAATGAAAAATCATAAAAAAATTACATCTTATATCATTTGAGAATATCTCATGTCGAGCAGGCTATTTCAATTAGATATAGCTTGAATTAGCTGATAAACATGTATATGATAACACCATAACTCAATGTTGCAGGATATCGAAAATTCGCTATCGTTTGCAAGATTGAACGTACCTACTACATCCAAGCATAATAAAAATCAATGAACTGTATACGCAACTTGAGAAATTACAACGATCATTTGAATCTGATCAGTTCTCACTAGAATTAAAATTATAAAATATTATCTAAATTGAACATTATGTCCTAAACAACACAATCACCTATTTACTGAAAATCCCAATTGTATACCCATATATTTTTAATCATTATCATATACTTATTGAACTTCCTTTATATACCCTTGAATCCATGAGTTTTACCAGAAAATATTCACCACAAATTAAAATTTCGAATTGTATTGCAGAAATGAAAAAAAATACTCACCTCGTTTCCATCATTTTTTTCAATTCATTTCTTGTGGAAATGCTTTATATGTATGTCGAAGTTATTCATTTCGTTTAATAATTCTCGTCGTTGTATTTTGTTTGTTGTGTCAAGTCACTCTGATATATATATTACCATTTATTTTTCTAACAACTCAAAATTCATGGACCGTTCCATGTACAAGTACATGTACTGAAGGATTTCGAATGAACCCTGAGACGCACAAGAATGTTGACGGCTTTATCCTTCAGTCAGTATCCCACAAGAAAGGCAAACCATATACACCACGTTATAGATTAGTCAAATCGCAAAAAAAATCTATGAATATCCAGTTATACAATCTATGGGAAATCGACGGTTCAGATCAATTTTGAAAGAATATCTCCTTCAAAAATGTTTCTACACCTGTGAAGAATATTTGTCAGCAATTTCTGACGGAAGTGAATTCCAATTTAGATAATCACCGCATTGTTAGTCAGTAATGTACGTATCTATCAATTAATATTTCAGTTTTATTATTACTTTTACACTGTTTCACACTGAATGTTGTACACTGTCTATTCTATTCTATTCTATTCTATTCTATTCTATTCTATTCTATTCTATTCTATTCTATTCTATTCTATTCTATTCTATTCTATTCCATTCCATTCCATTCCATTCCATTCCATTCCATTATATTCTATTCTATTCCATTCCATTCCATTCCATTCCATTCCATTCCATTCTATTCTATTCTATTCTATTCCATTCTATTCTATTCTATTCCATTCTATTCTATTCTATTCTATTCTATTCTATTCTATTCTATTCTATTCTATTCTATTCTATTCTATTCTATTCTATTCTATTCTATTCTATTCTATTCTATTCTATTCTATTCTATTCTATTCTATTCTATTCTATTCTATTCTATTCTATTCTATTCTATTCTATTCTATTCTATTCTATTCTATTCTATTCTATTCTATTCTATTCTATTCTATTCTATTCTATTCTATTCTATTCTATTCTATTCTATTCTATTCTATTCTATTCTATTCTATTCTATTCTATTCTATTCTATTCTATTCTATTCTATTCTATTCTATTCTATTCTATTCTATTCTATTCTATTCTATTCTATTCTATTCTATTCTATTCTATTCTATTCTATTCTATTCTATTCTATTCTATTCTATTCTATTCTATTCTATTCTATTCTATTCTATTCTATTCTATTCTATTCTATTCTATTCTATTCTATTCTATTCTATTCTATTCTATTCTATTCTATTCTATTCTATTCTATTCTATTCTATTCTATTCTATTCTATTCTATTCTATTCTATTCTATTCTATTCTATTCTATTCTATTTCATTCTATTCTATTCTATTCTATTCTATTCTTTTCTATTCCATTCTATTCTATTCTATTCTATTCTATTCTATTCCATTCTATTCTATTCTATTCTATTCTATTCTATTCTATTCTATTCTATTCTATTCTATTCTATTCTATTCTATTCTATTCTATTCTATTCTATTCTATTTTATTTTATTCTATTCTATTCTATTCTATTCTATTCTATTCTATTCTATTCTATTCTATTCTATTCTATTCTATTCTATTCTATTCTATTCTATTCTATTCTATTCTATTCTATTCTATTCTATTCTATTCTATTCTATTCTATTCTATTCTATTCTATTCTATTCTATTCTATTCTATTCTATTCTATTCTATTCTATTCTATTCTATTCTATTCTATTCTATTCTATTCTATTCTATTCTATTCTATTCTATTCTATTCTATTCTATTCTATTCTATTCTATTCTATTCTATTCTATTCTATTCTATTCTATTCTATTCTATTCTATTCTATTCTATTCTATTCTATTCTATTCTATTCTATTCTATTCTATTCTATTCTATTCTATTCCATTCCATTCTATTCTATTCTATTCTATTCTATTCTATTCTATTCTATTCTATTCTATTCTATTCTATCCTATTCTATCCTATCCTTTGCTATTCTATTCTATTCTATTCTATTCTATTCTATTCTATTCTATTCTATTCTATTCTATTCTATTCTATTCTATTCTATTCTATTCTATTCTATTCTATTCTATTCTATTCTATTCTATTCTATTCTATTCTATTCTATTCTATTCTATTCTATTCTATTCTATTCTATTCTATTCTATTCTATTCTATTCTATTCTATTCTATTCTATTCTATTCTATTCTATTCTATTCTATTCTATTCTATTCTATTCTATTCTATTCTATTCTATTCTATTCTATTCTATTCTATTCTATTCTATTCTATTCTATTCTATTCTATTCTATTCTATTCTATTCTATTCTATTCTATTCTATTCTATTCTATTCTATTCTATTCTATTCTATTCTATTCTATTCTATTCTATTCTATTCTATTCTATTCTATTCTATTCTATTCTATTCTATTCTATTCTATTCTATTCTATTCTATTCTATTCTATTCTATTCTATTCTATTCTATTCTATCTGAAAGTATACTGAAGAATTGTAATAGTATAGATAAAAGTAATCTTGAAATGTTTAGATCAGGTAAATTTGTGGTTGATAGAGCTAGACCTATCGAGGTTATCCCCAAGACGAGCAATGTAAAATTTGTACTCAGAAATAGACGGTTGTGTAATATTTCTGGTATCAGAATATATGGGGACCAGTAGGGCACAACGGGATTATTTTCAACTTATAAACAATAATATGATTGAACAGGGCTGTAGCAATAAAACAATTCAGTTCATCAATAATAAACCAATGATTGTGGAAAAAATTGAACGAAACAATTTTCACTGAACCCTAATAATACTGTATAATACTGATATAATATATCTCAATGCCCAGAGTATAGTTAAAAATAGATATCAAATTCAGGTGAGTATTGCCTCCTTCAGTCCTAATCTCATTCTTCTCACTGAAACTAGAACAAAAGAGGATATTGAAGAAACTGAAATAGACCTTGTGGAATATTATCATATTCGTTGCGACTGAAGTACTAGGCACACGGGATGGGGGTGGTGCTGTATGTTAGAAAGGGATTAAATTACACTACATTCAAAACATACAAAATATCAAGGCAACTATTGGTGTGAAGTATTGAAAGTTGATTCCATAACAAAATATTGTTCAATTGGATGTCTCTACCACTCTCCGTCGGGTTCTCATTCGGAGTTCATTGAAGAGTTTGAAGGTATTTATGATGTATTATTGCTAATTGCTAAAAGTGCATCCCAAAAACTTGGTTTTCTGTTTCGTGCCAGGAGCTATTTCACTTCCAGTCAGCTGCTCACGATCCATAAGGCACAAATCCGACCTGGAATACTGTTCCCATATTTGGAGTGCAGCACCTAAACATATCCTGAAGCTGTTGGATTCTGTCAAAAAAAGGGCAATTCGTCTCGTCGGTGATGCTTCGCTTACTTACTCGCTTACTTCTCTGGAACACCGTAGAAGGGTTGGCGATCTATCTCTATTCCATTGCTTCTCACGATGTTCTCTGAACATCACAGGATGTCTCCTCTCGTGAGAAGTTTTATATAAATAAAAAAAAAACATACTGGTTGGCTTTGACAGTTGTGCTATTTACGAAGCAATTCAAGTTCCCCGATGTTTTAATTGCAATAGTATCATACTAACAAGACATGTGAGAATCAAGTTTCCTGTCCAATCTGTTAAAAAAATCATTATCTAAAAGATTTTCCTAGGAGTAGTGCTGAACAATGCATTGATTGTTCACATTTGAACAAAACTCAAAAATTAAACATCAACGTTAATCACGCTGCTTGGGATTATGAACAGTGCAATGCATATAAAAGGGCTATTCAGAATATTAAAAATTATTTGTTTGGTACTCCCAGTAATAAATAGCAATCATTGAGTGTACCTCCTGTTAATGGCTCTTGTGCGGATTCGTCCCAATTATCGGTATAGCTATTACCGAAACTTGGTTGGACGGAACCGTGCATGACGCCGAATTGGTAGATATTCTGTTTTCCACTGTTTCAGAGATTTTCCAAATACAGGTCGTTCTGGGGGTGGTAGGGTTACCCTAGCTATTGATTCTACGCTGTCTCCGGTAGATTTGAATTCGAAAACAAATTATATGCTGAGAGATTTTTGTCTATTGGACATAGTAGGAGTTACAATGGAGCTGGAATATAAGTATATCAATTTAATTTCGATTTATATTCCTCCTGACATTAGCATACATTTATTTGAAACGTTTTCTGAGGCTTCAAGTTCTCTTATTCATTTTCATGATAGTACGGTTTTTGTGGGTGATTTTAATGTAGCAGAATATGTATCTATACAATCGCGATCACTAAATACTCCAAAGCTCTGTAGTTTGAACATTTCATCAATATAATTATGTGATAAATAATAACAACAGATTATTAGATTTGGTTTATTCAGATGTGGATTGTGAGGTTATTGCAGCACCTGACATATTATTGAATGAGGATCAGCCACACCATCTTTCACTTCTTCTTCTAATAAAATATAGACATGAAAGGATATTAAAATTGAATTCAGGTTCGTTTTTCTACAATTTCAAAAAGGCTGACATTGGTAGGTTATACCAAGATCTGTCAAATATCAATTGGGATGTTTTGAATGATTATGTTGATGTTGATATTGCTCTCTATAAATTTTATAAAATTATATACAATTTGATTGATAAATATGTACCGAAATGTGAAATAACTGGTCGTTCTTATCGTTCTTATCCTCCTTGGTATACAGGTAGTATAAAACATGAACTCAGAATACAAAATATTGCTTGGAAATCTTGGAAAAAGAAACAGGACATACAAAAACTTGAAGAATTTAAACGACTTGGAGATGAAAACAAAAATCAAACTCGCTCATTCAAATTATCGTAAAAAGGCAGAACGTAGTATTCAAGAAGACTTAAAGGAATTCTGGAAATATGTTGAAGATAATCTGCTTCATTTCCTAAATCAATGCATTACAACAATAATCAATATGATAACCCTCAAGATATAGTTAATGCATTTGCTTCCTTTTTTCATAATTCATATGAATCTAATACCAATATTTGTTCATCAACTATTATTCACACTGACTTACTAGACATGTTAATCATAGATTTATTTTCAGAAAACGAGGTGTTTAAAGCACTAAAAAAATTAAAACTAAAAATACTAAAGGTCCTGACAAAATTCCGGCTTTCATTTTAAATTAAACTTATTAAATCTTGCATTACGTAAAAATCAGTATCCTACAATTTCGAAAGATTCTAAAGTGATACCTATCTTCAAAAAAGGTAATAAATCTAATATAGAAAACTACAGGCCTACAACAATTATAAATAATTTTTCGAAGGTATTTGAGTTTTGTTCGTTTGAACCCATTCACAATTACTTCAGTAGTATCTGAATTTCAACTAATCTGTTTTGCATTACTCAGTTTATACCTGACACTATCAATGCTCCTCCCAGGTGGATGTGGTCTATACGGACTTCTCAAAAGCTTTCGATTCACTGGATCACCACATTCTTCCCAACAAATCAGAATGTCTTAATGAGAGTCTCCTAATTTTTTTTGCATCCTATATATCGGATAGACAGCAACCTCAGGAGTACCTCAAGGGTCGGTTCTTGGGCCATTATTCTTTATCATTTTCATCAATGATATCATTTTGGATATTGAAGTCAGTTGCTCACTATATGCAGATGATCTCAAATTATACTATGAAGTGAAAAAAACACGATTCTGACAAAATTCAACGAGATTTGAACAAGTTGACTGAGTGGTGCAAACAAAATCAGCTTTTGTTAAACCCTGAGGAGTGCAATGTGTCTAGTTACTTCCTGAAACGATTAAGTATTCAATGTAATTACACTCCAGATGGTATAACTTTACCAAGATCTGAATTGATTATGGATCTTGGAGTCTGGTTCGATTCTAAGCTTTCTTTCTCCGAACATATTCAGAAAAAAAAACGAATGAAGCTTATAAATCGTCGGGTTTTGTAATACGTCATTCAAAGATATTTAGTGAATTTGATACATTTAAATTACTGTACAATTCCCACGTCAGATCTAAACTTGAATATGCCTCAGTAATTTGGTCTCCTTACTATAACGTGCATATTTTTGAACTCGAGTCCCTTCAACGTCGGTTTCTGAAATATGCCTATTTCAGAATCGATCATGTATATCCTCCTATTGGTTTTCCACATTCAACGCTACTCAATTGTTTTTCAGTTGAATCACTGGAGACGCGTAGAGGCATAGCTCAGCAAGTTTTCTTGTATAAAATCATTTGTAATCAAATCGATTGCAAAGATCTCCTTCGTAAGCTTGATTTAAATGTACCACGAACTGCTACTAGGCATCTTGATGTATTTCACCTACCCACTCCTAGGATTAATTTTCAAAAAGCTTCCCCGTTGTATAGTATGTGTAATAACCATAACGTTCTTTCATCTCGTAACAACATACATATTTATAACTGCAATATGGCTATGTTAAAAAAAACTTGAATTTGCATAATTTTTTATTAAAAATGATTCTGTTGAACTTCAATTAAATTTACTCACTGACATGTATCCTATCCTTTAAATGGATGTATTTCTGTTAGATAGTGTAATAATAAAAAAAAATCATTCTGTAATTGGAATTATTATATTCATATTTCCTGAGTACGACCCAACCGACAGGGGTGACCCCCAAAGACACCCCCTTTACGCGACAATATAATGACCTGTAACCAGTTTTATATTTCTATAAATAATTTTGAAATTCAGAAACGATCTAGAAATTAATTAACCCTGATTATACGAAAACTTATAGAAATTCGAAAGTGTAACCAAGATCACCAAATAACAACTTTAATGGGAAAAATATCCTCGAATTATTTCTAGAATACCGAATTGTAGTAGAATAATCCATTTGAAGAATTTTTATAGAAATCAAAATTGAATTTTGAACATATCAGTTCAGCAAAAATCAATTTGAATGTTCCAAAACACAAGACTAAGAGAGATTCATTCAATTCAATTCAATTTATACAAGAATTGGAAGATCTGAAAACCATTGATGGTTCTGTAGCAATTCAAGTAGAAAAAATCAATGACGCCACCACAATGGGCCACATTGTAAGCCAATTACCTAGTCATGAGATGATGAAGCCTGCCCATGAATAGACAATGCCATATTTGTTTCTTCATAAAATTGTACTACGTTCAGTTTTGAACTTAGGGAAACTTGTGAGATATAAATAATGGCTCGATTTTTTCTTATTTCGAGTAAATTCAGTATCTTTATCATAATGGAGTTTTCAAAAACAATTGTTTTTAAAAACAAAACGTTATCCGGTCCACTCTTAGGTTTACATCAGAAAATTTTTCAAGCACTCAATATCCTATCTTCTTTTATCTAAATAATTATAACTAAGGAGATTAGGAAATTCAGCAGAATCATTGAATGAGTTATCTGTTGGTTTGTAATTCCCAGCATGGAATCCTGTAGAAGCATTCACCATATTTGTTGGTTTATTCAACCATCTTTTTTTGAAGTTCATACTGTGAACTTTATATTTCAATATTTTGATTCGGTTTTATTTTTGATTTCACTTTCTAATTTGGCTATAAACTATTCAATCAGATATCATTCCGAAACATTTCTTCAATGTGAGTCATCTAATAATTTCATTGAACCATATTTATTTATATTATTCATTAACCATGATTCATTTCGTTTTTTCAAAATAAGAAATGAGAAAACCCATGAGTTGGTTACTAGCGAGAGGATGATATCATGGATTCGATACTTTATTGTTCGTGTTCCACATAATCTTATTGAATTCAAATGGTATTTTGATTCATGTGAAGTAAGTCGAAAATATACGAATATAAAAACATGAAAATATCTCATTCTCAAGCTTCTCATCATGAAATTTCTTTTGAAATTTGATTCAAGGACATGTGTATTATGTTTTAGTGTAATATACGTTCTCACAAATCATAACGTAAGTACAATATCCATCAAATTCTTAGGCCTTACCGTGATCGATTATCAGAAACTTTCCCCAAAAAAAGTATGTTAGAGGTTTTTCCGCCGAAGAATTTTTATCACTGGGTGTTTATATTACTGTTCCAAAACGTCTGTGAGAATTTCATCAAAATCGGAGTCGGTTCCCTTTGCTGCAGCCGATTCATTTCAGTGAAAAGGTGAGTATTGTATGATTGTTCTTCCAACACAATTATTCAGAAAAATCCAGTCAGGTGAACTGAGTAGCTTGACGAGAAGAATCCGTTCGTTTTCCAACCAACAGTCAGCAACCAGAAGTACAATCGCTGTCTCTTCCAATGCCTGGCCCTGGACAAATGAGGTGGGTTTGGATTTTGCTGTAAGTACCCATGTCATACAGAGGTTTTCATAATCATTACGATACAGAAAATTCTGAACTCTCAAACAATTCTGATTCGGACTCAAACTTCCAAGAATACCCCTCGAATCGCTCGAGATCCCCAAATTTCATAAGACCTTCTCAATTATCCCCGATTCAAACAACTAACACAATGGCAGTGTTAAAGCAAGAATATTCCAATATGATTCCAGATTTCCACGGTGAAATGGAACTATTACCGAGATTCATCGAAATCTCAGAGAAACTTGTAAACAAATTTTATAACGTTCAAGATATAAACGATTTTCAGAATGAATATCTGATGTCAAGTATCTTAGCAAAAGTCAAAGGCGATGCCGCTTTGAAAATATCGTCCTGTATCATAAAAAACTGGGCAGATTTGAAAAATGCTCTACTCAATACTTACGCAGACAAACGCGATATTTTTACATTAAACATTGAAATGACTGAATTGCGACAAATTAACGAAACGCCGTTTGAATTCTACAATAGAATCCAACACATTTTAAATTTACAAATTGCACAGTTGACCACTAGTGCATCACCGCAAGAAACGATTATATTAGGTTCATATGTTCGTAGTTTAGGACTTCGAGTTTTGTTAAGAGGATTGAAAGATCCTATTGGCTCTTTAAAGCGAACGAAAAATCCGAAAGATTTGAACGATGCACTTAATATGCTAACGAATGATTTTCAATTAGATACCGCCCCACAGAGGTCAATGAAAAATCAATTCAATTCAAAACCACCATCTCACAATTCTCAAAATCGACAACGCCTCATTCCACCATTGCAAATAACAAATTTTACTAATAATTCCCGAATACCTAATAGACCGATTAATTCATCCCAACACCACCAACAACAACCAGACTCATTCCAAAATCAAAATAAAAACTTTTCCGCATTTAGACCCAATCAAAAACCGAGTTTACCGAAAACAACACCAATGAGTATCTCAACTAGAAATACCGGACTCTCCCGAGTACCTAATCAATCAAATTTCAGCCAAACTCATCGATTAAATCAAAATCCAAATTTTAGACAAAATAGACCTAATTATATTGCTGAAGAATTATTCAACATAGAAGATGAACCAATAATAGATGAATATTCAATAGAATCAGATCAAAATCAAGAAGAACATTTTTTAGAGGAAGAAGCCTCGGAATTAGAGAACCAGATAGATTTGAACTAATGAATTTGACTAACAATACTAGTGAACTTCCATATATCATATTTCCAGAAAATAATTTAAAATTTTTGATAGACACAGGTAGTACAAAATCATTCATCAGACCTGATATTGCCAAAATTCATTTCAAATCGTCCATTAAAAATGACCCTTTCCAAATTACAACTGCACATGGAACATCTACTGAGCAATATAGTACAGTGATACCCTGTTCTAAAATTCTCAATAAATTGAAATTACCTTCGAAATTTCACTTATTCAAATTCCATGATCATTTTGATTGTCTCTTAGGACTCGATAATTTGAAATTATTGAATGCTGTAATAGACTTGAATAACAACATGTTAATAACTCCAAATTCACAGGTGAAACTGAAATTCCACAAAGTATCTCCATGTACAAATATTATAATAATACCCCCAAGATCTGAACAAGTAATCAATGTGAACATCAAAAACGTTAGTGATGGACAAGCTATCATCCCATATACAAAAATTTCGCAACTAGAAATTCCAGAATGTTTGACTACTGTCAAAAATCATCGAGCTATCTGCACAATAACGAATTCATCGAACTCTCAATTGATTGTAGATATGACAGAACCAATGGATGCCGAAAATTTTTACGATAATGAAACCATTTTCAATCCAAATTTAAATAATGTTAATTTCGAAAAATTTCAATTCGATATTGCCAAAATCAGAACCGAACACATGAATTCTGAGGAACAATACGAAATAACTAAATTGATTAAGGAATATTCTGATATTTTTCACATTGACGGAAACCAATTATCTTTTACAAGCAAAGTTAAGCACGTCATTAGAACTTCTGATGAAATACCGGTGTACACTAAAACTTATAGATACCCCGAAGTACATAAGCAAGAAGTCAACACTCAAATCCGAAACATGCTAGATCAAAACATAATTAGACAATCTCACTCGCCCTGGTCATCACCAATTTGGGTTGTACCTAAGAAGCTAGACGCTTCCGGCAAGAAAAAATGGCGAATAGTTGTAGACTATCGCAAATTGAACGATAAAACTATTGGCGATCGATATCCTTTGCCAAATATTACAGAACTACTAGACAAACTTGGTAGATGCCAATATTTTTCAACTCTTGATTTGGCATCAGGCTTCCATCAAATTGAAATGGCTGATAATGACATCGAAAAAACCGCTTTTAACACAGGCAACGGTCATTATGAATTCCTTAGGATGCCCTTTGGCTTAAAAAATGCACCAGCCACGTTTCAGAGGGTTATGGATAATATCTTGAGAGGGATACAGAATGAAAAATGTCTCGTGTACCTCGATGATATCATAATTTTCAGTACAAGCCTCCAAGAGCATATCAATCGTTTGCGAAAAGTATTCCAGAGATTGCGTGATTCTAATTTCAAAATCCAACTAGATAAGTCGGAATTTCTCAGAAAAGAAGTAGCTTATCTAGGACACATTGTAACACCTGAAGGCGTTCGCCCAAATCCAGACAAAATTAAAGCTATTATAAATTACCCTTTACCTAAAAATACCAAACAAATCAAAGGCTTTCTAGGACTTTTAGGTTATTACAGAAAATTCATTGAAGATTTCGCCAAGATTACCAAACCATTGACAAAATGTTTAAAGAAAGAAGCGCATATCGATACCAAAAATCCAGAATACCTAAAATGTTTTGAAACATGTAAAAACTTGCTAATAAATGAACCCATCCTTCAATACCCAGATTTCACTAAAGATTTTGTTCTTACAACTGACGCGAGTAATATAGCGATAGGAGCTGTCCTATCTCAAGGAAAAGTCGGCTCCGACCTACCAATAGCATATGCGAGTAGAACACTAAACGACTCCGAACAAAATTATTCAACCATCGAAAGAGAGCTTTTAGCAATTGTATGGGCTGTTAAGTACTTCCGACCATACTTATTTGGAAGAAGATTCAAAATTGTTTGTGATCATAAACCGTTACTTTGGTTGTTTTCACTCAAGGAATCAAATTCTAAATTACTCAGATGGCGTCTTAAGTTAGAGGAATTTGACTATGAAATTGAGTATAAAAAAGGAGTACATAATAAAAACGCAGATGCTTTATCAAGAATAGAATTGAACATGAACGAGACAAATAATGACGAACCAAATGATATTTTTGAGTACATAACAAAATTCAACCAAGATTTAGAAAAAAATTATACTAATATCGAAACGGATAATCAATCTATTATCGTAGAAGCTAACGATTTAGATCAAGGAAATAACGCAGAAGATGATAACGATCAAACAATTCATTCTAACTCTGAAAACCCAATTGTTGGAATACCAATAATCGATTGTCCAGTAAATTTCGGAAAGAATCAATTAATAATCTCTGAAGTGAATTATGAACCAGCAAAACCAAGTATTATTAAACTTTATAACTCGAAACAAAGAATACTCATACAAATTTCACGAAACAATTACGAACAAGATATCATCAATTTTGTCAAAGAATTTATCGTACCGAAAATCAAATATTACCTTTATTTTGAAGACCCAATATATGAAAGATTTTCAAACATTCTACAGAAATTCTTCAAACATTCCCAAATCAACTTTGTCAGATGTACCAAAAAGTTAATTGATGTAAATGATGAAAACGAAATTAATGAAATAATTCAGAAATACCATGAAGGTAAGACAAACCATAGAGGTTTAGACGAAACAGAGAAACGTATAAAAACATCCTACTATTGGCCAAATCAAAGAAGATCAGTCCAAAATTATATCAACCAATGTGAAATATGTTTAGTTACAAAATACGACAGGAGACCATTAAAACTTGAATATAATATTACACCTACACCTGTTAAACCTTTTGGAATTTTGCACATCGATAGTATAACCTTAGAAAACGCAAAATTCTTAACATCATTGATGCATTCTCAAAATATGCTCAAGCATATAGATTAGATTCTGCTCAAGGTTTGGAAGTCGTAAATAAATTGATAAAATATTTCACTCATCATAGAATTCCAGAACAAATAATTTCTGATAATGGATTAGAATTTAAAAACTCGTTAGTAAAAGAACTACTCGTAATCCATAAAGTAAAAATTCATTTCATAAGCTCACAACACCCTGAATCAAATGGACTCATAGAAAGATTTCACTCGACCCTCGTAGAACACATCCGATTATTCAACAATCAAGACGAATATAAAAATTACTCGATAGAATCAAAAGTGAATTATGCTCTTTTAGCATACAACAATACTGTTCATTCTGCAACAAAATTGAAACCCTACGAAATAATCACTGGTCATCTAGAAACCGATTGTCCATTCAATATCGATATAGAAAAACAACTAGTAAATAATTATATTTCCAATCATAAAGATAAAGTTAAATTATTGTATCAAAAATTGAACGATGATTTACAGAAAGGCAAAGAAAACGTAATTCAAAAGGCTAACGAAAATAGAGAACCAATTCCAGCAATTCCGGAAGTAATTTTTGTTAAAGATAAGCAAAAACAGAAAAAGACCTCGAATAAATTCAAACGTCAAAAAATTAAAAGTATCAACCCGGAACTTAAAACAGCGAAAATTAACCCAACACATAAAAATACTGTAGAAAATATTCATTTATCAAAAATAAAAAGGCCTAGACAACTAACTAAATCAAAAACTATTTCAGATCCTTCTACTTCTGCTTCGGACATGCAACAGAAATAGAAAACATCACACAGAACTTAGGAATCCTTCCTATCAAATTAGGCCATGCAAAACTTCAACGAACAGAACATACTTTCACTCACTTTTACGATATCAAACCGATTCTCGATGAATATGATAATTTGAACACTCAGTATGATAATGTCAAAGAAAATATGAAAAATAACTCTTTATTTGCCCGATCAGTAGAAAATTACGTTACCATTGTAGAATACACACGAGCAAGTATCGAAGACAAATTCGAAAACATCCGAATCCATACTTCAAACCAAAGAAATAAAAGAGGATTAATTGATGGATTAGGATCAGTTTTGAAAGGCATAACTGGAAACCTCGACGCTGAAGATGGCGAGAGAATAAACAACATATTAGATCATCTAAAATCAAATCAATTAAACCTTCAAGAACAACTGAAAAATCAATATAGTTTGAATACACAAATCATTCAAAAATCCAATGATACAGTTCGAGACATTCAACACAATGAAATTGAATTAAAATCTAGAATTCCACAGTTAAAAACAATAATGAATGAAGATATACAACATCAACATATTTTATATGCTCAAGATATTTTAAATCAGATTATCATTCTTTTAAATGGAATTCTCAATATTTTACAAGACATCGAAAATTCCTTAACTTTCTGCAAACTAAGTACTATGCATCCTAGCATTATGAAATCAAAAGATTTGTTTCTCGAGCTTAGGAAAGTTTCATCATATTATAAAAATCAACTACCTTTCGAATTGTCATACGAAAATATTCTTGATTTCGAATCGATCATAGATGTCAAATGTAAAGTAGAAAACAATGAGATTTATTATTTCCTATCAATCCCTATCGATTTCGAAACTATATTTGATCTCTACTATTTACTTCCTATACCCACGAGACACGAATCAGAATTTTTCACGATCATTCCAAATTCAAACTACTTATTGAAATCTAAAGATAATACAATGAAAGCCTTAAATGACATATGTACGCAAGGCAAAATATTCCACTGTCCAAGTCATCTTCTGAGGAATATGAAAACAACATGTGAAGAACAAATTATACTCGAAGAAAACACCAATAACTGCCAATACAGCCGATTGGAAATATCGGAAAGCCAAATGGAAAGAATACCAGAAATTAACCAATACTTGGGAGTATTTTTGAAGGAAGAAAAATTGAAATTCCAGTGTCAAGAAGAAGTTCAAACGAAAAACCTAGCCGGAGTATACCTGGTGAAAAACTCGCAATGCAAGTTATTCTTCCACGGACAAGAAATGGCTTTTCAAGACAAAACTTATGGTACGCCACTGGTAGCGAACAATCTTAAATTCAACTTGGATAAACAAAATTTCACGGACTTCAAGGTGAACTTGAAAACGCTGAGAATGACAGAAATCCCAACAAACAGAATTATTCCCACTGTAATTCAAGACTTCAACTATCACAAACCCAGCATATGGACTATTATCCTGTACATCAGCATTCCTGTGATAGGCACGGTCTATATTTGGTTACGATGGAAGAAAACAACGAATCCACTTGAGAAAGCAGACCAGGTTCCAGAGGTCATTCCTCGTGAAAGAAAACCGAACCTTCCAGAGGAAGCTTCATTCTAATGGGGGAGGAGTTATATTGCATTACGAACATACTGAACAATGTGTAACTGATGCCACTGACATTTAATTTGCAATGTCATCATTTTCTCTAAGGTGACAATTAGTTTAGATAGTGTATTATGTTAGAAATGATATTCAGTCTAGATTCAGAATCCTGTTTGTGAACACATGGCAAAATAAATCTTTTTAAAAAAGTAACTTAAACAAAAAGTTATTTAAGTTGTATATATTCTTGCTTGATTTTTATTCACCCACAGTCGATGTTCGAAATTCTTCATTTCTGTTTTTTTTCTGGAGTACTTGTGACTTTGTACCTTACTATACACATTTACTTTTTTTTGTACATCGTCATGGCTTTTGATATTTTGTTATACTTTACATGTTACTATGTATCATCCTTTAAAAAGATGAACCATTAAGGTTCATCTGTTTGGATGATCTAATATATATATAGATATATATATATATATATATATATATATATATATATATATATATATATATATATAAGGTTGTAGGTTGATCTCGATTCGTGTGTGGAATGTCTACCGGTGCAATACAGATCTGTTTCGGCTCGCCAAGCCTCATCAGTTGCACTAGGCCAGCAGACAAACCACCCACGAATGGATTTGATGGATTTATTCATCGTTTATGATCAATGTAACAAGATTATCAGTAGAACATGCAGTGAGTTGAATGAAAAGCATAAAGTGATTTACCTCGAATGAATTCGAGAGAATTAATTAGATTGAAGAGAAATTTTCAAATGTTTTCGAAATCTTTCTAGATTCATTAATACACATACTTCTAGGTTTTCATGATGATTCAAGGATTTCAAAATTTCTCTTCAATCTAATGAATTGAGATATTAAATAGATAGTGGCTACAAAGCAGAGGATATTTCAGAAATGAAGCATTGTAGTTGATATATATATAAAAAAATAATGTGAGTTTTTTTTTGTTAGTGTGAAATTTCAGTTACTCATTTAAAAGTCATAATATTTATGATTTTCCGAAGCTTTTCGAAGAATAAATGACATTGAAATCTTGATACTTCATCATAAGCATTTTTCTTAAATCCCATTTCCTACTGAAAGATTCATGAACTGATTCAGAATGAGACTCATAATCAAATGAAATGGAGTATTCTTGTGAAACCTGTGAAACAATGTCTATTGTGATGCTGAATGAAAGTCAAAAAACGACCAAAAGGGTCTGGAATAGAAGTCATTTTGACGTTAGTGAGAATCTCAATTCGAGTCCCGGCTATGATCTAGAAAAGAATCATCTCTGATTCGAATTTGTGTTGACTGGGTATATTCAATACATTTTCAAAATTAAAAATAACAAATCATCCTCCCCTAAGAGCCGTAGCACCTTTTCGTTGGTGGGAGAGCTTAACCAAAGGCAGAGGCGGGCAGCTCAGTGCCGAGAAGGAGGCCCGGCAACGACATCTCTCGCCTGATCCCGTAAAGGGCTCTCGGGGCGTGGGGTGGGTAGGTGTTGGGAGGTATCCTTGGCGCGGAGCACGGTCTGCTGGCTGGAGGGAACTAGGAAACGGCTCCCCGGTCTCAAGAAGTTACGCAACCTGCGCTGAAGAGGCTAGTGTCCCATGGGTTAATGAGAGTCCTACCAAAGAGAAAAAGTGGGGCATACCGCAAGAAGCTGGCAGAGCTAAGGAGGAAGGAGGCAGAAGGTGCATCCAGACCCTCGCTCCAAGCTAGCCAGCATTAAGAGCCAACCCCGGGAACGTACGAAGAGGAAGAAGGGGCCCAACGCGACCCCGCCCTCGACCTCCAGGGTTGACAAAGGGTCGTGACGCATGCCTCCAAAGGGAGGAAGCGCCAGCGGTAAAAGCCATGATCCCGATGTCGGGGTGGACCGAAGTGAAGGAGGGGGTAGTGGCCCCTCGGGCGCAGCCGGTAGAGGCGTTCCTGGGGGGGTGGGACTCACCGCCGCAAAAAGGACCAATCCCCTGACGGTCATCGCCACAGCCGGGGAGTACCCTGAGGCTTCATTGTCTCACAAGGACTTCACCCGGTTCAGGGCGGTGTTCAGGGATCTGGCGAAAAATACACCCCCCCCTCTGAGATGCCCAGGTTGGAGGCGTCGTTTATCAAAGGTGGGGTGTTTTCATTTGTGGCCTCCGACGAAAAGTCGAAGGAGTGGTTGCTGTCCAAAGTAGCCACTCTTGAGACTGGAGGCCCAACGCTTGAAGTGGGAGGAGTGGAGCTCCTGCAAAGGCGGTATAAAGCCACGGTATGGCTCCCTGGAAGTGCTTAGCCGGATAGGGGCCTACAACCCCACTCTAAACACTAGTGCTTGGCGGGTGGTCAACCAGCCGGCACCTAGAACAGACTCCGGAAAGCAGGGAGAAGTGGGCAAGTATGTCCAAATATACCAGCTGCCGGAGTCTCAAGTCAAGGCTCTCAACAGCCTTGACAACAGGCCCTGGTTGGAGCTGGAAGAGGTCACTTTTAAGGTGACACTTCCGACCAACCAGGACCATGAGAAGGTAAGGGAGATGGAGGCAGAATAGTCGAGATGGCTCCGCATCCACTCAAAATTACTCAGATCAACTTGCACCACACTAAAGGCGCCTCTGCTGTAGTGCAGAGGGGCATGACTGCAAAGCACACAGGCCTAACACTAGCCCAAGGACCTTGGGTGGTGAAAGGCACTGTAAGGGGAATGGGAGGGCTTTTATGTTTCAGAGACACCAAGTCAACCAGACCCAGAGCATGCATAATCGCAAAAGGAATCAATCTTATGCCACTCTGGGAACTCTGCACGGGGGACCTAATGGTGGTCATCACTGAATTCGACAACATAGGGAGAGTGGTGATAGCATCAGCATACTTTACACATGATAATCCAAACGTACCACCTCGAGAGGTGATACAACTGGTAGACTACTGCAAGGTAAGGAAGCTTTCCCTACTGAAAGGGTGCGATGCCAACTCGCATCATGATATCTGGGGGAGCACGAACACCAACCAAAGGGGCAACGACCTTTTGAAATACCTGGCAGCAACGGACTCAGATATCCCCAATGTCGGCAACACACCGACCTTTCACAATGCTCGGAGAGAGAGTACTGGACTCAACCCTGTGTACTAGAAATCTCTACGACAAGATCACCGACTGGAGGTTCTCTGAGGAGCCGTCGCTGTCGGACCATGAGCAAATCAGATTCGAAATAGCGACGGACATCCGAAAAGAAACTCAGTGGAAAAGAAATCCTAGACTTACCAACTGGGAAAGATATGCAGAAGAACTCCAAGAGGCACTCAGGGAATGCCCTAAGGAAATTGACTATATATACAGGGTGTTAATTAAGTATGTTAACAAACTTTAACCACGAATAGTGCTCCGGAAAATAGAAAGAAAATGTCATATGAACATGGGTCCGGAAATGCTTCCTAAGGGAGCTACGCTCCTTTGCATGGGGCACCCTGAAGACGGTTTTCCCTCGATATTATCGAAACCGTTCATAACAAAATTACGAAATTAGGTGGGATGGGTAAGCATTCGACGCTGAATCTGATTCTGATACGGAAGGAGTTAAGGGTAAAAATAACCCCATTTTCTAAATGGTAATTTTTTTGACATTCTGATTCTAGAATATGGTAATTCAGAGATTTCTACGTAAAAATGGTCTCCTGGTACATCTCCATAGGCCTAACAGTTTTCGAGAAAAATGCAAATTATTGAATCGATGCAGGCTATTGTAAATAAATAAATGTTCGTCTACATACATATTTAGTTAGTGTGCTGTGAAAAACAATTGCAACAATTGCGTCGAAAGTTAACCCATCCCACCTAATTTCGTAATTTTGTCATGAACGGTTTCGATAATATCGAGGGAAAACCGTCTTCAGGGTGCCCCATGCAAAGGAGCGTAGCTCCCTTAGGAAGCATTTCCGGACCCATGTTCATATGACATTTTCTTTCTATTTTTCGGAGTACTATTCGTGGTTAGAGTTTGTTAACATACTTAATTAACACCCTGTATATTGGATAGGGCCGCCAAGTTTCTAGGAGAGGGACTGCGAACAGCCTATGAAGGCAACTGCCCACTGAGAAGAATGAGACCTAGAGGTCAAGTTCACTGGTGGAATGATAAGCTGGCAAGTATGGGGCAGAAAATTATCTGCATCAGGCAAGAAGCCAGGAAACGTAAAGATCTAGCGAGATGGGAACATCTCAGACAAATGAGTGATCAATACAGAACAGAAATTAGGAAGGCCCAACAAACTGGTTGGACCTCCTTCTGTGAAGAGATCAGTGAAGGGACTGAGGCAGCCAGGCTGGATAAAATACTCTCAAAAAATCCAGAGGCTATACTCGGCTCCCTTAAACTACCCAATGGCAGGTTCTCCACCTCAGACGAAGAGACCCTGGAATGCCTGATGAAGACACACTTTCCCAGCTTCCTAGAGGATCGGGAAGGGAATCACAATGATCAGCGAGAAGAAAGGAGGACAAGAGCGAGCTCAATCAGAGTGAAGGCACAAGTCTGGCGCCGCAATCGTGAGCTCGCTAACAAAATTATTACTCCGGACAAGGTAAGATGGGCAATTAGATCCTTCAAACCAAACAAGTCACCAGGGCCAGACGAAATATACCCTGTGCTTCTGAGGAAGGCGGGTCAGTCCATTGTAGGGCCCCTGACCAGAGTGGTAAGGGCTAGCCTTATACTTGGACACGTACCTGCTGCCTGGCAAGGAGCAAGGGTTGTGTTTATTCCAAAACCAGGCAGAGGCGGATACACTGCCACGAAGGATTTCTGCCCAATAAGCCTGACATCGTTCATGCTGAAGACGGCCGAGAGACTCGTCGATAGATATATCAGATACGAAGTACTCCGGACGAAACCACTTCACATGAACCAATTTGCCTATAGAGCGGGACTCTCTACCGAGACTGCTCTATTGAAGGTCAAACAGCTGATACAACCCCAACTTGAGAATAGACGTTTTGCTATCAGCATTTTCATGGACATAGAGGGTGCGTTCAATCATATGGCCAGTGGCGAAGAAGTTTGACACACCTACAATGCTAGTTGACTGGGTAATCCACATGCTGAGAAACAGACCTCTGGAAGCGAATAAGGGCAACACAACAATTAGAGGAAATGTTTCCTCGGGATGCCCACAGGGTGGGGTCATGTCACCCTTGTTGTGGAGCCTGGTAGTAGACAGCCTATTGGTAGGACTCAGCCGAGGGGGCACACAGGTAGTGGGATACGCTGATGACATAATGATCATAAGGCGCGGACCCTTTCTGGGCACACTCATGAAGACCACACAAGAAGCAATAGGGACTGTAGAAAGCTGGTGCAGGTAAACCGGACTTTTGAACGGACGATTGAAACGCTTCCTTTTTGATCAAGTGACATGGGAAAAATACAACTTTGAGGCATATGACTTCAGAGTCGTTTCAATAGTTTTTTCAATGTCACAAATATAATTTTTTCCAGTTAACTCGATTTTTTCAAATGGAAAGAGGCTGGCTCGTCGGGTTTTTGTGAATGATCATTTTCTTACGAACAATTTGATACCACACACTTCCACTTTATTTTCACTATCTTTCACAATAATTGCAAGAAGCCCAATACCTAACAACAAATAATACGTATTCGGTATACTCATGCACTAAGTCTCAGTTAATCGTGACAAACAAAAAAATGATATTTGTGACATTGGAAAAATTATTGAAACGACTCTGAAGTCATATGCCTCAAAGTTGTATTCTTTCCATGTCACTTGATCAAAAAGGAAGCGTTTCAATCGATCCATGGCACGCTAGATCGAAAAATGAAAATTCAAATAAAAATTCTTTCATACGTAAAATATTCACAAACAAAATTTTGTTGGATAGATAATGTCATCCTCGATCGAAATAAGTAATTATATTTAGGGTGTTCTATTTGAAAATCGAAAGTTGAGGTCATTTCCGGTCAAACCGGAAGTACTGCAAAGCAAGTGAGTACGTCAAATAATGCGAATTGACATATAATACACAACCCCCGAATTTTGTTCTTCTATCTCCAATAATAAAAAAGTTATAGGGGCGAGCCACCTTGGAGAATCAACCGGTATTGTACTCGCAGTAAACAACATCTGACAGTGAAAATTCCGCTCACCCAGAAATCCATTGGTCAACGTGTATTTACCTACCTGTATCGTTAAGCATATAATGCACTTCCTGATGTATACAAGGAGTGAGTATATTCTTACCATGAACTCACTGCCACTCGTTAAAAAGCAGATTAAGGGCTATCTAAAACAAACTCCTATACAGGATATTCATAACCTTATTGATTACTATTGACCTAACCTTTGAGTTTCGCTAATATATTCTATAGACAATTGCTATTGTATATACATTGGTTGCTTTCCTTCTGTTCATGTAAGAATCATCTTGATATTATTTCACATATCTGTAATTCATACCGGCTAACGTTTCTTGTTTGTTTTATTTCTTTTAATTTTATTTATTTTTGTTACCCTCAAGCAAAAATTTCATTTTAGTATTTTCTCTTACATATCTCATAACAAATGATTTCAATAATTTATCATTATACTGATAAATATTTTATATATTCTATATATTCTACATACCCATTTATAATGTGAGCATACTCATCTGCCCATGCGCAACCCTCTATGGTCTTAAATGGGCAACTATTTGTTTGTTCAATGTAAATTGATTTATGTAAAATAAAATTTGTCATCTACATTTCTTTTGGATAAACATTTTTATTATTATTATTCTCGATATTATCATTGATGACATTTTTTCTGAATCCACAGTTGATTGATTGAAACCTTTATGGAAATGGAAAGTTTGAAATTTTTAAATTTTCTTCTGCATTCGAATAAACAGTGGCGTCGCAATTTTCATCGTGATATTTTCGGGTTCAGAGGTCTTTGAGTCGGGTGAGTTTTTGTAAGATATGTTATTCGTGTTTTTGATTGCATCGTGGGTATTTTGGTTGACATTGAAATCTCAAATGTTCATACTTCTGTTGTCATCGATATGGAATCAACTGTCACTATTGCACTCCTTCTCCATATTACAATTTCGAAGAGAGGTTTGAAGAATTGGGAACAGGAGAAGCTGAGAATGAGTTATTTTTTCTAAAAGAGTGGGTTTATATTCAAAAAACAAAAATTTTACTATTATTGATGCAGGATGAATACCATTGGCTGAAATAAAAATCCTAGAATCAAACTTCCATTGTTCTTGAAAACCTATAGGTATATATCACGGTACTTTTCACAACGTTTCGATTGTATGTATCTACAATCGTCATCAGGTAAGAACTGACAAATTTCAAGTCAATACATACGGAGGATGTTTCCGGTTTCAGTGAGCCGTAACCATTTCGGATCTCTACACTGGGCTGACCTGAAGTTTTTGTCAGATAACTGCGTATGGTGTTGCTGAACAGGGTAGAAGTTTTATTTCACATACAGGATGTTCTTTGGATGAGCAACAATTTGAGAGATCTCAATTAACAAAAACGAAATATTCCGAATGGAATAATTAATATACAGGGTGATTCATTGGGAAATGGGCGTACTGTAAGGGAAGGTAGAGGTCGCCTAGCTGGATCTGGAAAACCCCTATATGATGGGTCTAGCCCCCTGTTTAAGCGAGATACAGAGTGTTTTATGTATTACTCCTATTTCTTCAATGGCTCATAACTTACGATCCGCATTGTATATTTCATTCATTTTCACAACATAAACTCATTATCCTGTATGCTACCAAATTCAGAATGAATGAAACTAATAATCCACTTACGGACTTTTAAAAATTAAAGGAACTTCATCAGTTCAATACAACACCTTGTATGACGAAATTACGAAAATTCATTTGCAGATATAAAAAGACAAGAAAAAAATATGCCTAAACAAATTGGTTTGGTACTTCCGCATGACATTCTTGTACCTGTTAATTTGAGTCAAAATCAATTTTTTCGATGAAAAGGTGGTACGAAATTCAAAAAATACCTTTTTCGTCTTAAAATACTATTCTTTCAATACACAGTGCAACACGAAAAAAAATAACCATATTCGGACACCACTACGTGATAAAAGACTAAAAATAAAGAGACCCGTGTCTCCCAATTTTTCCCAAAGTCATGCACTTTTTTTTTATGGGCCGCCAAAGATTTGAGGCCTCGGTATCATTTTCGCAAAAAAGTGATCATTTTCTCAGGCTCATATCTTGCAAACCGTTCAGAATTTCGATTGACTTTCTGAGGCAAAGTCATGAAGAACAACAATTGCGAACATACAGGGTGTTTCACAGTGGATGGAAAATTAGACGTATCTGGAGAACAGAAAGACAGATCATTTCGAAAATTTGTGAGCGTGAATAATCAAACATGCTTCATCCGTCTAAAATATTTTCATCAATACAGTGTTGCCGCTTGTATAAGAAAATAGTAGCTACTTTGTTATTTCAAATGAAACACCTCGTATATTATATAATTTTTGGAATCCTCATGAGATTCCTCACAACTTTCCTACATAATTCCCTATACTCATCTGTGACGATTTCCGAGATAAAAATATTTGTGCAAAGCCTGACCAAATTTGACAAATTACACACAGTGATATCAATCAATCAAATTACTAACCATTGATATATCGAATCAATATAGGATGAAAAATGAAATGCAACACTACAACTTTCTTTTCATGAAATGTATTGAAGAAATACTAACATGACCTAGTGAAAATCGTTTATGATAACTCATTCCTAACCCGAAATAGCGAAGAATGATAATTGCTATCATAATATCTCCAAAATACTTCGATTTTTCGAAAACCAATATCAAAATCTCACGTATTTGTGCAAAGATCAATTTTTATAAAGCGTCACACAATTTTTTCACAATTACAATAGATTTCTGAATTAATTCAATTTCATGATAATGGTTTTCCTCTTTTCAGTTCACCATTAAAGCGTGTCTCTCAGTTTTAACGAACTCTATTTATTTTGATGTAATGAATATGGTCGGTTTGTGTTATTGATAAACTGTGTCTCTCTAAAATTTCAGTGGTTTTTCAATTAACCCTAATTCTGGTTATGGACCACTGAGCAATTGATATGAACACAACACCGTTACTAATAACTCATCAGGTGTAAAGTTCATGTATGAAAGCATAATTGTGACCGTTTCCGGTCGAGACAGATTCCACTTCCCGCCATGAACCTCTTTTGTTCGAAACAATAGGACACTTGTCGACATATAGCACAGGCACCACATGGTGTATTTTGTATTCATCTGATAGAACACTTTCCCCTGCGTTCAAAATTAATTAAAAGGTGAAATGTATTCGACTGACTGAACAGCACGTTTCTCTGGGAACCCTGTTTCATCATTTCAATAGGAAAAGATTCGATAATCATCGTCAACAATAGATCATCAATTTTCACTTCCACATTGAAATTCTTCAGGAATCCTAGAAATTGTAGAATGATTATTTTTTTTTCAGGAACAAATAGAGGAAAACGGATTCAAGGAAAGATTTCATCAACCATTTTTAAATCGTCCCAAAGTGTACCTGCCCTGTGCTTGGCTACGAGAGGTAGTTGTATCAAGATGAAAATCATATAAATAAGCATTCATTCAGCGAGGTTATAAGACAGATTTTTACTATTCAGATACAAACGGCAAACATGTGAATGTGAATGATAAAAAAATTGAGTTTAATGTGAACGAAATGAATAAAGAACTGAAAGGCACATCTAACTAATGTGGGGACCGAAACGCAACAAGAAATAAAGTGACAATCAAAGAACAATACCATAGTGTACATATATACCATGGTTGTGACTTCTATATCGTAATTTGAGTGCGAACTCAACCCGTTGTCAAGTCTGACCGAACTCGAACAATTGATGCATACTTAAACCCGGATACTCCATCTAAAATCGTATTTGTGTCTGATTTTTGCATGAGTCGCAAGCAAGTTCTGAATTTCAATGAATTCAATTTGGGATAGCTTGGTCAATTTTGCGAGGTAGATTGTGGAAAATGTTTTACGTTCGCAAATTCCAAAATAAAATAAATTTGAAATGGAATTGATAATATACTGATACACTGGGTATTCTTATACGACAATATATCATATTCATGATGAATAAATGAATTCAATATCCACTTGATTCAATAGTAGGTAACAGATGTTTCACATTCGTGTGATTGGGTGATTGTGGAAATGTTACCAAAAGGTATGTTTCAGGAGAAAAATATAGTAGTATAATGAGTATCGAGGGAGGGTATGCAAATATATACATATATATGTTTACAGGGGTTCTGTTGGAAAATGAGAATAAATTCACCAACCCAGTTCTGATTATATTATAAACAGGGTATCCCAGCAGTCAACGTCAAGCTGGAATAGGGCAATAGGCCGAGCTATAATAGCTATCAGAAGAATAAAACAAAACGAGTCGTGTATTTCAAAAATAGACATTTTTGAAATATCGAGAGAATTTACACCCTGTCACAGTTTTCTCACTTTTGTCGCTACAAATTCGAATTTTTCAATATTTTTTTCATGCAATGGAATACTGTTTCTGTTAACTCTTGCTTAGAATGAGAAGTCAACTGGTCTAGCTTGGAAAAAAATATCTCTTTTTTCCCAATCAAATATTCAGCATCGACATTTTGCTTCACTTTGACTGTACTGAGAGAAAAATATTCCATGAAAATTTCATATAACTACTCTTCTCATCTTACTGAATAAATTGTGAAGGCAATTTGAACATCCATCGTTACTAAATGAATTGTTACTTAATAATAATAATAATAATAATTGCAATATGTCCCGCTCACACATCTTTCCAATTTATAAGAAAGGAATCAAATCTGAGCCCATGAATGAACTATTTCTGCCGAGATATTCGAACAAATCCTAAAATCCCCACTAACGAGTTATTTCAAAAAGATTAGACATCAAGAATAAAATATCTTGACATACTCTTGTATATTTACCCCAGATGGGACCTACACATTGACCACACTTTGCAGAAATTCAGATATGTTCTGTAAATATATCAACAGCTGGTGAACATACTTTTTCCATAATAATTTAATGGAAGAGGCAAACAAAGTGAAATATTCGTCTATTATTTATATTCAGCCAGCCAATTACACGGAGTTTGTGTGAAATCCTTTGCCATCTTCGAATGCCATCAATCAAATGGAGACACGAAATTTGTACCTTTTGGATTTTTTTCTTGAAGTGAGTTGTTAAATTTGGTCCATAGGGATGATCGACGTAATTGAATATCGAGAGAACTAGTGTTTCACATAATGTCTTTTTAGTTTGAATAGGTAGTAAATGGCGATTACCATAAATCATTTTTAGATTACTCTAAGCTCATTGTAGTTCATTGATATGTCTCTCGAATCTCAAATTTGGGTCCATAATCACTCCAAGATTTTCAACTTCCCTCACCATCACCAGTTGTTCATAATTCACAAAGATATTTATTGCATTAATCACTCTTCCACAATTTTTCCTACTACTAAATAGAATAAATTTAGATTTAGATATTCGGGAAAACTGTGATAGAGTTCAGTATCATCTGCGTACAGGTGAACTTTGCATGTTTGAATATTATTCAATAGATGAAACGAGTACATCGAGAACAAAAGTGGAACAAGGATGGACCCTTGCGGTTCACCTGATTTAAATGATGAGTAATCGGAGCTCACTCCATCCACACATACCCTTTGTTGCCTATGCTTGAGATAATCATTCATTAGCATCAATGAGTTGTCTGAAAAACCAATGTAATGTAAGATGTTCAGTAGCAAGTCATGATTGATTGTATCAAAGGCTCGACTGAAATCTAATGAGCTCTGAGAATATCTTCTGTAATGTGTAGTAAGGCTGTTGTACAACTGTTTTTCTATAGCTCTCTCCAAAATTTTTGATAAAGTAGGTAAGATGCTAATTTCTCGGTGGTATCTGAAATCATTTAGTGCAGTTTTTTTTTGGACATTACCCCCACATCAACCTTCTTCAATAAGACTGGAGAAACATTTTCTTTCAGACAAATTTTTACAATATGTGTAATATAAGGCACTATTTGGGGACAGCATAGCTTAATCAGTTCTACACACTTCTGAGTCCATCACACCCCTTTGCATTAGTTTTTATGTTGCATATAGCTTTATATACAAAAAAGCCTTGACTTTATCAAAATCGAAGGTAGGGATATCGAGACTACTTGTTTCATAAAAGTCCATGACTGACGCAGGAGGTTCACTAGATGGAATCGAATCAAGAAAAATTCTATTCATTCCACTAGAATCCTTCAGGTTTTCAGTTTCTATCTGGAAGAAATTTGTTGGATTTCAAGGTATGCCACATATCCTTGGCATTATTATCATTGAATTGGTGGATAAAATAAGCTCCCTTTCCTCTTTTCATCTTGATATCTTGATTGTAGATTCTGGAAAATCATGTATTGAAAAGATCACGCTGAAAGACCTCACTTCCATTGGCCAACAGGAGTTTACAAAAAGGAATGACAAGATCAGATACAGAATTATTAATAACTCATTTTTCAGCTCTAGCTCCCTCTCGAACTATCACATGGTCCAGTAAGCTAGAAGATGTCGCCGTGATCCTAGTAGGTACGTCTATCAATTGAAACAGGCTGAGAGATTACAAAATGGAATGAAATTTCTCTACTGATTCCTTGTCATAATTGAGCAAATTCAAGTTCAAAACGCCCATACAAATCATCTCATCAACCATTGGACATATTGAGCTCAAACTTTCATCAAACTCTTCCAGAAAATCATTCATGTTTTGTTGATGTGGTTAATAAATTACGCCAATGCCAAGCGTTTTCTTTCTTATCGTAATTTTCAACCAAGATTCGCATACCAAAAATATATCAAAGCTATTATCTCTAATAATATTTCTCACATCATTCATAGAGGGTAATAAGGACCTCACATTTAAACAGCAGACTTTCAGGGAATGTATCAGCGAAGGAAATAAAAACTATTTATTTCTTGAGTGGTTCAACTGAAACTGAAGACTTCTATATAATCTACAAATGGGAAAAAAAGGAGAAATATTTTGCATCTGTTATCAGATGAACACAGAACTGGACGAAAGCGCATGTCAATTGCACCTAGAGCTGCTAATATAATTATTATAATTGAATTACATGCAAAAATATAAATAAATGAAACGAAGAAAATGAAAGTGACTGGAATGGAATATTCCTGTTTACTCCATGATAATAATAACAAACTTTGAAAAAGAAGACAAAAGAAAAAAAAAATACAGTGCGTCCATAAAGTAACGCATAAATTCATTATTGGCTAAATGACCGATAAAATTTGGAATTTCCAAAACAAGTCAATCTTTGATTTCAATTTACTATTGTTTCAAATCATAATCTAATATACAGGGTGAACCACTTTCGTGTAATGACGTCATCACCATTATTTTCAAATGGAACCCCCCCCTTTTTTTTTAACTTCCAAATTGCCTATGCTGAGCTGATTCCAAAAATGTATAATATGTTGCTTCAACTTGGTACAGGGTGGGCAAACATGCAAAAATTTACTTACTACTTATTACTAGTAATGAAAATAACGAATAAACGTAATAAACACATTGAATGAAATTACGTATTGTTATACAACTACATTGATAAACTATCAAGAACATACAGCATTATTCTTAATTATTGTATCTTACAGCTTTTATTAGTGATCCAAGCCCCTGGACTATAAAAATCTTTTTGTTTGGCATTATCTTTCACCATTCTTTTTATTTGACAAAACTGTGAAAAACATTGAAGCACAGTTTCGTATTGTTAACGCTTTAGAGAAGGTACGTTCGTGAACTTTTTTCACAAAATGCCTTCAATTTTATTTTATTACTAGTAATGAAAATAACGAATAAACGTAATAAACACATTGAATGAAATTACGTATTGTTATACAACTACATTGATAAACTATCAAGAACATACAGCATTATTCTTAATTATTGTATCTTACAGCTTTTATTAGTGATCCAAGCCCCTGGACTATAAAAATCTTTTTGTTTGGCATTATCTTTCACCATTCTTTTTATTTGACAAAACTGTGAAAAACATTGAAGCACAGTTTCGTATTGTTAACGCTTTAGAGAAGGTACGTTCGTGAACTTTTTTCACAAAATGCCTTTAATTTTGTCGGCTGTAGAAAATCCACACTGTACAGTGCGAGGATTATCTAGGGATTTTGGTATCGGAAAGTCTTCAGTATCAAACATTTTCAAAAAGGTTAAATACCATCATTATAAAGTACGTCTCATCCATGAATTGGCTGAAGACGACTTTGACCGAAGAACTGAATTCTGCGAGTATATTATGAACCAAAATAACAATTTCATTGATAACGTTTAATTTTCGGACGAGGCAACGTTTTATTTGAACGGTCATGTTAACCGACAAAACACCCGTTATTGGTCTGATAAAAATCCACACTGGATGCAAGAGTACCATACGCAAAGACCACAAAAAACTAACGTATGGGCTGGTAATGTGAGAAATACAATTATTGGTCCATGTTTTTTCGATGAAAACTTAACAGGAGCATTATATCTGGATTTTCTACAAAATACATAAATTCCTGATCTGATCCAGCTTTCACCTGATATTCAAATACCCACTAATGTAGACCGCAGAATCTGGTTTCAACAGGATGGCGCATCGCCAGATTTCGCAGTAACTGTGCGCGATTTTTTTAAACACAACGGTGGATAGGAAGAAGGGGGCCCAGTGGAATGGCCTGCTAGATCACCTGATCTTAGCCCATTAGACTTCTTTTTATAGAGTTATTTGAAATCTAAAGTCTACTTGAACAGACCTCGAGATATCCCTCAACTACAAGACCGAATCAGACAAGGAATACAGAGCATAACACCCGCTATGCTACAGAATGTTAGAGACGAAAGTAATGCCCGGTTCAGTCATTGTCTAACGGTCAATGGAGAACAATTTGAACATTTATTATAAATTTTCGTTCGTTCGTTTGTTTTTGGAAGTGTATCACATCAATTGCATAACTACTAATTCCATTTAATTTGTTCATTACATTCAGTAACGTATTACTTTCCATATACAATTTTCATACTTTCTTTTTGTATTTTTGCGCACCCTGTACCAATTTGAAGCAACATATTATACATTTTTGGAATCAGCTCAGCAAAGGCAATTTGGAAATTGGAAAAAAAGGGGGGGTTCTTTTTTAAAAAGATTTATGTTTCTATTATAACTTTTTCTGATGAATAACATCGAAAGCGTTTTACTGTGATAAGAGCAAAAATGCACTGAACCGAAACATTTCTGATCTTGATCACGTATGAAATGTTATATCTTGTTTAGCCATAGTCTATGGATATTTCTCATCATCGTAAACGAAAAATTGAACATATGTGGGTTTGCAAAATTTCCTTGCTTTCCTCTACACTAATTAGAATCCTCTAACTCTTATTTGCATGATATTTCGTTAATGTGCCTTGATTTTTCATTCAAAAATTGAGTTTTCTGTCATGTTGATTTTCTGATTTGCAAGTGCTTTCACACATGTTGTAGGCTGTTGAAGAATAATAAACTTCAGGATGAGGTATGGTCGCAATAAAAAGAAATATCATTGAATCTGCCAAAGCTGCACAAAAGAGGACCTACCTGGTGCTCCAGAAGTCGATCCAATCTCGTTCGGACATTTGGACGTGGTTGCAACCACCTATCCTCTGAGACAAATTGGACTTTATTTTACAGAAGTGCGAATATTCAGATAATTGTGAAAGAGTTTCAAGGGGTTAGAACAGAATAAATCAAAACTTCTTATCGCGTACAGAGAGATACCGATTCAACATGTGCTGTCGAGTTGAGAGAGCTACTCTTTCTGTCTCTTGTAAGTCCACCAGGGAACTTGGACTGGGTATAAAGAACATAACAAAATAATACACAGGTAGTTATATAAAAGAAAAGAGGGGGAAAGAATGAGAAACTGAAAGATAATTAATAAATGGGAAGTTAACATAGGCTCTTCAGGGTTTATATTATTCAATACTGTATTTCACTACCTACTGTATAACACTTCACTGTCACTTAACAACGATGCCAAATTGTTTGGAGCGAATCCTTAAAATCGTTTGTTCACATGCGAATTGTTCTTTTCTTGCGATTTTTGTAAATTTGTTCTTTTGAGATTCCATCATATTTTTATCAAAACGCCGAGAAGATTGAGTGGAGATGCCCAGAAAATGGTTGCATCTTTATTAGAACATTTATAACGGGAAAGGGATAACATATATCATCATATTGTTTACTGAAAGGAAGATATCAAGGGTGGGAAGTATTCAGATTGACACCCTGTATATCGATATAATGATAGGGAAAATACAAGCAATACATTGCAACAATACACGAGATACACAAGAATATTGATACAGTGCATCATTGCACAAAGTCGAAGCCAAACAGAAAATAAAACATTGCCTATGACAGTCAAATTTTTATTTCGATTCATACACCATGTTTTACACAGTGCAAAGAATATTATCGAAATATCAATTTTCCTTTCGCGGACATTTATTTTATATTTTGGTTTTCCAAAATATGTTTTTGAAATAAACTTTTATTTTACAAACTTGAAATTATAATATTTTATAACAAGACACTAAACATGATATTATGATGACTGGTTTTTGACTATTGAATCAATTATAAATCAATCATGATGTCTTCGGAGTCTTCTGTCTTATATAAGTTAAAATATGCTGACTGTTCTTGACTGATACTGAGCCGTATCCGTAGTTACTTACCAGACCCAACCACTTAAAGCCTAGGCGTCCTTTTCAACTGCTTGAGATGCCAATATTCAGCTTATTTTCTACCTGCTTCATTATTTCTTTTAACTCTTCCAGAGGCAGTCGATCTGAATTTTTTATCGAATAAATATTTTATAAGAAGTAAATCTCTCGTTCAAACTGTTTAACTGGCGCAGTCAGTAGGATTTGTACAGTGTGTTAAAGAGTCATTTTCACACGTGGAGTTTCAACCCCTTGAGTACAAATTCGAACACAACCCATCGAGGGAAAATCAGAACGAGTTGATGAGCAGACGACCACGTCCCTGGAGAGCTAACTACGAAGAATCAACGAAGAAGGAATTGGAGACTACACTGATTCTGATCATCAAAAACTTGTGTCAAATATTCCTTTTTGCCTTCATTGAACCCTCTGAATAAGGACTTCTGCGAAGATATTTTAGTACCGTCCACCGAGGACATTTCACTGTCTATCCTAGACAATTAGTTTAAGAAATAAAATATTCGAAATATTGATATTAAAAAATAATCCATGAACAAAATTATTAACACTTCGCACAAAAAAATATGATACAAGGTTGATTATAATTAATGATTAATAAAATAAAAAAAATTTATGCATAATTTATAAGCGAAATTGACAATATTTCAGATAAACTCAATAATTTATCTTTCGAGGAAATTTCAATTCGCGAATTTTATCTATAACAAACAAACCTATCTGACATGGTTCCACTAACAGCAAACCAAATGAATTGGGAACTTTTCAAATCTAGAATTCATAATCTCAAACCATTTGATGGTGACAGTAAAACTTTTAATACATTTAATAATAGTGATGCTTTAGTCACCACCTATTCAATTTACAATGATTTTGAATGATCACCTTTTCGGATGTATACAGGGTAAATTGATAGGAAAAGCAGAATTTATGATAGGAAACCGCAGTGAACTAAACACTTGGAACTTTCTAAAAATCGCTTTGAAACAATGTTTCGCAGATCGTAGAGATCTAGACTGTATAGTTCAGGAATTAACCAGAAATCGACCGTATAAAGGAGAAGATCTACTCAGCTTTGGGAGTAGACTTCAATTACTCAGAAGCAATGTTGCTCAGAGAATGATGTTGAGTTACATTCAGAGCAAAAAACTTTTGAAATTTGCTCTTGATACATAAATTGCAGCATGTACAGGTATCCTAAAAAATAATTCACATCTAAAGAAACCAACCTCTTCAGAAGATGCAATAGCATACGTAAATGAATTTAAAACTTCAAAAATATGTATGGTAATATGCAAAAATATTTCGGAACACAATTAAGTAACCATAAACGTAACTTTTATGCAAATAACATTCAACCACAAAGACGTGACTATCCACAAAAACACTCATCAACATCAACATCACATCGATTTAGTGGAAACAAATCTTTCTACAAGCAATGATCTTGCTGAAATTGAAAAAAAAATCCAAATATCAAACTACTCAGAGATACAGGTAGTTCCAAATCAATTATCAATCCATCCATAATTGAAAAATTGTATCCGAATAGAATATATCAATATGACATAATTATCAGAACTGCCATTGGAAGTACGAATGTTAGATATCAAGCTTCCATTCCAGCATTTCCAGAATTCCATACAAATTATATAATCAATTTCATTTTGTTCGATTTCCATGACTATTTTGACGGAGTATTAGGACTAACAGATTTGATGAATATGAATCTGAATATTGATCTAACTGATAAGAGATTGATAGGCAACTATATAAACATTCCATTCAAATTTAGGCAACCTACAGATTGTAGTTATCATTCCCATACAATCAAACAGCCGATACAAATGCGATTGAAACAATACCAGAACCTTCCAAACTTGATGATAAAATTCTTCAAGTAATACCAAAACATCAATTGAGACAATCAAGAGTCAATATACAATCTGATTTTTGTATTTCTTCACCTCATGTAAATGACAAATATCTCGATTCAGAAACAATTGATAGTTCTCTGGAAGATACTATATATTCTATTGTAATTCAAGAACAATTACCAAATACCTCCAAAAACCGAATAATCAATACTACTGGTGACACAAATAAAACTAGACATAAACGAAAAACTAATTTTCGGAAGCCATATAAATCAATTCAAGAAACTAAGAGACAAACCCAAGGAATCGTCATTTCAAAAATTAATGAAAATTGTCATGACCCCCCAGACTTCATGAAACAAACGAACGCCCTACCCAAAGACAAACCAAACTTGAGGAATATCAAAAATCTTGAAAACACCAGAATCGAATTGAAATCTAATGAAGGAAAATATCCCAAAAATATTACAAAAATGCAAAGGACTCGAAAAGAACATTTTGTACAGGAACATAAAAATGAAATTACTGAACTTATACCTTCTAGTTCACGTACTTCATGTACAATATATCAATTAAGACAACCAATTGACCATTTTTAACAACCCCATCTTACCAATAAAACTAGAATTATCCAAGATTATTCATAGTGAACATTTAATATTTTTTCACACTTTTTCTCGAATCATACTAAATAATTATATACGTTCGAAAATAGGAATTATAGATACCTACCGATGATGAAAAACATACGACAGAAGCATAGCAATCTGAAATAATACTAAATTATAATTACATGCAACCTGGAATGCCGTTATTCTAAAATATATTAAAAATCACGAACTAATAATTTTCAGAATCGGAATTAATATTTGCAAATCATATACTTCCATTTCACCACTTTTATCCTATCACAAGAACCCACCATATGTTTCCAAATACCACTATTTGGCACAGTTTAGTGAAACCAGTTGGAAGATATTATATCCTGATGACTTCAACATATTCTTCACAAGTATAGCTGAACAAATCATCAAGTCTCTCCCAAAATCTAATCACAACCCAATGAACTGCTTAGACCGTTTATCTAGGCCGGGGGACTCATTTTTCATGCTCCCGGTCAATGCTGAGGAAGTGGAATTGGCTATTCATAGTCTGAAAGATTCTGGTTGTCCCGATATCTATCACCTGAACAGTAAAATCATCAAAGAAACAAAATTCTGATTAACTGAATCATTAAGCATCCTCATGAACCGTTGTTTCAGTGAAGGTCATTCTCAAGATATATTCAAAGTAAGCAAAGTAATCCCAATCCATAAAAAAGGAGACACTATATTACCAGACAACCACAGACCCATCTCTATTAATACAATACAATACAATACAATACAATATTTATTCATCCTTTAAATTTACATTTGTGGAAACGTCAAAATTACAGAAAAAATTAAACATATGCACATACGCACTAGTGACAAGTATACATAATACAGGACAGCAATCGAAAACAGACAAATTACACACCCAGGTGAGCTAATTCACTTCTACCGTGCCTATGCTTGTGTAGAACTCCCCAATACTATACAAGCACATGTTTTTCAGAATACCTTTTATCTTTGACTTGAATTTATCCTTGGGTAGGGATGATATGGCATGTGGTATTGCATTATACAGGTCTATGCCTAAGACTCTTGATTTATTTATACTTTTGCGAGAGTGAAGTAGCTTATCCTGACCTCGTGTATTATAGGAGTGGATGTCCCTATGTGAAGAGAATTTATTTATGTTGCATTTAATATACATCAGATTTTCCAAGACAATCATGGAGAATAGTGACATTATTCCTAATTCCTGGAAGATGGGTCGATAGTGTTCCCCAAATTTTGCTTTTGTTATGCTGCGGACTGCAGCTTTTTGTAGAACGAAAATTCTGTGTAAATGTGTGTGGGAGGCATTGCACCAACCTAAGATTCCATACGTTAATACGGAATGAAATAAACCATAGTAGGTGGTGAGAGCCGCTTCTTTATTCACTAAATTGGCTATTCTCCGTATTGCGAATACTGCCCTGGATAATTTGCCACTCATGAAGTCAATTTGAGGGATCCACGATAGGGCGGGGTCAAATAAAATTCCAAGAAATTTTATATGAGAGTTCTCTGATGGACCGATATGTGAAAAGACGCATTTGTCAGTTTTATTTTTATTTAAATATAGTTCATTGGGACTGAACCATCCTAGAGCATGATTTAGAATTTGATTAATTATTAAGTCTTTCCCCATGGACTCCCCATGTTTTAGATGAAAAGTAAAATTAGTGTCGTCTGCATACATGATCGTGGTTATTTGTGATGTGTTATTAAATGTTTTCATGTGATTTGGTAGATCATTTATGTAAAGAAGAAAGAGAAGAGGTCCTAGAATAGACCCCTGTGGAACTCCCCGCTTCATAATGCGTGTATCGCTTTTATTATTATTGACAGTCACCGTTTGTGGTCTATTGTTTAAGTATGACTTTATGAGATTATTTGCAACTCCTCGTATACCGTATGAGTTTAGTTTGTCTAACAGAACAGAGTGGTTGACGCAGTCAAAGGCCTTGGTCAAGTCGGTAAATGTGGCTATGCAACAATTTCTATTTTCAAATGCCTCCTGTATGGTGTCCATGAGAAAAACAATTGCATCTGATGTTTTTTTACCATGCCTAAATCCGAACTGAGTAGAACTTAAAATGTCATGCCCGTCAATATGTCTTAACAGCTGATCGAGGATAGCATACTCTATAATTTTAGATATGCTAGGTAGGATGTGAATTTGTCTATAGCTTTCTGGGAGGGCTTCGTTGCCTTTTTTGTAAAGTGGAAGAACTTTTGCTGGTTTGAAAATATCTGGAAATATTCCTTGAGTCAGACAAGTGTTCACAATATCACATAGCGGTTCTGCGACACCGCGGGCACAATGTTTAATAAGGTACGTACTGATTTCATACATGTCCTGGGTTTTTTTGTTTTTCATCCTCTTGATCAGCCGCATAACATCTGTTACATTTAGGGGCTGGAGAAAAATTGAAAAGGTACTGAATTCCGGGCTTCTTAGTGTATTTTTTGTTTTCTCTAGTTTTTCTACTGTATCTGTAGAGTGGTTAGTAAAAAATTTGTTGAATTCATTCAGATCTATATCAGTGAGATCCGTCTTTGTTTTGATTCGACCAGTTGTCTCATTAATTATAGACCATATTGTTTTGGTTTTGTTGTCCGATTCTTGGATTTTATTGAAGTTATTTTTGCGTTTGGTATCAAGAAGTAAGTGTTTATAACTCTCTTTACATTGATTGTGCAAATCTTTGTTTGATACAGTGGGATTTTGTTTGTAATTGCTGTGCAAAAATAGAAGTATTTGTTTTAGATTTTCCAATTCAGGTGATGTTGTAGTTTTTCTGTGAGTTCTATGACTTTGATTCCTTATATATGGGAATGAGTTCTGAAAATGGAATGTTAGTGTGTTATGAAATTCCGATGCTTTCTCTACTGCTGACCTAGCTTTGTACACTTCATTCCAGGACTCGGAATGCAGATAGTTGTTGAATAAATTTATGTTATTCTGACTGAAGATGCGCTTGCCACAGAGGTTGTCCTGTTTTTGAATGATTTTAGGGACTGAAATGGTTAAAATCTGAGGGTCATGATCTGATATACCGAAATTTTGTACCTCGGCTTTGAAATATGAAAAATTACAGAAAATATTATCAGGACATGTCTTAGACTTGCCCGATTGTCTTGTGAACTCAAATATGGTTTTTTCTAAGTTAAATTGTGCCATTAGATCCGTTATTTGTCTAGTTTTACTGTCAGGGCTCATGAACTTGAGATTGAAGTCACCACAGACAACTAGATTTGTTTGTGGATAATAATAATAATAATAATAATAATAATAGCTTTTATTGTCCAACAGTTTCCCATTTACAGGACAATATTATTGAATAACAAAACTTAAAATGGTGTTAATGTTTAGATTGAGAAAAGACAAAATAGTGATTACATAATAACAAATTGAGTTCAATTTTTCATTGAAGAAATAAGTTCCCTGATGGAACACGAATGAATATCAGTTCTATTACTAATTATATTAAATTCATTACACATTATATGAATTGGGGATTTCAGCTGCATATTAGTTCTTGCTCTTGGAAGTTTGAAAGCTGCATAATGCCGAGAAAAGTATGTAGGAACATTGAAATTTATTTGGCTGAGTAGACTGGGAGAGTCAACAAGGCCGTTCAGGACTTTATATAAAAAAATTACAAATGCACAATTTCTTCTGCACTCTAAGCTGTCAATATTAAGCCTCATGCATGATTCCTGATTGCTTGCTCCCCTGTCAGAATTCATACCATCTATCTTGAAAATGAGAAACTTCAAAAATCTTTTTTGAACGCATTCGATGGATGTTTTGTGACATTCATAAATAGGGGACCAGACAATACTAGCATATTCCAGTTTCGATCTCACGTTGGAGAAATACAATAGTTTCAATGCATTGATATCAGTAAAACTCTTACAATTTCTCATTACGAATCCGTAGGATTTCAGTGCTTGTGAGACTTTTAAGGTAGTGTTTTCTATGAAATTCAGCTCTTCGTCAAACATGACGCCCAAATCCTTGATTTTGCTACAATGTTCCAATTATATGAATGCAATATTGTTGTGATTTTTCTAGTATAACTCAAGACCTTGCAACGTTGAGACATAACTTATTTGTGTTACACCAATTTTGTATAAAATCCAGTTGTTTCTGCAGATGTAAGCAATCTCTAGTATCATTGATAACAGAAAAAATCTTCAAGTCATCAGCAAAACACAGTTTTTCACACATCAAACCGTCACATAGATCATTCACAAATATCAAAAATAGAAGAGGTCCCAAGTTTGAACCTTGAGGAACACCAGATGAAGCCAGGTGAGTGTCGGATTGGAAACCGTTATATGAGACATACTGTTTTCTGTTAGATAGATAAGACGCCATAAAATCTCTCGCATTTTCAGTAAAACCAGTTGTACTTAATTTATCTAGTAATATGTTATGATCCACTCTATCAAATGCTTTCGCAAAATCCGTATAAATGACCTCTACCTGCTCATTGTCATCTAGTGCCTCTGAGATAAATTGTGTAATGATTACCAAATTTGACACTGTTGAACGGTTCCTGACGAAGCCGTGCTGACATTGAGATATCAAGTTGCAGATCTTGTAATACATTCGGTTATACAAAATAATTTCGAAAGCCTTTGCAAAGTTACAGAGCAATGAAATACCTCTATAGTTCTCAATTTCATCTTTATCTCCGTTTTTGAATATTGGACATACCCTAGCCTCCTTCCAAATATCAGAGAATGTTCTCGTTCTCAGACATAAGTTGAAGATCTTGGATAGAACATCCGTAAGAGACCCAGAACAGTCCCTGATAAGGAAAGAGGGTATATTATCCGGACCAGATGTCATTTTGTCTTTCATTTTCTTCAAGGCATTCGCAACCTCATACTCCTCTATTGGATCGAAATTTATACAAACATGATTTTTATTATTGCTTCCGGCAAATGTATTCAGTTCTAGCGGCTGAAAAACACTACTAAAAAAGGTAGCAAATGCATTTACTATATCTTGTGAATCTTCTACCGAATTGTTGTTAAGATATAACTTGCCAGGTATTCTGGTGGTATTATTCTTGGAATTGATGAATGACCATAGTTTACTAGTGTCATTCGTTAAAGGAGATTGTAAATCCTCCATGTACTCATTATAGGACATTTTAATTTGCTATTTAATAACACGCCTGAGTCTCACAAATTCGAGTTATTCTGTTTGTGAACCAGATTTCATATATTTTTTTCTATGCATAGCTTTTAGCTTTATATTCCGAATAATGTATGAGTTGAACTAAAGAGGGTATTTGTGAGCATAATTTCTATAGACTGGTACATGTTCATCGAAAATCGTGAATATTGTATGATATAATTGTTCGACAGCAACATTAGCATCTGAAGCATTCAAAAAATCCCAGTTCACTTCATACAGTGCTCTATACAATGCAGGAAAGTTTGCTCTTCGGAAATTATAAGTTTTTTGTTCGGAATTACTTTTGAAATTTGGTGATTTTTTCGCGATAATATTATAATTTATCATTAGAGCTGGATGATGCCTATCCTAGGATACAAAAGGAAAATTATCTTTAGTCACTTCACATTTGAAATTAGATATTACTAAGTCAAGTAACCGGCCTAAAGTATTTCTAATTTGGTTGAATGGTGTTAAATTGAATATCTCCAAGAAATTTTTCATAATTGTTACCTTGGTATCGACAGTGTTATCATCAACAAATTTTGGGATATTAAAATCTCCTAGCAATATAACCGAGCCCTCATTCACATAGTCCAGTTGTTCCAGACACTAGAAAAAGAATTCGAATTCCACAGTATCCAATTTATCAGGTATGTACAAGATTAAGACATGAAATATTTGGTAGCTCATGAAGCATTTCACAATGAGTAAATCAATTGACGGAAATTCTATATCAAAATGGGAAGTATCAATTAATTCTGTTTTGATTGTATTCTTACAGGCTAAAAGGACTCCTCCGCCATCAACTTTCGAGATCAGGTGAAATCTGTGACCTTTTCTGTAGACAACATATTCCTCTGGAAACAATTCAGAACTCAACACATCCTCATTCAACCAAGTTTCGCTCAGTGCCACCAAATCGTATTCTTCTTCACTAACTGATGCATAGAAAGTCTGCACCTCACTCTTTAGACCACGCACGTTTTGACAATAACAGAGTACGTTTACACAAACAAAACTGGAACTGTTGGAGCAATTTAATTTAACGCCTTCACTATCCTTGGGTTTCCATTAATATATTTTATTCTGAACTTGTCAGGGCCGTTATTATTCCTCTTTTCGACTTCCTCCTTGAGTTTTTTGTAGTGAGCAAGTTGCCTATGAGTGCGATCGACGGATATAGAAATTCTACCGAAATGGCTGTTTTTCAAGGTATTCGCTTTCTTAATCAAACTCAAAACGTCATTCTCGCTGTTCAAAACCAGCTTTATTGGTCTTTGTTTGCTAACATCAAAACGGCCCATTCTACTTGGTTTAATATCGGCTACATCTAGTTCAGGGTTGAGAAATTTTACAATCTTTGCAACATCAGACTTATCCTTTTGTATCCTCACTGGAATAGCATCCTTCTGATCTTGTTCAGAGAGTCCAAAAATCATCACATTTTTCTTGCGTTCGTTCTTTTCGTCCGTTCATTTAGTTCTGGGATCATCTCCTCGAAATCATTACCGTTTGCCGCACCAGGATCTGCAGATTCATTTTTCTCTTTTAGTAATTTAATATCATTTTGTAGGGCAAGGATTATATTTTTCAGGTTCTTGATTTGATTGCCAATCATTCTGCAATTGACGCATGACCAATCATAGCCTTTATTTGGATCGCTCAGTATTTGAAGCTCCTCAAAAGTAATATTGACACATGCATGCCGAAACGCTCTTGTGCAAACTGAACAAACTATCAAAAGATTTGATTTATAAGACTTACTGCAACATGTACAAATAAAATTTGAAACTAGCATTTCGGTACGCCACTGCTAATACTGGTCTACTGATCTGGCCCTCAGAGTGTGCGGGGTTAGAAGCACAGTGATCGTTTGTTTATATCCAATTTTGTCACTTCCACTAGGAAATTTCAGGTACTAACAACTTTACTAGATATGTGTAAGACTAGTATTTTAATCATATAACCACACGGAATTAAACTTTTGAATTTCGTTTGAAAATCGACTTAAAACTGTCCGATACCGAAAACAGATATTATTGATATCACAGTTTCCTGTAACCGGGTGAGACATTCTAATTATCCCGTCTGGTTCGAAAGAGATAAGACACAGAATAAAAAGAAAAAAACATCTACACTCATTACGACACCTATCTGAATATCATATGGAATTATTCAAAGCGGAAAGGCGTAGACTGAAAGCTTTGATCAAAAAAAAGTATGAAGAATACACGGAATTTATGGAAAAAACTATAAAAACGGATAGTAAAAAGTTCTGGACTTATACAAAAACGAATGAAAAAAATTATAATCATGTACCAAATTTAGAATACGAGGATAAAAGAATTCCCCATTGCGATGTAGCTGATTGTTTTGGAAAATATTTCCAGTCTACCTTCAAAATAGAAAAGAGCTCATATAAAATCGAAGAGCTTATAAATGAAGAAACTATGGCATTTGTTAGTGAGATAACTATCGGTGAGTACTATCAGGCTATAAAAAAGCTCAAACCAAAAAGATCGGCTGGTGTTGACTGAGTTCCACCATATCTGATTCATTATTGACTAAATGAAGGGTGTGCAGAGTGGCTTCATGAGCCAATTCGGTTCATCTTCAATGTTTTTATAAGAACAGCTGTATTTCCAGATATGTGGGAAGTATCAATTGTAACGCCAATTCACAAGTCCGGTAAAACTTCTGATATAAAAACATATAGACCAATCTCAGTATTGTGCGCAATAGCTAAACTCTTTGAACACGCTATATATACGAAAGTGTGGGACTCTGTCAAAACCAATATATGCGAAGAGCAACATGGCTTCACCCCAAAAAGGTCTATAGCTACAAACTTACTGGTTTTCTCTCACGATGTTCACCAAATTATAGCGGATAATGCACAGACTGACGTCATCTACACCGATTTTCAGAAAGCATTTGATAAAGTAAACCACGACATTTTATTGAAGAAATTACAGGGTTATAGGGCAAACCTGCAAAGTCTGAATTTTTTTAAATCATATCTCGAAAACAGGACGTACAAAGTGAAGTACCGCGGCAATTCATCAGGCAAATACCAAGCGGGCTCCGGAGTCCCCCAGGGGTCTAACCTAGGGCCACTTTTTTTCTTGATATTTATCAATGACTTACCACAACACCTGAGGCACTCCAGGAGTTTGCTTTTCGCTGACGATCTGAAATTCTACTGAAGAGTTGAAACTGAGCAGGACTGTCTTGATCTTCAATCTGATGTCGATTCAGTATACCTTTGGTCTGTGGAAAATGATTTGCCATTCAACACATCTAAGTGTGTAGTTCTGTCCTGTTCGAGAAAAAGGAGAGTGGTGGAATACTCTTACAAAATGAATAACGACACTTTAACAAAAGTCAATAAGGTCAAAGATTTAGGCATCCAGTATGATCATACACTTTCCTTCAAATTACATATTGAGTATACAGTGCGTCCATAAAGTAACGCATAGACTCATTATTGACTAAATGAACAATAAAATTAGGAATTCCCAAAACAGGTCGATTTCAGATTTCAATTTACTATTGTTTCAAATCAAATTGCCTTTGCTGAGCTGATTCCAAAAATGTATAATATGCTGCTTCAAATTGGTACAGGGTGGGCAAAAATGCAAAAATTTACTTACAAAGCAACTTTCGTGAATAGCGGAAAGACGAAAAGAGATAGCGAAAATTTAAAAACACCCTCATCCAAGAACTTTTCGAGAGGAAGGCTATGGGCGCACCGAAAAAATTCCCACAGGGGTTTGAAAAAAAAGTACGCGAAAATGACGTTTTATCGAGCTAATTTCATCGCCAACGCGTTCTACGTCAAAAAAAATATTTTTAGACCCCTCTACGCCACTGACTTTTTTCCAAAATTTGATCGAGCCAACTCGGAAACTAGGGCACGTAGAGCGACGCGGTTTCCGGCAAAGACCCTAAATCGACCACGGCGAGTCGGAAAAAAAATACGTGGGCGCGCCCACGCCCCTCCTTCCGCCTTTTTCGGTTCGAATTCCTTCGAAGAAAATTTTTAAATTTTTTTCCGTACGATTTTCGGCGGTTACGGACGGTTTTCATCCGAATCGCCCGACATTGGCGGGTACAAGTGGTCAGGCACGCCCTCTACTGGCCAAAAAATTTTTTTTCGAGAATCGAGTCAATCGGTGCCCAAGGTCATTTTCCGCGCTCGAAACTGATGGGGTTCGTCGAGAAAGTTCACTTCATTAGCGCACGGATTTTTTTTACGCGGGTTTTTAGCTCCGCGACCGGCTGGCGTCGGAGGAAAACAGCGGTGTCGCGAGTTGGGATGATGTGGTCGAGTGACAAAAATACGCGCCATATAGCGAAAGGATGGGGTAACAAAAAAACCTCAGTGGAATTTGCTCCTAAAAAATTTCCTTTCGGGAAAAAAAAAATCCTCAAGTGCTCGACAGTCGGGCGATCAAAGTGGTGTGCACGAGAAAAAAATTTTTTGTAGCATCACCGTGCGATTTTTCGAGTCGAGAAAAAAGGAGGTCATTGGTCAACAAGATACCTAAAAAAAAGCCTTCATCATTCATTTTCGTCAGACGCATCTTCCCGGAAAAAATCGAGAAATCCGGGAATCGAGCCGAATTTCAAAGCGCCCTAACTCGGCTACCGTACGGTATATCGGATTGAGAACAAAGAGCCGTACACGACTCGACGAGTTCAACAATCAAGAAGGAATTTGTTTATTACATTCAGTAACGTATTACTTTCCATAAACAATTTTTTTTTTGCATTTTTGCCCACCCTGTACCAATTTGAAGCAACATATTATACATTTTTGGAATCAGCTCAGCATAGGCAATTTGGAAATTGAAAAAAAAGGAGGGATTCTATTTGAAAGAAATGGTGATGACGTCATTACACGAAAGTGGTCCACCCTGTATATTAGATTATGATCTGAAAGAATAGTAAATTGAAATCAAAAATCGACCTGTTTTGGGAATTCCTAATTTTATTGTTCATTCAGCCAATAATGAATTTATGCGTCACTTTATGGACGCACTGTATAATCTCGCAGGCGCTCAGAACGCTGGGTTTTGTATTGAGGTACTCGAAGAACTTCAAGGACTATCAGACAATAATATTATTATACAATACATTCGTAAGGCCCAAACTTGAATATTGTTGTGTAGTATGGAATCCTACTACATTAGTGGACTCCTATTCTATCGAAAAAGTTCAGAATCGAGTATTGAGGATCCTCTATATGAAAAAATATCATATTACAATATAACTAGAACGTCTAATCTCAGAACCGAATTCAATATCGCGAGTTTGGAAATCCGGCGACAGATAACATTAATAGGGATGTGCTACAAACTCTATAACCAACAATATAATTGCATGTACCTCAAATCTCTCCTAAGAGTGAGAATCCCCCCTCGAGCAACAAGACTTACTCAATTCTTCGAAATACCTTTCAGTCCTTTTTCTAACTTCTGCTCACTGATCATAACAATGTTGAAAATAACAAACAATATACATATTACATCTATCTGAACTCAGCTTTGACTTAGTCCCCGGAATATTTTTTGGTAACCTGTACAAGTATTTCTCGTAAATCTTTCCTGAAATTGTGAACCATGGTGTGTGCAGTATTGACACCTTCGACAAACATTCAACATGTACTTTGAAATTCAATTATTTTCTCATGTAATGAGGTACTTGTAACCTGTTTGAGAAATAAATAAATGAATAAATAATTTTCATCTTTGGCAAAATCATAGAAATCATTCTTAAAGAGCGCCTAACCACATTTTTTCTAAAACACTGCACTGAAAATGAACACCAATTTGGCTTTCTTAGCAATCGCTCAACAACTGGAGTTCACAGCATTTTTGAGAGTATTGAAAGAGGCGAACATACTGCTGTCACAATGTGGGACTTGAGTAAGGCTTTTGATTCAGATCTCCTTAGGTCCATAGGAAACAAATGGTCTGTATAGAAAATGTATGCTCGGATATCAGATCTATAGAACACGGAGTTCCTCAGGGCTCCATTCTTGGTCCCATTCTGTTCGTAATGTGTTTCTGACAGCTGATGGAAACAAAATTCTAGTTCGCACCGAGGAAGAGTGGATGAGAATAAAGGGAAATTTCCAAAAGAAATGAACTATCCTTCCTCACAAATGAATATCGAATAACATTATTTTTACCTAATTGGTGTTCGATTTCTGTGAATTCTTATATTTATTTTTTCTTATAATTTCATATCGAAAACATGATGTTACTCTTTATTTTTACCAAATTGGTGTTCGATTTCTGTGAATTCTTAAATTTTTTTTTCTTTTATTTTCATAGGAGGAAAACAATCCTCTCAACTATTCGTTTCCAATTTAGATTGATATCTGTAATCATATGCTATTTGCCATTATTGTCATTACAATTTTTAGGACATATGTTTATTTATATTCAGACTTGAATCCAGAGCGACTCTCTTTTTTATTTTTTATTCTTCTCTTTTCTCAATGAGATGGTTATTATTTCAATTAATTTATTATTATTGATGATACTTGGAGGGTTGATAGCACATTATACACCTCTATTTTGTACTGTATCATCAAGATTCTTTATAGTAAAGGAAAAATACTGATAAGCGAACAATGCTTTCTCTGGCTTTAGAAAATAACGACTGAAATATGAGTAATAACTTGAAAATTTGCCACATTAATGTAAGATCTCTACTGGCTCATTTCATGCATTTTTCTGATTATTTTTCTTCACAAGAATATGATGTGATTGGGGTTACAGAGACTTGGCTAACGCCTACTATTTCAGGCGTAGATGTTCTGTTAGATGGATACACATTCACTCATAGAAGCAGAGGTGTAGGTTTGAAATACGCTTGCATTCACCTTGCTGGATGGTAATAGGATACCGAAGATATTTGGGTGAGTCTCGAACTAAACTCTTTGAAAGTCTTTGGATGTATCTACAAACCACCAAAATTTGATTCTAACGATTTTAACAATATTTTTGAAAGTATTCTGCTTGATCTGATACCATCTTTGGATGAATTGATATGACATCCTACTATTTCTAGTTTTACCAGAATTTTGGAAAGTTTCGGATTTAAACAAATATAATCAACAGTCCAACAATAATCACTAGAAACAGTGCTAGCTTGATAGATTTCATCATAATATCCGAAGAAAATTTTCAGACAGTGGTGCGCTCCCATTGATCGATATTAGTGATCATGAACTCGTTTTTGCTCATTTATTATTCAATTTGCCAAGAAATGTAAAGATAACTACTACTTATAGAAACATTAAAAATATTGATGTAGAATCACTTTATGATCACGTGAGATCAATTCCATGGAAGAATATATATGACATAGATAACATTGATGATAAAGTAAACTCTTTCAATTCGAATCTTCATGAACTGTTAAAACTACATGCTCCAGAGAAAACTTGTAATTTCAAAAAACCTTATAAACCCTAGATTACTGAAGATATAAAGGATATGATCAAACTAAAGAATAAGGCTC